>JAJOZX010000793.1:1150000-1152500 GCA_023014485.1 Bathynomus jamesi
CACTTCCAATACCGTTGATATTTTCCAATTCGGCATCGATGTATTCCGGACTGGCGATCCTAAGAGCGCGGAGAAACATTGAGGAAAATATGGCCTTTTTAATAGGGGTGTCATGTCCAGAGTAAAAGTGTACGTAGGACAAATTGTTTGTTTTTTTCCGATAGATACTAAACTTAAAACCCGGGCTATCCCTATGAACACGCACATCCAAAAACGGGATTGAGTTGTCTTGTTCCACTTCTAAAGTAAACTTAATGGAGGGGACTTGATCATTTAACTGAAGGAGGAAGTCATCCAGGTCACGATTCATGGGCCAGATACACAAAATATCGTCGACGTACCGCAACCAAGGGATGCCAACCCCCAGGATTCTCGGAATGTAAGTAATTTCAAAAAACTCCATATAAATATTGGAGAGAAGGGGCGACAAAGGGTTGCCCATGGCCATCCCAAATCTTGTTGATAATGCTCGCCATTGAAAGTGAATTTACAATCCTTGATACAAAGTTTAATAAGCTCCAAAACAGTGTGTGCAGGTAATGGTAAATCATAGTTATGTAATTCTCGGGCGAGAAAGTCAAGCATATCATCAATCGGCACTTTTGTGAACAATGAACAAACGTCGAAACTGATCAATCTATCGTTGGTATTAATGCGAACATTATTCAATTTTTCAGTGAGATCCATGGAATTTTTTACGTGTGAATCCGAGACAGTTCCAAGAATGGGGGACAAAACATTAACAAGCCATTTGGAGAGTTTATAGGTAATAGAGCCCACCGAGCTAATAATAGGGCGCATAGGGTTACCCGGTTTGTGGGTTTTAATAAGACCATAAAGGTAAGGCAGAGCAGGTGAAGTGGACAAAAAAAGGGGAATTAAGTCCTTATGATCTTTGAGAATGCGTTTCAAGCCACTATTGAATGATTTGATGACATCATCCTGCGGGTTCTTCCTAAGTTTCACGTATGTGGCGGGGTCCTGAAGCAGCTCATTCATCTTTCCAATGTAATCCACTTTGTCCATAATGACTACGGTGTTAGCCTTGTCTGCTTTAGTAATATGGAGCTCACTATCTTTTTTTAATTGTGAAAGGCTATTGCGGAAACGTTTACGAAAGTTATCTTCGTAAGAAATATTCGCAGCACCATAGACAAGGCCTTTAACTATGTTAACCAAAAACTGAGGAAGGTTACACTGTTTTTCAAAACAAGCAAGACTATGACAAATTTGTAAAGCAGTAGGTTTTTTAACAATATAAAAGGACATACCAAATCCAAGGGCACTTTTTGCATCGTCACTAATGTTTTTCGAAGAAAGGTTCAAAACACACTTGAGCTTGCTTTTTTACTCCACTGACTATTTCGAATGAGACTTTTAATTTTGCGATCCAAAATGTTTCGAAGTGAAGAAGTTCTCCGACGCAACTCGTTGTAAATTTCATCAAACAAAGGTTGGATCCACGGTTGGGGAATAACAGTCAAAACATTACGTTTGGCAATGCCTAAATTTTTGAAGGTGGACCACTCATTTTGTCTGGTGACTTCAATATGTTTCTTTAAAATTACTCTGCTAAAGTTGTTGAACGGATGGTCGTCCATTTCTCTGAGGCGAATCGGAAGGAGGGACTTGGGAAGGACCTGCTCCTCCAGACAATTAGTAAGAAACTTTCGTCGGATCCGAATTGCATGCCCCTTCATTAATGTAGAAGAAAACACAGACACAAACGGGGACAATAGAGGGAACAGCAAGGCGAAGGAACGCGTGGTGTTCATTATATTGTGAAAAACGTCATTATATTGTGAAAAACATCATAGTAAAAAATAGCCCTACCAATAATTTAGGCATTATCTATAAAATTGGGTGTAAGCAATGTGATTCCTTTTACATAGGTCAGACGGGAAAGGATTTGCAAACGCGTGTAAAACAGCATCAATATTCCGTTAGAACGGGACAGTTGTCCAGTGCCCTTTTTGTCCATTTGTCAGAGTTATCCCATTGTATTGATTGGAATAATGTTTCAGTTTTGTTTCACTCTAGCAACATTGTTAATAGAAATATTCTTGAGTCGGCTATAATTCAACATACAAATAACCTTAACATGAGTAAAGGTCTGTTTCAACTCGATCCCGTTGCTCTGAATTCCTTCAGAATGGATTTAAACAAAAAGGGCAGGTTGTTAAATCTTTGGTAAAAATTTGTTTTTGTCTTTTTTTCCTTATAAATCTGTAGGTTTCTCTTACAATTTTATTTTTCAATTTTTTGCTGTATGCGTGTATGTGTATGTATGTATGTGTATGTGAGTATGTGTGTGGTCATTGCAGTTAAATGTGTGTGTATGTATATGTGTGTATATGTATGTATGTATGTGTGTATATGTATGTATGTATGTATGTGTATATATATGTGTATATATATATATATGTGTATGTACCTTACCTTACCTTACAACCTCAAAAAGGTTCTGCGCGATGATTTCTCATTTCGCGCAGGTCAAGCT
>JAJOZX010000793.1:1155000-1185806 GCA_023014485.1 Bathynomus jamesi
AAGGTTAGCCTCTTCATTTAAACTATAACATTTATAGTGCTGCAGTAGTATATCACCCTTAAAATGGCAGAGTTTGTTTCTAGTGAGAAAGGAAATCCAAATCGAAAACCATACCCATATTATGTTATATCAGTCAGGGTGAGTCTTCTGGCAGAGTTTGTTTCTAGTGAGAAAGGAAATCCAAATCGAATCTTTATTATAAAATAAGTTAACAATTATGTTAACACAAGAAAACAATACTTGTAAGTAAAAATATAATATAAGGGACTACCATAGAAATGTAAGTGCCTATAATTCAAGAAACACGATTTTTATATATGTTACTCATCCGGTCCCGTTATAGCGGATTGGTACACGTCATAGCTCCACCCAGCTACATCGGCAGCCAATCACTACGAACATCTGGTCTTTTGGGCGGAGCTTGGCGATTGTGCATATAAAAGGGGATATTTTTCAGTTTGGAGTAACAGTAGCTATTTTCGCGTCAGTGATTAATCATTCCCTCCACCATGGACCTGTACGTCTCCCCAGACTTGTATGAAGAGAGTGATACTGCAGCATTAACCGCAATTAATCTTTTTAACGCGATTGACCGTGATGAATTATTTACAACGCAAACCGTAGAAGATATGTGCAGTGACGCTCCTTACAATCCGACGCAAGGGACTACCATAGAAATGTAAGTGTCTATAATTAGAATTTATATATATATATGGATGGGGTGTAGTATCTCGTCAAATAGATACTCGCCAAAAAAATTTTATGTCAATCAATGTTATTTTGTTACCCCATTATGCTAAAATCGAAATTTTTATGGCATTCAATGTTATTCCTCGAACCAAAGATATCTTCACATAATGGGGATCTGTCTGTATACTCTGTATATGTTTTAAAAGAATGAACATTATTCCTTTAAGGTCCGATGAGGATTTGACACGTGTTATACAATCTTTTGAAGAATCTCGGAATAGGGAGGATATACTGATCAGTCAACAATGTCACACCGAAATAATGTAAGTGTTTTTCGATCTTTTTGGGATAAGAAGACACAATATATTTTCATAAATTTATTAAATGAAAGAAATCAGTACAATAAACAACTACAGAACATATCGTTACAGATATACGAACAAAAACATTATAATATACAACGAGTACGTACAATTGGAAAACGGTTTTTTATCTGTCTGCATACCATTTCATCGTTTCGGCGAGTGTGACACGGGTCAAATAAACTGAGCGAGAAATTTTACAATAATAGGGTCACTCCAGGGTTGAGTACCGAGTGAATCAAAATAGTACAGGCGCTGTCTATTTTTAAAATAGACAGCGATCCAGTGAATCCCTTCATTACCGATGATGTCTGTGTTCGACTACCGCATTCTCGCGTACTTGGCAAACTCAATGTTTCATTCTTCGCAAACACGCCGATAAATTTGGAACGTGTGACTCGCTCCATTACTTTCTGAAGTGTATTAGCATCCATTTTAAAAGTCAGTGATAACGCTCCTAAATCTATCTACTTCTATTAGGGCTTGCGATTCGAGATATACTAGTACACTAATAGGAGCGTCTATAGGCTTGGCGAATTCCAGCCGCACTGAGATGTTTCCGCTCTGCTGTGGGGTTAAATGGGTATTTACGCTAGCAGATAAGTCAGGTGTAATGTCAAACGGATAAAGGTTAAATTGATCAATGAATTCTTCCTGCGTTACCCCATTACCAAGCTCATCACAATCACCTGCAATATGGGTCAGATTACTATAGGCTCTGGCACAAAGCGGTAACACAGCGTCTGATGAATAGTCCGTACCCATTGTTCCACCCAAAGCAGTGCCATTAACGTATAGAGTTATATTTTTAAGTCCGAAATTCTCGAATTTAAAGGCACTCTTTTTATTTTTCCATTCACCGAAGCATGGTCCTGCATGCCGATTAATATCCTTTTAGGAAGATTTCCCAGGGCAATGTTTTCTATCTGCTTCGATGCCAACCCTGCAGGAACCGTATATAGTTTGATCTGCACTCTGTTAATAGGATATTTCACTGTAGCGTTTAGTAAATTTTTCTCAATTTCTAGTTGTTTTGGTGAACTTAATTTCACTCGCCGTACGCGGAGGTATGTGTCCATAATGTGAACCACAACGGGCTTTGCACCCTCTTCTTGATCCGCAGCCAGATTTAAGCAGATCTCAGGACTCGTGCGGGTGAGCTTTATTTTCATATCCACCCGTTCACAAGCAACTTCTCCTGGAAAGTGAAATCTGTGTGCAACCGTCCAAAACACTCGTATATTTTCTTTTTAGAATTTTTAAATTTGTCCTTTATACTATTTTCATCTTTAGTTTGATAATATCCCTCCGCACTTAAAAAGTTAGCCTTCGCTTCTTTGGAAAAGTTGAGGACATTTTCCAGATAGGCTCGTAGATGATAGTACCCCGTGCCTGCCGATATGTTGGTCTGATTTAAATATACGTCACACTGGTTGAATATGGAGTGCAGAAAGTTTGTTTCAGGGTATACAGCATATTTGTCATCGCAGACCGTTCCATCAGAATGGGCTATACGTAGCTTAGCGTACATGTGCACACAGCTTGGATCAAAAAAGTAAGGGCCTGAGCTGGGTATCACGAATTCTATAGGTGCACTCGGGGAACTAATTGTGTTTAAAGGGTTAATTGTAATAAAGTCACTGTGCTCAATAGAAACTTGGGTTGGAGGTAGCTCAAAAAGGGACAGCTCCGATTTACAGCATTGTGAACAACATGGGTGGATGAAGCGTGCCATGGCGAAATACTGACTCCTCTCTCGACAAGTGGTAAACAAACTATGACTCATGAGATCAATGTCCTTAGCTTATATCAGTCAAAAAAGTGGTCAACCATAGGTTTCATTCGCTTACAGCACTTCTTTTTTGATAGCCTTTTAAGTTTAATACCACGTGACCCCTTCTTCTTCCGGGGAGCCCTCTTCTTCTTTCTGCCACCACGCATTTTTCTCTTTGCATCTTTGATGATTTCGTCCCGTGTACGCTTTAAATGTTTTTTTAGAGCTTCTTTAGGTTTAGCCCCGGCCAATATGTCTTCTGCAGTGTTAAGGCCTGATTGTAGCGCTTTCCTTCCAAGGTATCTGGCACCCCTCTTCAGCAAAGGAACAGCCGTACGTAGTATGGATGAAAAAATGGACCCAAGTCCACTACCGCGCTGGTATCGCATCCCTCGATAGACGGTGAAAGGCTTTCTATCCATTATAACTCAGTGCGTCGAAAGTGTAGCTTCACTGTTAAGCTCCCGTTACCGAATGGGAAGTTTTCACCCTCAATCGTTCTTATATATATTGTGATATTGGTTATTAAATTAGTTGCGACATTCACATAATGGGGTCTGTCATATGTAATACTCAAACTCCTTCCTCTATGGTTGGGGATGTGAGCAATGCGCAGCAGGCGTGCCTGGGTATCCCCAACAAACTGGTGCTCCACTATATTACTGTAAATATAGCACATGTCTGGGGACCTTTCAGCCAATTTCTCCATCTTCAATTGATACATTAATCTGGACAAGTCATGCTGTGTCTCGTGAAATGTGTCTCTTTGGAAGACTGCGCTATAGCGGCCATTGGCTAGAATTTGGAACTTTCTATGGTCTTTAATACGTCTGTTAGTCTTTGATTTTAGGATTAGTGTATGTGCAGGGTTGTTTACGACTTCGTATACTAAATCATTCGGAAGGTTTGAGTTTCTTAAACTTACGTTTAAGCCTCTCACAACATCCTCGGCCGAACCATATTGACCCGGCCCTAGTCTTACTTCTGTACTGTAATACCGTGCAATCTTAGTCCGAGCGATACGCATAGTTTCATCCATAGCTACCCCAGCTTTTTCACACTCGTCAATGTCTCTAAGAATCGTAAAAACGGTTTCTTTATGTTCAATATTTAAAAAGACGGTGTCCAGCTGAATTTCGCATATCCCCACCTCATACGAATCACGACCCAATTCAATGTGCCCATGGAGTTCTGTTACAAAGTTGGCTAGTGGGTTGTTAGGGTGTACAGACAGGGACGAGGAGGACGGGAGTGTGACGTAGAAATGGTTAGGAGCCATGTTGCATACTATTTAAGCTTCATTATTGCATCAGCTTTTATATAGGTGTTGAAGCTTTCTGGGTACCCTAGCCATTTCACCAGGTACATTTTTCTCCTTCCTGAACCTTTGCTTCCTAAAATTTTCTCAATTTTAAACACATTTTTCTAAATTAAACGCAACTTTCTGCAATTCCTCGCGGTAAAAGCCTCCTGAGATTTCTTCCCCATTCAAATCTTCAATGTAATACATCATTATATCACCTTTAGGTCTCACAGCCCTAACTTTAAAAATCTCGCGTGTCCATCCTTGCTCAAAACCCTTTGCGAATTTATTCCCCGAACGCGACAGCCTTACATAATCAGTGATTTTGAAGCGCGCAGAGTGTGGTGGTGGTGGTGATCCATCTCTTCTCGGGAGCGTACCTCTTTCTAAAACTTCGTTAGGTGTTGTCCCAATTGTGCGATGGTGTGAGCGGTTGTAGGATGATGCCAATGATTCCAGAATGTCTAGAAATCTGTGTTTTTATGTGTAAAATAACGGTGCATGCGTTCCTTTATGGTGCGCTGAACTCTTTCAGCTAAATAAGCCTTATGTATAGAATTGGTTGTGTAATAGCTGATATTAAACTCTGTCAACATGTTCTGAAAAGCACGGCCTATAAATTCCTTCCCCATATCCGTACAAAAATAGCCAGGGACCCTGTTTTCTTTTAACATTAGCGTTTTGGTAGCTTTAGCAACTGTTTCAGGTGATTTATTTTTCAGAGGAACTAGCCACAGATATCTAGAGAATACGTCTATTATGAATAGAATGTAGCGGTAACCATCGTTATCACAGAATATCTTTGCATGTCTGTTAAATCTGCTTGCCAAATAGAATCAATCGAGGAAGCCGTTGTCTTGGCTGTTTTAAACCTTTTTCTCACAGGCTTATGAACGTATAAGCGTCCTGCTCCCTCAAAAATCTTTCAACATCTTTTTTTCCTACTCCGTAAACACTTCTGTACAGTCTATCTACGCCGCCGTAAGAGGATGGGGTAGAAATGTCATAATAGCGTTTAGTTAATACGTTAGCCATTTGCGTATTTTAGAGGCACGTGGGTAGGGTTGGTTTAACCTCTTCTTGCTCCTCTTCAAAGGTTTTACCGCCGGGGGTGACGGCGCCTTCAATTGTGTCACAGGCGTTGCATGTTCCAAGTCTTTTAACCTGTTCAGATTTCCTATCAACGTTTTAGGGACATTTATTTGTTGTAGTCTTGCTTTAATATGCTTCCATCCTGATGGTGATGGCCTATCCCACTTTCTCACCAGATCATGGACAATGTCTACGATATTCGATCCCTGTACCTTTGATCCTTCCACAATGATCTCCCCTGTATCGGTCCATTGTATGGCGGGATCCTCATTCAATAGATTATAAAGAATTAAGCCTTTACTCAATGTAAGTGGGAGGGTATTTTTTAATACATGTTCGATATGTTGTGTGGCTAATCTTTTTGGTTGGTCAGCTGTGTCGTCGGGCACAGATCCTATGTCGCCATCGTCCCCCGTGCTGTGCCTAATAACCACAGGAATCTCTGTAGGGCTCTTATAATTTTCGTACTCGTGAAGAAATTTCTGCAGAGCTTCTTGGTATAAGATTCTTTTCTCATCAGGTGTTTTTCACTGTTTAATAGGGCTAACAATTCGCTTTCCATTCTTTTAAGTCTGCTTTTACGGGGATCTAGATACGTGTCTGGATTCCTTTGCAGTGAAGCGTACACCTCGTGGGGAATCACTACCACTTTCTTCATTATATTAATCTAGTCAGTAAAGGACCCAAAACTGAAAATAAGATGGGGAGAAATGACCCTCCTGTTTGTACAATAATTCGTTTTTTCTTCGCTAGAGTTCGACTTTTACGAGCGAGTGCACGTATTATGTTCTTGTAGCGGCGTAGGCGAGCCTTCTGATGGGTTTTCATTGATACATTGCAATTTATAACGTTAAGACAGATTTCACAGATGCATTTTAAAAAGTCGGCGTCGATATTTTTAATAAACATCTGCTGCATTGCCAGGGGCAGTCGATGATAGATTTTTATTAATTCACGGTATTTCTTTAGTCTCTTTGTCATTCTGGAATATACACCGTTTCAGGCTCGTTTGGAAATATATTCGTTCGCAGAAGCACTCTAAACGTGTTTCGCGGATGAAGGTCGCAAAGCAAATATCCGTAACGCGTGCTTGTAGCTTCTTTATAAACTTCCAAAAACTCCTTACGCTGATTCGGGAACATTTGATTGGCTAATACCCCAATTTGTGATACATCTCTACGTTGCGCGAATAAGACTAGATAATGCGTATTTAACGACACATCGCGCATGTATCTATTTTTGAAAAATAGATTCTGGTTGATGAAGAACACGCTTATGTTAAGATGGTGGGAGAATACTGTAAATGTCTCGGCAAACGTTTTATCCATCTCCAACATGAGATCGTCACGTCAATTACAATGATTGTATGTTCATTTCCCTTTAACGAATTAACGTCATATACGCCTTTGTGGAACAAAATATCATCTTGGTACTCGTTGAACACTGATTGATACGTCGAATAGCACCATATAACTTTATGCACAAATTTCGAGAACATCTCTCCCTTTTCTTTAATGATTTTAAGCATAAATACAGTTTTACCACATCCTGTAGGTCCAGATATAATACATGTGGATGGATTCGTGAATCTGAATTTTTCTACAGAGTCCATTTCTAACACGTCACACTCCTAAGTGGGTCATTTACAAAATAATACAAATTTTGAGTGCTGTTCCTTATATTTCTTCTCCCACAGAACCGTGAATGACGATGAGGTAGAGCAGCCCATCATTACGGATGACCTCGACGACAGTGTAGTTGCGATCTCCTCCCCTGCCAACGAACCCTCACCAGCGATACCGGTAATACGTCCAAAGCGGAGGTATGAAATACCCACGTCAGGTATAAAGCGACCGAAATACGCGCCTGTTGCACCAGTAATAGATCCCCAACCCTCAACCTCTTACGCAACAACCCCCCCAGCAGCACCTCCCGCTAATATATCCCCTTATTCATCCGCCGCCCCCCGTTCTGTTAAGTCTACAATAATAGATCCCAACCCTCAACCTCCTACGCAACAGGCCCCCATCAGCAGCACCTTCCGCTAATACACCCCCTAATTCATCCGCCGCCCCCCGTTCTGTTGAGGAAGATATAACGCTCGAATTGGTGCGCTCCGCAGCCCCCACCCCAGCCTTGACTAGAAATCGGTATAGAGTCAGGGTCGACCCTAGAGTCATGTATAGCAATGGTATTGAGCGCGGACTACGCCGGGTTGTAGAGCGTATTATAGAGTTTGCTCTTCAGAATCGCGACGAGCGTGAAGTCAGGACGAGTCTGTCCTTTGGATTCGGGTCAGATGACGGTGATGTAGACGAGTATTGGGTGATAGTGCCATTTAGACGTTTGGCGGCTGAAGATGTAGAATATATATTAGGACGTATAATGCAAGCCGCCCAAAGTAGTATAGCCTTCAATATGGACAACTTCACGGTAAATATTGACCGTGTATTCCGTGTTGCGGGCCATAGTGCCATACCGTATACTCTTAACCTCAATTCTCAAGCTATTTATAGACGGCATATAAACGTCGATCGTGGTTGCGGCTTTATAGCAGTACTCTTAGCACGTATGTTTACTGTACAAAATACACGAACTCAAAAAATTTGGTTGCCTACAGTCGTGGAGCGTGCCCGTAAACTAGCTGTAGACTGTGAACTTGAATTTGACTGTAATATGGGTCCTGAAGAGCTGAGAAGGGTAGAACAGGAAATGAATGTCCGCATAGTTGTTTGGGTTGGATGATCGTCGTAGGACTGTGTATGTTTTTAAAAGCTGTGTGAGAGATCGTACAAGACCCCTACTTATTTTAGGATTGTCAGGGACAACGTATCTCCCCATCCGTAATATAAGGTGGCTTTACGCGAGTTATGACAAAAGTCGAAAATATGGGAGACATCATGATTTGTGTAAGGGGTGCCTCGAGTTTGCGGATGATATAGTGAGACATTGTAAAGAATGTCACATGGTATGTGAGCAGTGTAAAAGCACCAAATGTGAAAGCCGTGTAGTTGAAGCTGAGAAGAGAGACTGTGATGTGTGTAGACGCACATTTTTCAATAATAGCTGTTTTGATTTCCATAAATCAATTGGCACGTGCAGGAAAATGAGAATCTGTGAATGTGGTATGTTTCACACAATGGATAATTGGGGAAAATTTAAGCACAAGTGGACGTAATTCACTGTCCTACATGCCAGGAGGAATATAAGGCGGATGGAGTAAAGCATGTGTTATATGAAAGATGCTAAGCCTAAAAATAACCCTTGTATAACTGTATACTACGATATAGAAACATATACGAACGCTGAAACCAAAGAGGTAATTCCACATTTACTTGTGAGCCAGACATCTGTGATGAGTGTATGGATATCGAATGTGACGAGTGCCCCAAATGTGGTAAACGGACAAACGTTTTTAAAACGAATGTCGCGATAGTCCTGTGAAACTATTTGTGTCCTATATTGTCAAGTTAGCCGACAAGTTCAAAAAAATGACTGTGTATATTCTCGCCCATAACGGGGCAAAGTTTGACACGCAGTTCCTTTATAAGGAGTTGCTTGAACACGAATCCTCTGAGATATTTACAGGTGATCCATTGAAAAGAGGCAACAAATTAATACAGATGCAGATAAGAGGCAATGTACAATTTAAAGATACTTTATTATTCACACCTTGTAAATTAGCAAAGCTACCCAAGGTGATGGGAGTAGCAGCTGAAGTTTCCAAAGGATACTTCCCTTACACTTTCCTCACCAGCGAGACTTTAAACTACGTAGGCCCACCACCCCCCAAACATTATTTTGACTGTATGGATGAACGTGAAGACTTTGATCGATACTACGACAGTTTTAATGAAAGTAACCCTTATAATATAGCTGATGAATGTGAGCGTTATTGCGTGAATGATGTGCGCGTGCTTAGAGTATGTTTCCAGGCCTTTAGAAGGATGTACATAGCCCGTTTCAAATGCGATCCACTGCAAGTCGCAACCACCATCGCATCATTATGTTTTACGGTGTTCAAGAATAACTTCATGCCTAAAGACACCTTAGCCATTATTCACCGAAACAACCCCCGCAGTTACGGACACAAGGCTATTTACTGGCTCATACACCTACAGCAACAGACAGGTGTATACATAAAGCACGCCCGCAACACGGGTGAAGTACCCATTAAGATTAATGGACGTGTTTTTTGGGTTGATGGGTTAAGTGAAAACCGTGTCACTGGTGTGAAGACTGTGTACTCCTTTAACGGTTGCTGGTGGCATGGATGCCCCCGTCCTGAGTGCGGAATCACCGGAGATATCCACGGTAGGTCTCCTGCCGACTGTCTCGCATCAACCCGCACCCGCGATCACTTATAGGATCACAGTTCACTCACAAAGTCTTGTGGGAGCATGAATATGATGCACGGATGGAGACAGACGAGGTGTACCGTGAGGAAATAAAAACGATCAAGCGTTCAATGGTGCTGGATCCTCTCAAATGTGGTGATAGCTTGTTTGGAGGACGTACAAATCCTTTCAGACTATACTTTCCACCTACGGAGGGCGTGAAGCTCCATTACTACGATTTCTGTTCTTTATACCCATACGTGATGAAGAGCAATCCGTACCCCGTGGGCGCTCCTGAGAAACTGGTGGGACCTAGCCTACCCTCCATCAATGAATTTTCAAAAAATTTGAATGATCGTTACTTTGGGCTCTCTTTCGTAGACGTACTCCCCCCACGCAATTTATGGATGCCGATCTTACCTGTCGTTATCGACGACAAGCTCATGTTTCCCCTGTGCGTGAAGTGCGCGGAAGAGGATAACGGCGAATGTAACCATATACCCCACCAGCGTAAGATCAGAGGCGTATATACAAGTCCTGAGTTGGCCCTAGCCGTACGCCATGGTTATAGAATACTGAAGATACATGAGGTGTGGAGGTTTCAGAAGCTACCCAACCTTTTCACACCATATATAAACACCTTTTTGAAGGATAAGGTTGAGGCATCAGGGTATCCGCGAGGAGTTGATACCGAAGATGAAAAGTCTGCCTATATTCAACGTTACCGCGACCGCGAAGGTATACAACTTGATCGTGTCCAAATTGTAAAGAATCCTGGCAAGCGCTTTAGTGCAAAGTTGTGTCTAAACAGTCTATGGGGAAAATTTGCGCAGAATACCGGCAGAGGGAGCATTCATTTGGCACAAAGTTATAGCGATGTCTGGGATTATGCCAATGCCCCGATAAAGAGGTCATGGAGATCGTAAATGTAGGTAATACTTACGTAATAAAGTACAACAACACTGAATTTGCCACAGATACCTCAAGGGTTACAAACATACCTGTGGCCAGCTTCACAACAGCCTACGCCCGTATAAAACTTTGGGGTCTATTGCATTCTCTTGGGCGGAGAGTATTGTATGCCGATACAGATAGCGTGATATTCACAGAGAGGGAGGGTG
The DNA here is from genome assembly GCA_023014485.1 of Bathynomus jamesi. NCBI lineage: Eukaryota > Metazoa > Arthropoda > Malacostraca > Isopoda > Cirolanidae > Bathynomus > Bathynomus jamesi. Next base: position 1,165,680 of record JAJOZX010000793.1, read on the forward strand.
AATACATGCCCACTATTGGGGAGTTCCTCGGCGAGCTCACTGATGAGATCAAGGATGAGTATGGGGACAACGCATACGCCGACTCTTTTGCCTCAACAGGACCTAAGACTTATGGGGTACGGGTCAGGGTGGGGGAGGAAATGAAATATATCGTGAAGGCAAAGGGTATTACGCTCAACCATGCGAATCGGGAGGTTGTTAACTTTGAGTCGTTGAAGGATCTAGTATGTTTGGACGATGATGAACAACCTCCCCAACTAATTGTAGGCACCCACAATTTTCGGGCGCAGAAGCTGGGGGGCGTGAAGGAACTTAGGGGTACGAAGGTGTGCCGTAACACCTATAGGAAACGTTACCAGTTACCTGGTACCTATGATACCGTACCCTTTGGATACCAATGATGCTTCTATTGTTAACTCACACGTCTTGTATATAATCGTATCTATTGATTTATTACACGTATTTGTAAATATATATATATATATATATATATATATATATATATATATATATATATATATATATATATAACTTGAATATCTCGTTCATTAAATCGTATTTGTAAAATTGATTTATTACACGTATTTGTAAATATATATATATAACTTGAATATCTCGTTTATTAAATCGTATTTGTAAATATATATAACTTGAATATCTCGTTTGTTAAATAAATCATGTTTCAAATAGCGTTTCACTTTCTCCTTTGTGTGTGTGTGTGTGTGTGTGTGTGTGTGTGCAGGTGAAAGTTCTAAGCTCCGCCCACTGTAAGACCGTGAGTCATGCTACTATCTGGGAGTCCCTGCGTGGTCAGTCGACCGCAGTAAGCCCGAGAGATCAGACGTGTATTCAGATCAGACGTGTATTCAAATGGCTACCTTTAATATTGCTTGCACAACGTTTACGAAATGGTATTCAGTAAAGTGCCAGGATGTGGTGGATACCGAAAAACTTCCTATTCCTCCCTCCTATGCCTCTTTTAAAAACACATTGGATTGTGCGAAGTTCCAAGATGTACAAATACTCTACGGATGTTCTGGTGAGACCGTTGAAGGCTTTCGTTGCACAGACGATGTGCTGAAGTATACTGCAGAGCTAAACTTTATAAAGTCTCACATACACCGTGAAGTAAAAGAAACAACGCGTGCAGAAGAGAAGCAGCAGGTATGGATAATGAGTCTTGCTGATGGGTGGTGTGACAAGCGGTATTACGTCATGCTACACCATGTCGATTACTCATACCCTACGACTGAAAATGTGAATCTCGTGATCATGGACAATCTTAAGTATTTTTATCACTATATTAACGTATATCATGATGAGGTTCGTAGTGAGGTTGTGGCTAGTGCCCTGCGTGAATTTTTAACAGAGTTTAGAGACGAGTATCGTTTGATGGGCAGAAAGGAAAAATATGAACATATGTTCCTCTCAAATAGTGCGCCGGAGTGTGGAGATGTTTAGTAAAACATAAAATGTTCCTAGTTCTTATCCAAACTGTCTGGTGCGTAGGCTGGTAGTGATGAAATTAATTCTTGTACCGAAATATGTACAACAATTCGACTCGCGGTCATACGAACAAGCCCATTCACGTATCATCGAGTCAGCCGCCCGTCGAACCATTCCTGCCTACCTGCGTGCCTCACACGGCTCATAGTTATCTCAGAGCTTGAGCCGAGTGGACGTGCGCTCCTCGAATACGATGGAACTTCCTTTGAGCAGCATTCTCAACGCCTCGTACGATGTGTCCGTGACGAAATCGTTGCGCGTGTTCAGGCGTAATTCCGGTACCATTAGCTATGTACTGGAAACGGAATGTAGACCGACAAACAAACGGGTTTATTTAAGTATCGAGGAGATGAATAGAATCTTCGTGATAGTTGAGAAGTGGAGTGAAGATCGTTATAAAATACCTGCTAACGTAGGTACAAGAAGAGAGCAGATTAGTGACGCACCCTCATACGCCGTTGTATGTACGTTGTGTATAAATAACGATCGGCCGTGCATTGATATACGGCTGATGTGGAAGAATGCTTCTGATAATAACGCTCTTGTTCCTACGCGAAACCGTTTCATCCTCGACAGAATGTTTGAAATCGTCGGATTCCGTAACTGAAACCTATATTAGACGCGCGTGTTACGGACATGCTTTATTTTGATACAGTACTTGAATACGCCTACACCGCTCTGCTCGATGGGTTTACCGAGTGTAGGGCTGGTGAGAATGGTCTAGAGCTGGACGTTTATTTAAAAAGTTTAGACTCTTTGAAATACCATGAACTTTGGTACAAAGCAATTGATCGGTACAAGGCTGAGCTCACCTACACCGTTCACCCTGAAGAACTATTTCTTTATATAACGCGCAGTTGTCGTAACGATTTAGAAGATTATTTCAATTGCCGCTATGTTGAGTGAGTTCACGATTGAAAAGCTCGAGTCGGTAGAAATAAACCCTCGATTGGAAAAGCGTGTTTATAAACTTGTGTTTAATAATGTAGCTAACGATGAACTCTTTGTGCGTGCTTTTGATTGTATTCTAGACGTATTTAAAGATGACTTACCAACCGGTTGTAAAGTGGGAACAAAAATAGTACTGAACGATATGAAAGCCCTTCATATCGAGTACAGGTTTCCCTATACTTTAAGCGGTGAAATATTATTAAGCCGCATATACTGCGTAATGCAGAGCAATAATGATGTAATTGTAAACTCGATTAAGACCGAGTTTAGTATTTTGAAAAAAAAGTGAATTGTATTATATATATTTTGCTTGACATTTCTCCTGTACTGATTATACGCATATTTCTATTGAATTGTTTATATATATATTTTGCGTGATATTTCTCCTGTACTGTTATGTACATATTTCTATTGAAGTGTATATTTATCTCTATTTGAAATGTATATTTTATTTTATACATATCCATAATTGTGTGTATATATTTCCTGTACTGTTATATGCATATTCCTCAATTGAAATGTATATTTATTTTCTATATATTTATAATAAACAGAATGATGCAATGTTGTTTTACTTAATTGTTACGCCTTCTAAACCTACCACCGGTATTCTTTTAAGAAATATAATAATGTATACAATGGCATCTGATGGAACGAAATCTTTTAATTGGAGACAACTCACCATAATAATGGGTAAAAGTGGTATCTGGCAACTCAAGCCATTTACAGCCAACTGGCTGATTAGGCGTATATAATAATGTATACAATAATACTGCTAAAAAGAGGTATCTGGCAACTCAAGCCATTTACAGCCAACTGGCTGATTAGGAGTCTATAATAATGTATACAATGGTATCGCTAAAAAGAGGTATCTGGCAACTCAAGCCATTTACAGCCAACTGGCTGATTAGGAGTCTATAATAATGTATACAATGGTATCGCTAAAAAGAGGTATCTGGCAACTCAAGCCATTTACAGCCAACTGGCTGATTAGGAGCCTATAAAACAACGCCTACTCGGCTGAAGTCTTAATATGCACTTGGCTCCTGCCAGGTGAACACCTCTCCTCCTCCTTTCTCTCCTCCTTCTTTCTCTTGGGGGATAACGCCGCCTCCAAGTTTTCCTTGTTGCACCTGCAGCATCCCCCCTTTGGGGGAATTTTTTTTTTTTTTTTTTTTCCGGCAACCCCCCCTCCCCCCTTTTGCAACAACCCCCACCCCCTTTGCAACAAACTCCGTCCCCCTTTGCAACAACCCCCACCCCCTTTGCGATATTACGTCATCACTTGCAACATTCTTGCACTCTCCCCTTTTGCAGCTATACTACTCCTTCGTTTAAATGTTCTCAGTATCTGCCCAGTTATTCACTTTGCTCTGTTTACTGATATCTTATTTTGTGTTTCAAATTTAACATCATCAGTCATTACAACTCCTAAATCTTTTGATTTAGAATTTCTCTGAATTTCCTGTCCATTTGGGGTATAATATTCCATGAATTTTAGGTACTCTCTTTTTCCGTACCGTAACAGCTGAAATTTTTCAATGTTAAACTTCATAGTGTTGTCGTCCGTCCACTTGTAGATTCTGTTCATGTTAGTTTGTAGAGATCCTATATCTTCTGGGTTTCTTATTTTTCTACTGATCTTTGTGTCATCCGCAAAGGATGTTACTGTGCTGTCTCTGGTAACGTCCTCATCTATGTCAGTTAGCATGATTATGAAGAGTAGTGGAGCTAATACTGTTCCTTGTGGTACTGAGTTGAGGACCTCTGATTCTGATGAAGATATTCCTTCTACTGTAACGACTTGCCGCCGCTCATTAAGGAAATTATATATCCATTTCCCTACTTTTCCTGTTATTCCCATATATTTCAGTTTATGCATTATGATTCCATGGTCACACTTGTTGAACGCTTTGGCAAACAAAGTCTGTGTATATTACATCATAGTTTTCATTACTTTCCAGTGTATCAATAATGTTGTTGTAGTGTTCCATTAGCTGTGACATGCATGATCTGCCTGACCGAAACCCATGTTGGTTATCATTTAAATTTTTCTGAGTTTCCAAAACGTCAGATTTTCTGTCTAACTATTCTTTCAAATATTTTAGTGAGATGAGATATAAGCGACACTGGCCTATAGTTTTTGGCCTCGGATCGATCTCCTCCTTTATATATTGGGACTATGTTCGCGCTCTTCAGGATGCCCAGTATTTCTCCCGTGTCTATTGATCGTCTCCATATTCACTATAGAGGCTCAGCGATTGAATTATTGCAGTTTTTGATCAGTGTGGCATTTGTCAGGTCCTGCCGCTGAGTGTGCTTTTGGTTTCCCTATACCTTGTGTAATATCATCTGTCGTAAAGTCGAAATCCGTCATACTTTCCCCTTGTAGTTCTTCTTCAAAGAATGCGTTTCTATCGCATATCAGTTTGTCAGTTTTTGGGATACTGAAAGATGATTCGTACTGAGCTCTTAATATTTCAGATACTTCTGTTAGATCATCAGATAAAGCACTGTCCTCTTTTTTCAAAGGTCTGATAGTCGTTTGGTTTTTCGACTTCCTTTTTGCAAAATTATAAAAGTTCTTTGAGTTAACCTTTATCGCTTCTATAGCGTCGTCTTCTTTTCCTGTATGTTTCTCAATTAGTTCCTGTATGACGCAGTCGATACTCTGCAGTTTATCATTTAATATTTTTCTGATGTTATCTTTACAGTTACTTAATTTTGTAGTCACTCTTTTTCTCTTTCGGAACGATGACCTCTTTTGTCTCTCGAACCCGCTACTCTTTCCTCTTTGTTGTATTGTTGGGACATGTCTTTTCACAATTTCCAGCGTCTTTTCCTCTAAGGTCATTAGCATCTCTTCCGTTGTCTTGGCCTCGAGATAGTTTTCCAATCTATTACTTCCATGCTGGATGCAACACCTTCGCAGTTTATAGCTTTGGAGTGAAAATTAAAAATTTCGAATTTGCTTCTTTCTGTTGTTCGTGTTTTTAACTTTCCCGTTGCTTTTATATTGGTTGTTATTTCACTAATGTTGTGATCCAATATTATAGTTGAGGATATTTCTACATTATCAATTAGGTTGTTGTTGTTGTTTAGCCGATCAGCTCACCCTGATCGAGCAAGCCGGCGGCACGCAGGTAACCGATCGCCCCTCCGGAGTGGACCAGAGGTTCAGCGCACTAGTGATGTTGTGTTGTGTTCGTTGTTGTGCTAGAGCGGTACTGTCCGTCATAATGTGTTCAATTGTTTGTGGTGTGTCTTGGCGCAGGTGTCGTCTATGGAGTTGTCTAGTCTGTGTTTATATGTCCGTAAGTTGGGGTGATGTCCACATCGGAATCGTGCTAAGTTAACTCGATCCGATCTGCCCAGGCTGATCTCTGACCTGTTAATGGGTGGCGGCTTCGCACCTAGGACCGCATTCGGACCGAGTCGTGTCAGTGCTTTGTGGGTTAGGTGTGTGTGTATGTGTTTTCTGTACTGTGTGATGTCTGTGGGGCGTGGTATGGAATGGAGTATTTGGTTATAATGTCTCTCTGGTGTTACCTTAATGGTGCGAGGTGTTGATGCATGATTGTACATGTAGTGGCAAGGGTGTTGTGGGTTAGTTGTCGCTGCTGCCATGAATTGTGTTCCCCTCATGTCTAAATGTTCCCTAACTTTTAGTATTTTTGTTTCTGTGTGCAAGTGTTCTATTGGTGTTGTTTGAGTGCATCCTGTAATGATACGAAGTGCGTTGTTTTGTATTGTTTGTAAGGTGTTTATGTGTGTGTTTGAGATAATGGGTGCCCAGCATGGGCTAGCATAGTCCATAACTGAGCGAATATATTTTGTATATGAGTGATGTTGTTTCCTGCTGGTGTCCAAAGTTTGTGCCTGTTAGTACCCTAAGCGTGTTAAGTCTTGACGTACATTTGGTTTTAATGTCCTGAATGTGGTTTGCAAAAGATAATGATGTGTTGTATGTGACACCAAGTATTCTGGTTCTGTGAGTGTGTGGAATGTTGATGTTGTTTAGTGTGAGCTGTGGAATTACCTGGTGTTCTTTTGTGTTGCTTGTAAGCAAGGTGATGGTTGATTTTGTGGGCGCTACTTTGAGTCTATTGTGTGTGAGCCAGTCTTGTATACTGTTTATGTATGTTTGTAGGTTATTTGTAGCGGTGTCGATGTTGTTGTGGGTGGATGTTAGAGTGATATCATCTGCATATGATGATAAGGTAAGCTTGTTATCTATGGGTGTTGGAATGTCATGCATGTATAAGTTGAAGAGTGTTGGTGAGAGAACAGAGCCTTGAGGGACCCGTTCGGAAAAAGCTTGTTTTTGGATGACTTGCCATTAAATGTGACATGTGAGTATCTTCCTGAGAGATAGTTGCTCAGCCACCTTTTGGTGTTATTGTGCATGTTTGTGTTGAGTATTTTGTTTATGAGAGGGAAGCGTGGGATAGCATCAAATGCTTTACTAATGTCTATTGTTGCTAATAGTGTACGTTGAGCTGGTCTTCTGGAGTTGATGCCATCCATGATGTGCTGCGTGAGGTTAGTGAGTAATGTCGTGGTTGAGTGGTGAGGTCTGAATCCATGTTGAGTAGGCGATAGTGGTATGTGTGGGTTGGTGATTTGTAAGATTAGTCTTTCTGTTACTTTGGAAGGTGTGCATAGTAAAGTAATGGGTCTATAGGAAGCTGGTTCTGTTGGATTTTTGTTTGGTTTGAGTAGTGTAATAATTTTACTTTGTTTCCATATGTCAGGAATAATACAGTGTTGGTATGAATATGTGCTGATATTTGTGAGAGCTAGTATTCCTTGTGGGCCCAAGTGTTTAAGGTGTATGTTAGATATGTTGTCTGGTCCAGTAGCCTTCGAATTCTTAATGTTTTTGATGATCTTGGTGGTCTGGTCTGTATTGAAGGGTGTAATGGTCGTGTCGAGTCTGTAGGTTTTCTTGTGTCTGGCTGTTTGTCTGTCTGCATGTTTCTGGTTGTTGTCTCTGTTTAAGTGACTTATCTTTGCGTAGTGATTAACTAGAATGTTAGCTTGTTGTGTGTATGTTGGGATATTATTTTGGCTGCGACAGATAGCCGCGTGTGAGGTGTGAATGCCGCTGTTAGAGTGGGTAATGCTGTTTATAGTCTTGTATAGCCTGTATGTATCTGTGGAGTGGTTTAGTGTTGTTATGAATTCCCTGAATGTTTCTGTTTGTTTTTCTTTGAGTTTGTTGTTTATTTCTGTGTTGAGCTGTTGTATCTGCTGTTTTATGGCTTCTGTGTGTGGTGTTTGTGTGTTATATTTGAGGTTGTTACGTTGCCTTATGAGGTGGGCTATTTCTCTAGTGTAATTTGGGTTGTATTTCCTAATGTTGCCCTTGGGTATGTATTTGTTTGCATTATTGATAATCTGATTAAATGTCTTGAGTGTTGTATCGATGTTTATGATGGTGTGCTGTTTAATGTGGTGAATTGTTCCTCAGTCTGTATTTTGAACTGTTCCCAATCAGCTTTCTTGTAATTTCTGTAAGTGTGCCTAAGGCTGTTGGGGCAGAGTGTAGAATGTTTTGTAATGATGATGGGCAGGTGGTCTGATGACAGTTGTTTTTCTGTTCTCCATTGTGTATGTGTTGCTAGTGAGGGGGAACAGAACGTTATGTCTGGGGAGGAGTTTGAGTATCCTGCTTGATGTGGTATGTGTGTATGTTCTTCTGTATTGTTAAGAATGAAGAGGCTGTTTAGTTGTGTGGCTATGTTGGCGCCTCTGGTTGTTTTGGTTGTGCAGGTACCAACTAGTGTCTTTGGCGTTGAAGTCTCCTCCTAAGATGACATTAGTGAGAGAGGCAAGATTGTGTAACTGTGGATTGTAATTGGCTGGCACCTGAGGTGAACTATCTGGTGGGATGTAAATGTTGATTAGTGTGGTGTTGTGTTTTGCGCGCGTTTTAATGTTAACTGCCTGTATTTCTATCGTGTTATCTGCTTGGATTGTGTTTGTAATGTTTTGGGTAGCATCAGTGTAGCTAATGCTTTTACGTATGTAAGTGATGAATTAGGTTGCAATTAGGTTGCTGTTGTTTGTGAATATCAAATCTAAGCAGTTGTTTTTTCTTGTGTTTTCTGTTATTTCTTGTGTTAACATAATTCATCAGCTAGAGCTAGTAGCATTTTTACCTGCTCCTGGTTTTCCCGTGTGCCCGCCTTGTCCTGGTGTATACATATTTTTTTCTTATCCTTTTATATTTCATGAATGGAAAATTAAAATCACCACAGAGAAAAATATTTCAATTTCTTGCCTCTTTAATGGAATCTGAGAATTTTGAGGTTGGCGTGTTCGGGGGTCTGTACCTTACAATTAGTACCATATTTAATTTTTCAACTTTTGCTGCTACACATTCTCCATAGCTGTTTGAGGTACTTATAGTCATTTCTGCCATATGCCTTTCGCGTGTGTAAATAGCACATCCTCCTTTACGTCTCACTGTTGTGTCGGCTCGGAGGATGTTACAGTTGTCAATTTGTATTTAATATATATACTTAGAGCTGTGCTTAGCGTCGCTAATTAGCGACGCTAGTTAATTATTAGCGCATCCATTAGCGGCGCTATTTCTCAAAATAGTTAGCGGAACAGATAGCACCGCTACATTTTTAGGCAATGTTAGTCGCTAACCGCTAAGTGTTAATATAAATTAAAATGAATAGAGTCTTAGAATGGTATTCCCTATATTACGTTGCTTTTTGTGCATAATGCTGAACGCAGAATGTATAATAATAAACAGTTTCCTGAACTGAGTATGTAAAGGAGGACAATGTCTTTCCAATAAATAAGTTTAATTATAAATATCAAATTACGCAATTTTCTTGAATACCCAATAATCATTTTAAAGATATAATTTCGTTCCCATTTGACACTATAAAAGATAATAACAAATAGCGAACACATATACCTATATACAAATGCATTATTATTATTATTATTAAAAAATAGTACTTAGCTATACATTTCATAAAAATTAGCGCCAAAACTAGCGTTAGCGTTAGCGCCGCTAATTTTAAAAACTGTTAGCGTTAGCGGCGCTAGAATTTATTTGCATTAGCGTTAGCGTTAGCGGCGCTATATTTATCAGTTAGCGCGCACAGCTCTGTATATACTGTGTGTGTATATATATATATATATTCTCCGACAATAATTTGATGTATTATTATTATTATTATTATTATCGTTGTTGTGGATCAGCCAGAGAAAAAAATGCCTCAAGGAATGGGTTCCGAAGGCGAAGAAGAAGGAGAGAAAAAACAGAAGAAGAAAAAACGAAAGAAGAAGAAGAAGAAACAGAGGAAAAACGATGAACAAAGAGAAACTGGAGAAGAAGCCGATGATGAAGATTGACTTACATTTAATTTTTATATAGACCTCTTCCACGATTATCTGTTTGTAGAACACACACACACACACACACACATATATATATATATATATATATAATATATATATATATATATATATATATAGTGAGGAATAAGAGGACGAGAAGGTGGTACATGTTTAATTTTGTTTATTGATCAGACGTTTCTGAAATTCAATTTCCATCATCAGTGCTAAGAAGTAAAGAATAAAAGTGAACAAATAAAGTAAAAGATTTTACACAGTATATTACAGTCTTGTGATAATAATTTAAAATTAAAAAGATAATAATTTAAAATTAAAAAAAAGAAAAAATTACATGAAAAATAGAGCAGCGGTAAGATATATAAATAAATGTTATCGGGTGAAACGAATATTGAAAATAAAAACTTACCGGGTTATTGTACGAGGGGGGGTTTAATCTAATTGTATGGAGGTTGGCAATGGTTTGACTTTGAAGTGGCCATGTTAGAAGTCGAAGAGTGGTGGTGTGGAGATTGACATTTGCTTGATGCAGACTCTCTATTTACAGAAGCAAGATGAATGAAGAAAGCAAATTGGCACCCAGGAAAAGGTGCCCAGAAGAAAGATGAAAACAATGCCCAGAGAGAATATGGGCTTTAAACACCCTCCATGTTAGAAGAAGTCTCATCAGTCCTTAATGTGTTCCGTTTTTACTTTTGCAGATAAATAATGTCCCTAGAGTGAGCTAGCCCTTGAGGTTGAAATATTATAAAAGCAATCTAATATAAAAGCAATTATAAGAAGAATAACACATAGTGAGAGATTAAAAAAGTGAATGATAAAACTCGCATGGACACGTAATGAAGTGATAGAATAGAAGTGATTTGGAATAACACAAAAGGAAAAGGAAAACCATAAAGGATCACCGGGGTACCCCTACGGTGAAGACCAAAAAGAAGAAAGAAGAGAAGAAGAAAGAGAACATCAGCATCCGACGCCTATTCAAGAGAAGGTAATTAAATCAGGACTTTCCTTTATCTATTTCTAATCGATCCAACATCTGGTAGCAGAGCGTGGTTCTCTAAAGGAATTTCCCTTGTTCAAAGTTCAAGCAACTTTCTGTCGAGATGGCCGACAAGGATGGAGAGAGAAGAGGAAGGCGTGTGGAAGTGCCGAAACTAGAGAACAAATATGAAGAATGGAAGTGGGAGATGACTTTGTGGAAGAAGGTATGCAACGTACCAGAGACAGACCAAGGAGCACATGTAGTTCTATCCCTCAAGGGCAAAGCTAAGGATGTTGTAAGGGGAATGACGCTCCCTGAGATACAGAGCGCGAATGGAGTGGACAATATAATAAAGAAACTAGACAAAGTGTTTCTAGCGGATATGGGGGTCAGGAAATTTAAGAAATATGTGGATATACACAATTTAATGAGAAGCGATAATGTAGAAGTTAATGACTTTTTGGTGGACTTCGAGAACTTGTACCGTGAATTTGAAGATCTGTGTGGACTCAAGGATGACTCCATGAAAGCCTTTGCTCTCCTAAGATCTTGTAATCTAAAGGAGGAAGATGTGCAAGGCATTCTTACTGCAGTGGATGATGTGAAGTATGATGAAATTATGAAAATTATTAGACGCAGATTCTGCCTGGAGAAAGGAGCGATCATGAAGGAATTTACCCATATTGATAGAGAAAAAGATGTTCTAATGGGAACCCATGAAAAGCAGGATAGAACCTGGAGAGCTGAACGAGGGAGAGGTCGTGGACAACAGGGATCCTATTACAAGGGAAGAGGCAAAGGAGGATGTGCGATATGTAAAACTGATACTCACCTCACCCGTGATTGTTGGAATGCTTATTGGAATAAAGGAGCAGAGAAGACCAAAGAGAGAAGAGAGAAGAGTGGAGATAAGGAATACATAGGATTCACCGAGCACATATTAATGAGCCGAGAAAGTAATATTGTGGACGTAACACAGGGCATGGCAATATTAGATACGGGCTGTACAAGCACTGTATGTGGACAGCGATGGCTGGCAGACTTTGTAAAAAGAGGGGGAAAAGTGCTGGAGGAGACATTCAAAGAAGTCACATATAGATTCGGTGATGGAAATGTGATAAACTCCGAGAAGAAAATAATTGTCGAGATGAGAATAGGGAGGAATAAATATAAGATGGAAGTCAACGTGGTGAAGAGTGATGTCCCAATGCTGATGAGCATCGAATCACTAAGAAGGTTGGGAGCCAAAATAGACTGTAGAGCCTCGATTATTGAAGTGGGAGAAGAAGGAATCAAATTATACCGTACAAGTGGGGGTCATTTATGCCTTCCAGTGTCAGATTGACAATTAAAGGAGGAGGTATTTGCAGCGAAGACTAATGATGACAATACGATGCTGACACCAAAGGATTTGACAAAAATACATCAACAGTTTGGACACCCCTCTAATGAAAAACTATTTAAATTGATAAAAAGTGCGAATAAAGATCAGGAGAATACACAAGAAATGATTACAAACATAAGTGATAAGTGTGAAAATTGCAAGAGTTATAGAAGAGCGGAACCTAAGCCTATTGTTGCATTGCCATGGTCCAATGAGTTCAATGAAATGATAACTATGGATCTGAAGAAGTGGAGGAATGGCTATCTACTAGTGATGGTGGACACTCTGACTAGATATTGTCGTGTGTCATATGTGGTCAACAAGAGAGCAGAAACCATTGTGAGACAAATCATCATAAATTGGATAAGTCTTTTCGGAGCACCTCGAAAAATAATGACTGATAATGGAGGTGAGTTCAACAATGAGATCATGAGAGAGTTCTGCGAACGCTACAATATTGAGCCTATGTATACTGCAGCAGAAAGCCCTTGGAGTAACGGGATGGTTGAGAGATTAAACGCTATAATAGCAGAACACCTCAACAGGGTTCTGATGGACGATGATGGTAGTGATTTAGAAATAGCCATAGCCTGGGTAGTAACTGCACAAAACTGCCTACACAATAATAAAGGTTTTAGCCCCAACCAATTGGTATTTGGGAAGAATCCTGTCCTGCCAAACTTACTTAATAATACACCCCCAGCAATGTTTTATGACAAGAGTGAGAGCCAAATCGTAGAAGAAAATCTACACTTGATGAGGGAAGCTAGAGAGCAATTCATGAAGAACGAGGCTAACGAGAAGATCATGAGAGCACTCCACCACCAAATACGTCCGAGTAAAGTGAACGAGATGTCCATCAACGACAAAGTTTACTTTAAAAGAGATGGAGAAGAAAAATGGAGAGGACCTGGGGAAATAGAGGGTATACAGGGCGGTAAAATAGTTTTTGTAAGATATGGTGGTTATCGTTACCGAGTACACACGTGCCGGTTGCAAAAAGCGGTTAAACAAGCAGAAGGGGAAGAACAAGAGATGAAAACAAAGAGAAGGGGAGCGGATACACAGGAAAAGCAGGAGGAAAAAGAAGAGAATGAAGTTACTTTTGGGGTGCCGCCTATTCGACAGGGAAGAGAAGAGGAGGAGAATACGGAAGAAGAAGAAGATGCGAGTGAAGAAGAGAGCATGGAAGAAGCTGCGAGTGAAGAAGAAGAAAGAACAAGAGAACAAGAGGAACAAGTAGAGCAAAGAGCTGCGAGATATAAAGCACCCATCATTGGAAGAAACTTTGAAGCCCTGACTCCGGAAGAAGGGAAGATTGATTAAAGGGAGAATTGTGAGTAGAGCCGGTAAAGTTGGTAAGGATGGAAAAGGGAAATACAGAGATTGGTTCAACGTCAAAATTAATGGAGAGGAGGGGTATAGAAGTATGGATTTTGGTGCCCTACCACGATGGAGAATGTTGCCACCGGTGGAAGAGACTTTATTGACATGGGAAGGTACAGAAATAGAAGGAGCCAAGGAATGTGAAATGAAGCACTGGAGAGAAAGAGATGTTTATGATGAAGTAGAAGATAAAGGTCAGAAAACTGTATCAGTCAGATGGGTGATTACAGAGAAGGAGAAGGATGGTAAGTCCTACGTAAAGGCGAGATTGGTCGCAAGAGGCTTTGAGGAGGAGGAAAATATTCACACGGAATCACCCACATGTTCCAAGGAGGCTTTGAGGTTGGTGATTATGATTATTGAACATATGAAATGGAGATGTAGGAGTATGGATATTACTGCCGCCTATCTGCAAGGGAAACCAATGGAAAGAACGGTTTACCTTCAGCCACCACGGGAGTACAACAATGGCCATATTTGGAAGCTTAAGAAGACAGTATACGGACTTAAGGATGCCGCTAGAGAATGGTTTCTTTCTGTTAAGGAGACATTATTGAAAATAGGAGCCAAACAATGTCATGGAGACTCGGCGGTGTTCTACCGGAAGAAGAATGGAAAACTTGAAGGAGTAATATGCCTACACGTGGATGACTTCTTATGGGGAGGAAATGAAAACTTTGAGAAAGAGGTAATTGATCCTCTGCGGAAAAATTTCAGTTTTGGAAAAAGAAGAAGATATGTTCAAATTTTTGGGCATGAGAATATACCGTGATGACAGAGGACGTATGACTATGGAGCAAGACGAGTACATAGCATCTGTACAAAAAATGGACATTACCAACAAGAAGGAAAATGTTGCGCTCAATGTTGAGGAAAGAAGGATGTATAGGAGTATTGTGGGCCAATTAAACTGGATAGCCAGACAATCAAGACCGGATGTTGCCTACGAAGTGAGTGAGAGAAGCTCCTATGGAAAAAATCCCATGACCGAGGACATAAGGAAGATAAATAAGGTAGTGGATAAAACAAAATCCCGAGAGGTACAAATCATATTTCCAAGGGTGGAAAAGATAACGACAAGTGAACTCGTTTGTTATTCAGATGCCTCTCTGGGTAATCTCAGAGATGGAGGATCGCAGGGAGGTTTTCTCATTTTCTGGAAGAATGAAGAGGGAGAGGTCTGTACGATTGCCTGGCGCTCCAGACGCTTACGAAGGGTAGCATGGTCCACTCTCACTGCAGAAACCCTAGCCTTAACTGAGGCTGTGGACATGGCCATTTTTATTAAAGATCTCATAAACGAATTGACTGGGGAAGATATTCCTATTCGATGTCACGTAGACAACAAATCACTGGAGAAGACATTGAAGAGTCTGAAACCAGTTGAAGAAAAAGGGCTCCGGACATATATTGGTAGTCTGAGAGAGAGATTAGAAAGAGGAGAAGTAAGTCAAGTAAAATGGATCGAAACGAGCCAACAGCTTGCAAATTGTCTCACGAAGAAAGGAGTTAGCAGTAATGCCCTAGTGAGGGTAATAGAAGAAGGAAGACACCATGAACAATAGAAGAAAAAGATGGTTCAGAAGAATTATTTAGCTATGTTTAAGTCGAAGGCAGAACTGTAGTCGTAGAGGGTTGGTTTTGTACTAAGGATGTATAAGGATTCGAGGATGCGGAGGTCGGTTGGTTGGTTGGTTGGTATGCTGAATTAATAATTCTGAAATTGGTGGGGAGCAGTGGGTGATTGTGGAGGTGGCAATGATCTCTTATTGCTGATTTCGATGGTTTATTTAAAGGTTGAGAGGTTCTAGTGGAGAGGGGAATCCCCATACATCCTTAGTACAAAACCAACCCTCAACGACTACAGTTCTGCCTTCGACTTAAACATAGCTAAATAATTCTTCTGAACCATTATTGCGCCACAACTCTTCGACTTCTAACATGGCCACTTCAAAGTCAAACCATTGCCAACCTTCATACAATTAGATTAAACCCCCGCTCGTACAATAACCCGGTAAGTTTTTATTTCAATATTCGTTTCACCCGATAATATTTATTTATATATCTTACCGCTGCTCTATATTTCATGTATTTTTTTCTTTTTTTAATTTTTAATTATTATCTTTTTAATTTTAAATTATTATCACAAGACTGTAATATACTGTGTAAAATATTTTACTATATTTGTTCACTTTTATTCGTTACTTTTACTTCTTAGCACTGATGATGGAAATTGAATTTCAGAAACGTCTGATCAATAAACATGTACCACCTTCTCGTTCTCTTATCCCTCACTAAGTTGCAGTTCCCTAAGAACAAACCCTTCAATCAAGTATATATACACATATCTGGTGATTTTATAAACATCTTATAAACATCTTTGTATTTTATCTTATTAACTGAAATAAAACATGAAATATATGTTTTTAAATTTGTACGATATTACAATCGTTTTGCATTAGAAGTTGCATAGCCTAAGCCAGACCTCACACAAGTAATGAGGTGCTTCAGTTCTTGGCGATACTTTTGACGTAGGACTCCTGTCCAACAGAACAGATATCCCGCAGTTTATGATAAAAGGAATATTATGGCCACCAACATCACCAGATCTAAACCCCTGTGACTTTTATCTAAGGGTTATTTAAAAGACATTTCTCAGCTTTCAACAGATAAGCCTACTCTGTCCAGAATACTGCAAAATTTGTTCGTGTGCAAAGAGTTAATGAGCTGAGAGCCCGTGAGAGGACATCACATAAAGCATGTATTGCACTAGGGGACTAATTCTCCATGTGTAGAGAAGGTACAGTAAATATTTCATGTTTTTATTTCAATTAATAAAAAATACAAACCTTTTTAAAAAAAATCACTATATATATATATATATATATAGATATATATATATATAATATATATATATATATATATGGGCTGTATATACCGGGTTGCTCAGAAAAAAGTAAGCTATTAATATGCTTTTAAGATTTTATTTTAGTTTTATTTTTGAAAAATCTGCAACAAAGAAAAATAGAGTATATTAAAAACAAATATTATAAAGACATAAATAAGTACTACATATAAAAGCAAATTATTTATTTAAATCGTTATAAAAGCAAGCTAGGTGAACTTCAGATTTATCATGTGCAACTTCAAGCCCTGAAGCCAGAATGGAATTTATACAATGAAACAAACCGACAGAAACTCGAAAAGCCAATATCCACATCAGATCTGAACAAAATTCTAGATATTGTAGTCTGACAGTCAGCAAGCAAACTTAGTAGGTAATCTAGGCCAGGGCTGAGGAATTCCCAGCCCGCGATCCAAATGCGGACCGCGACAACGTTTGGACTAACGTAGAGATCCGGCCACTGAGACTCGTAGTAAAATGCAGAGCAAATATAGTGAAAGAAAATATGGAGTACAAGTAATAAGAAATATTATAGTAGGCTTACTAATAATAGGTAGTAACAAACTTCTTACCAGACCTCAGTGTAAATTATCGAGTAAATTATGTTTGCATAATTAACTGCCGATTTTCAGCTTGACATTGGTCGTCGGAGTTAAAAAAGGTTTCCACTCCTGAGCTAAACCATAGCTTACCTGTTTTAATCTGATATTAAATAAATTCTCATAATAGTATTCCACTGCATTTTTACCCCCGAGATAATGACGTTTATTTATGGTGATTAAATAGATAGTAATTAGCAGTTACCAGAGCTGGGCAATAAATACTAAATACTAAATACTAAATACATGGGAGAAATGTATTTAAATACTAAATACTAAATACATTTTACGAATGTATTTATATACTAAATACAAAATACATCAATTATATTTAAATACATTTGTAAATACATTTTAAATACATACAAATTTTAACATATGCATTCACTAATTCATGAGTAACAACAATATAAAATGCTTGATAAAGGATAAAGAAATAGTACAATCTAATTTCCGATTATATATTTCCCGTTTTAGAACAAAACAAAACAAAATAACTTAGAACTTACGATGTTCAACCAGTGACATATTATACTCAACTTTTGCACAGTTTGAATCATGCCAGGGTGGACACGCTGTGAAAAAAATAAACATGAATTACCTAATGAATAATGATCGATAATTAATGAATCAATAATCATCGATATCAATTTTGATAAATTTCTACTTAGGGGACATGGTAATTTCGAAATAAATACACCACTCGATAGATCAGACGATTTTAAAAGCTTTTTCATCAATGAATTTTCCATCGCAAATTGGATTGATTGCAACGAGTTAGTTACACAGGCCCACTTAAGGCAGAGCCGTTTTGTACGATTATTCGGTCAATTTCAAGATTTTTTGAAGTCTAAAAAAACACTTACCTTCAGATGAGTGTACAGATTCGTTGTAGCATTGCTTGCAGCAGAGACTTCGTGTTTACACAGCAAACAGGTGCACTTTACTTATTACCGTCTTTAGATTTAATTTTAAAGTATTTTCCATCAAACAGAGGGTGCACTAAATTGTTATCTTGCAGATATATCACTGTTTAATTCACCGGATTTGCTTGTTGAAGCCATGACACGCACACGATAAAGAAATCAACCGCTTTCGACTAAGAGTGGCACACAACCGATTGAACTGACACGTTGAAACATGAACCATGCTGTACTACACTGTCGACGCGTCGTACTGTGCTAGTACAGAACGTGTATTAAACAGTAAAAGTATTTACATTTTATATTTTGAGTATTTAAATACATTGTATTTAAATACTCATTAAAGTATTTAAATACTATATTTAAATACATGAAAAACAATGTATTTATAAATACAGTTCTAAATACACAAATGTATTTAAATACTGCCCAGCTCTGGCAGTTACAATCAGGGTTGCCAGACGTCCCGATTTCTGCGGGACTGTTCCCACTTGCCAAGTAAAATCCCGA
The DNA here is from genome assembly GCA_023014485.1 of Bathynomus jamesi. NCBI lineage: Eukaryota > Metazoa > Arthropoda > Malacostraca > Isopoda > Cirolanidae > Bathynomus > Bathynomus jamesi. Next base: position 1,184,209 of record JAJOZX010000793.1, read on the forward strand.
GTCCCGAGTCCAAAGTAATATCTTTTGTTTTTTCAATTCCCCATTCAAATACATTTTCTGAACGGATATTCAGAACGGAACACGTTACTTTTAACAAATTTGGAAGCTCAGCTGATGGTCAAAGAAATTACAAAATGTCATGTAAGGATTTCCGAAAATTTTGGAAAACTGAGCAAGGGGTTGAAGTTCTAAGAAAAGCAGTCAAGCGAAAAAGTATCAATAAATTAACTGTTCAGAAACATAACTATGAAACTAACTTGAAATCTATATTTCTGTGATTAAATTAGGCCCCTCATTTGCCAAATTGATAAAATGTATTTTATTTTTAATGATGTTATTTTGTAATAAAAATACCTACCTTGCCATTATTCACTTTATTTTGAGCGTAAAATGCAAGTAAATATATAATCGAAGCGAATTAGAATAATTATGCGAGTGTTGTGGCGTCAATATTAAAGGCGTTATTCTTTCTAAAAATAGGAATTATTATTTTGTTGCATTTCTTCAATTGTTCTTTATGGTTTTGTTGGATAAATAAACAATTTTTTTCCGTAGTTTGTGCGTAGTTATTCAATTATTTTAAAGTTTACAAGTTGTATAAAAAAGGGAATTTCAAAATCTGGCAACCCTGGTTATCATAGAATTAGACTACTGTACTGAAGTTTTGGCCATATTCGATGAAAAGGTGGAAACAGACTAGCTCTAGAAAATGTGTTAGCTGATTAAAATTTAAAATTATTATACTGTAGAAGCTATAAAGGAAATTTAAACTTATTAAATAAACGATAAAAAACTACATCCTTAAGCCCTAAAATCTAAGTCTGTTAACCGCACAGTAAATGGTGATAAAGTATATACTGCATTTTAATTTACCTTAAAATAGGGTACTACATTTTTTTTTTTAAACTTCAGGAAATTGGAAATTTTGGGGGGTAAAAAAACTAAATGTAGGAATTTTGTTTTTTTCAGATAAAACTCAGTGGGGACAAGTAGGTTAGGTCCAGCCAACCCTGATAATGAATGGTAATAAAGATTTACCTTAAAATATGGCATTTACACTTAAACGGGGAATTGTAAATTTTGGAAAAATCCACTAAATATGGAGACTTCAGGGTCTTTCTAGGTTTTTTTTTTAATAAAAATCACTAGGCACAAATGGGTTGGATCCAATCAGGTCAACCCATAACCCTTCAACCAAATAGTTCATCCATCTTAGAAAGTACACTCCTCACACTTCTACAGTGGGCAGTTGTCCACGTACAAAAAGACTTCACCCACCTACTGAAATAAAATAAGAGCATATACTGTATGTACAGGGTGGGCGGAAAGTAGCTCCCTATTTTGGATTGGTAAAAAAATACGTATATTATCCATTTATTTCAGAAGAATAATATGAAAAGGTAGGCATACATGGTAGGTTTTCTCTAAAAATTCAATGGGACTCCAACTCTTTCCACCACCTTCTGGAGCCGCCCAGGAATGCGTCCACTGACTTTAGCAGGAACTTCCGGCGGGAGGAGACATGACTTCCCGAATTCGGTCCTCCAGTTCTCCAATGTCCTCGGTTTGGTGCGGTAGACTTCTTCCTTACCCACCCC
>JAJOZX010000794.1:0-107500 GCA_023014485.1 Bathynomus jamesi
GCCTACAATAACGTCTTTCAAATCTTTCAAATGTCTGGGATAAAAAGCGTCAGGGCCTGGAGCCTTCCTAACTTTTAGCCTATCGAGATAATGCGCAATCTCACCCTCTTAAACAATTATTTCATCCAAAATAGTCTCGCTACTAAATGGAACGATATCGTCCACGTCGGGGACATTATTTACGTCTTCTACGGTAAAAACTGTCGCAAAAAAGTTATTGAAAATACCCGCCATCGCCTGTGCGTCAGAAGCCAAAGCGCCGTTAACATCCACTTGAGGGCCTATGTTATCTTCTATCGGCTTACGATTATTGACGTATTCCCAAAACTTTTTTAGATTATGTTTACTATCCGCAGCTATAAGTATCTCTAAATTACGCCTAGCATTCCTAACTGATCTTTTAACCTGACGTCTAAGCTCGATATATCTATTGAAGTTAGCTGCCGTGCCATTGCGCTTATTAAGTCTATACGCTCTGTTACGCTCGTTTATGAACTCGCCTATTTCCCTATCCACCATTTGGGCCTACCATGATTTCTAACGCGCTTGGGCCTACGAAGAATAAACTCCCTTTCAATATTCCTAAAACTTTCTTTAAACTACTCCCAATGCAAATTTGTGTCATTACCCATAAATAAGTTATCCCAGTCCACTACTCCCATCCTATCCGCAAAACTATCAAAATTAGCCCTCCGAAAATCAGGGACTTCTATTACGTTACTATCCTTAGTGTTTTCTATCAATACCTTAAACCTAAGAATTTGATGATGACTAAATCCTAAACTCTCGCCTACTTCAAAATCTTCGACTATATTTTCGCCGTTCGTCATCACCAAATCTAAAATATTGTCACCGCGCTTTGGTTCGTTAACCATCTGTCGTAAAAAATTATCTTCCATGAACTCAATCAATCTCAAACCCTCCTCATTACCAGTAAAAGTCTCGTAATTAACATTAGGGCAGTTAAAGTCTCCGACAATTATACTATTCCGATTGTCAATAAAGTTATCAAGAAGTGCGTAAAATCTAATATCGGTATCGAGGGGTTGAACGGGAGGTCTATAAACAACAACAAAATTAAAGCAAATACTACGCGCCCTAACTTCAACGCATATCATTGCTGCCGGAAAATCTATCTTAACCTCAATAGCCCTAAGGGAATTACGAATGTACTGTACAGCAAAACGTTGCGGTAAATCTGTAGGAGCGCTCCATTTTTCAATATTAAACATACACTCATAAAACATATAACATTTGAAAGCTCACATTTTTCTGAGTCTAAAAATGTAGTAATCCAAAAGTATCAATAGCAAATAAAATGTAACTAGGATTAAATATAAAACCCTATACTGATCAATTTGTGATGCGTGATCTTTACGGGGGCGGAGCCCCCGTACCCCGAGACCTAAATTATACAAATGATAATGTAATAACATATTCATGTTAGGTTAGGTTAGCGTAACAATTACCAAAAATACCATCTTATAACACAGACTGAAGATTTATAACTTAGCCAACCTTTATAATGTAATTAATTACGTCACGCGTCAAACAATTAAACCTAGTTACTTTTTATTTGCCTTTGATACTTTTGGATTACTACATTTTTAGACTCAGAAAAATGTTTAATTTTTAAAAATGTTTAATATTGAAAAGATAAAAACATCCAATGCTTTCTCTTCATCTAGGGCACATGACGAATCAAGTTCTTAAAGTCAGAAACCACACGAACAGCACGTCATAATTCTATCACAAACACGACCAAACTGAATCCAATTAGAAAAAAAAATTAGACAGAACAGAATCCAACCAAATAATTAAGTCGCAGAGTAGCGAAAAAATAGCCCAATCAGGAAAAATATTTTACGAAAAAAAGTACATTATAGCCAAGACAGGAAATATTCACTATAAAAATGTAACTTGTAATTTTTTCTATAATCTTGCATTTGCTATTGATACGTTTGGATTACTACATTTTTAGACTCAGAAAAATGTGAGCTTTCAAATGGTATATGTTTTATGAGTGTATGTTTAATATTGAAAAATGGAGCGCTCCTAGAGATTATCCAACGCCGCTACCAAACAAACCTATGTAAACTATCATTATTAAAGAGTTTAAAACCAGGAATATGAAGTTCCCCCAACAAGTCCCGAGCCACGGTATTTAACCACGTTTCAGTGATAGCAACTATATCGTAGTTGCCGGAATAAATTATCGCCTTAAATTCGTTTAATTAATTTTTTACCATGGGCCGGAGTTTTAAACTATTTTTCACGTCAGGCCCGCGTTCCCCGGACCCACAACGTTTAAAGAAGGCTTCGACCTATACAGCTTTCGTACGTTTTCGTCAATTAACCTACCTAGACTAGCATTACCTATTTCATTAAAATGCACCCCCATCTTTTATAAAAAGGCTAGGATCACTCAATTCGGACCACAGCTTTACGAAGGGTACATTTTCCTCAGCACAAATCTCTTCTAATTTATTATTCAAAAATATTGTTTTAGACGTAATCCTAAGACCCAAACCGTGCCAAGGGGTAATACCTAAAACTAAAGACCTATCTGACCTCGCCTTTAGGGACCTAATTAACCCCCTATATCTCTCCAAAAGGTCAGGCACTCTCGTATCGGGCCTATACGAGTCGTTGCCCCCTACCATCGTCACCAACATCGAATGACGGGAGGCACCGTCAATCCTGTCCACCTCGTCTCTAACTCTGTCAACCCTGGCCCCTGGGAGACAGACCCTCCTCCTCTTGGTTGGATGCCCTTTAACGAACTCTGTGTCCATATGGCGCACTAAAGAGTCCCCAATTAAAATAGTTTCCCCCTCATTCACGTCCCTTTCCAAATGGGCGAAAGGATTCGAAACCTCGATAGGGGAGGGGGATTCCTATCACCTCACGTACGCGGCCTAGCTCCACCCTTAACTTCTCTAAATCTCAGACCAACCTTAACCCCTTCCTCAACTCTATCCAACCTTCCCGACAAGCTACCTAGACTAGAAACTAGGTTACGCACCTCATCCTTCAAATTACTAACGTCTTCAACGTTAGTATTGGTTCGGCTTTCGTCAACCGTAGCCCTACCCCTGCCCTCATCAAGCGTTGCAAGTCTTCCCGTTATCTCACGCACACTGCGTTTTATGTCAACTATTTCCTCCATGAACTCGCAAAAGAAACAAACTGATCTCTCGGTAATCGCCATAGGACCGCCGTTATAATCTTTAAATTCCGAATACCACCGATTTACCCGACACCTAACACACGGCGCTTTCTGCGACGGCATCACGCAGTTAAAAATTAGTTTATAATCGTCACAAGTTTAAGTTAAATTGAGCCGGCACGCTATGAAAACTTCTAAATCGCTAAAAACCACTAATATTCACTTACTTAACTATAACAATGTGAATATAAACGCAAGTATATAAAATTCTTAGCAATATGCAAAAGTAGATACAATATCAGAGAGCTCAGGAAATGCGTCCGTTTAATACCGAGTCTGGCTACTATAGTCCGAATAAATAATGGTAAATGACAAACACTATAGTTTTTCTTTTTCATGAGGTTAGCCCGACGTGGGCAACTGGTCACTCGCAAAGAGGCCCCAAAAATATAGCTTTCCTCACCAGTTATCTGCCAAGCAGATAGGATCCAACTTTGGGACAGGATCTAGGTTTTAAAGCAGCCTAGCTTCACTATATTTAGAACCTCAATATAAGCAAAAGACTCGATGCATTCACGTCGGATTCAATGTGTGGTGTGTATATATATATATATATATATACATACACACCAGAGATGTCAACCTTGAAGTATGAAAATCCGTGAGATTTCTCAATGTGCCTGATTTTGATAATTGGAAACATATCCCACAGAAGGGAGTTTGAGACATTCTCCCCATTTTATTATCATTAATATCATTATTATTATTATTATTATTCATAATGAGATCGTGAGACCGTGAGATAGACTTAAAATCGGAAAGTTCGTGAGTTGACACGTCTGATATATATATATATATATATATCATCGGTGGCCAAACCCCGGCTCTCGAGGTTGTTAACTGCGGTTCGCGAGACAATTTTGGTTTTTATTGTATTTATCATAACACAAAATTCATGATACAAATACAATTTTTTTTTCACATAAAAAAAAAGGAAAAATTGAATTGACAATAAAATGCGTCATGCGTACGACAATTTCTTTTGCGTGACAGGCACTAAGCGGGATAATTACGTAATTAACACCAATCGCTACTCACCAGTGTCCAGTACCCCTCGAGCTACCCTACCGGACACGTGTAGTAACGAGTGAGTGTGTTTTAAAATTGGCTTCTTAGATTAAATAGTGCTATTTTTCTCAGCTATACAAGTGAAAGTTATGCAACCCCTTAGTTGATTAAAATGACTGAGCAGACAAAGTGTGAGAAACGGAAATATGAAGAAGAAAATAGAGTTTTTAAACAGGAGTGGGAGGAGAGCTTTGCCTTTACTGTTAAGGGTGAGAATCCTGTGTGTCTTATCTGCCACGTGGCACTCAATCACTTTAAAGCCAGTAACTTAACGCGTCATCATGAAACTAACCATAAAAATTTTATTACGGAATTTCCTCTCAAATCAGAATTGCGGAAGACTAAGTTAACAATGTTGAAATCTAGCCTAGTTGCCCAACAAACTGTACTTTCATCATTGTGTAAGACAGCTGACTTAACTACTGAAGCCAGTTTTGTTATGGCATGGAATATTGCTCGTGCTCAACTTCCCTACAGTAGTGGAGAATTTGTGAAGAAGAATATTGCCGATGTTACTTCAATTCTCGCTCCAGATAACACAAAGCTTCGAGAACAAATAGCAAGTATTTCTATTTCCCGCCACACTACAGAGAGACGTATTTTCCAGATCAGTGCTGTAATTACATGCTCGTTGCAGAGTGATTTGAAGAATTCTGTTGCATTCAGTTTGGCCCTCAATGAATCCACAGATATTAAAGATAACCCTCGACTGGCGATATTTGTTCGTTATGTTATTGGCGATGGAAATGTGAAAGAAGAACTCTTGGACTTAATGACCCTAAGAGAAACCACCAGAGGGGTTGACATAAAGAACGCACTTGACGAGGCATTATCAAATGCTCAAGTACCATTGAATAAACTTGTCAGTGTTGCAACAGATGGAGCACCAGCTATGGTAGGACAAAATGTAGGCCTAGTTGGACTCTTGACACGCGATCCCAAGTATCCTGTGTGTCTCTTTATTCACTGTATCATTCACCGTGGTCATTTGGTAAGCAAGTACCTTAGGTATGACAGTGTTATGAAATGTGTTCTAGAAATTGTGAATTTCATTCGTTCAAATGCAAAAACGCACCGAGCGTTTAGAAATTTTATTGAGGAGCTGGATCTTCAAGATAAGCCAGATGACCTTTCATTCTACTGTATTGTAAGGTGGTTATCAACTAGTAATCTCCTGAATAGGTTTGTTGCACTGTTGGAGCCTATCATTGATTTCTTGAAAGAAAAGGGAAAGTCATACCCACAACTAGATCTCGAATGGGTGCAGGATTCGATGTTTTTTACTGACGTAATACAACACCTTCAAAATCTAAATTTGGCACTTCAGGGAAAGGATAAGGTCATTTGTGACCTTACACAGACAGTTTTCAGTTTCCAGAATAAAATAAAGCTCTTCCAAAAAGATCTAGTAACAAACAAATTTGACCACTTTCCCCACCTGAAAAACCGAGCACACACTTTTCCTGATATTGAAATAAAAGATAGTAAATTGGAGGAATACAAAGGTAAATTAGGAGGACTAACTGATGATTTTCGGTTCAGGTTTAATGAACTAAAGAAGCTAAAACCATGTTCGAATTTCTTGTAAATCCTTTCCTGATTGATGTCGACAACGACGGCTGTCCTGTTACCACACCTTCGTTACGGAAGCTGCTTCAATACAAACAGAGCTTTTGGAGCTACAGGAGAACGTGGGTTTAAAGTTGATACAAAAAAGCTTATCTGCAGTTGAGTTTTGGAAGCAAGTACCAGAGACAAAGTATCCTCACGTCAGGAAAACCAGTTTCCGACTTATCTCAGTTTTTGGGACAACTTATTGCTGTGAAGCATTCTTCTCGGTAATGAAGTTTGTAAAGTCAAAACGTCGTGCTGCCCTCACTAACGAATACCTGACTACTGAGCTTCTTCATACCGCCTTAACATCACATCAGCCAGACTTTAAACCATTAACAGCCAAAACGCAGACCCAAACTAAGCCTTCTACAAGCAGTAAACATTTTAATAATGTGAGTATAACTGTATGTATATGTATATGTTTTTAATAATTAAATTCTTGGTGCTACTATAGCGAGATTCCTACCGGTGACTTCGATACTATAGGGTGATTCCTACCCGTTTTGGTTCGAAACTACAGTACTGTAGTGTGATTCCTATCCAAGGAATAAATGAAAATATAATAAATATAAAATGCTATTTATTATTCAATTTTATTTATTTAAAAAATAGTTTCGGTGCTACTATAGTATGTGGTCTACCTACGATTGGTTAGGTTTAGTCACGACATTTTCGTTAAAACTAACGAAAATATCTTGACTAAACCTAACCAATCGTCAAGGGCGATGGACATTGGAATGTAAACAAGCAATTAGTAAACATGGTAAGAAGCTATAATTAAACGGTAGACCGCCGAATCGAGGTAGGAATCACGCTATAGTAGCACCAAATTCTTTTTAAAATATTTTGCGGCTCTCGTACATTTGAAAAACGTCGTATGTGGCTCTTGGGTCCAGGAAACTTGGCCACCCCTGATATATATATATATATATATATATATATATATATATAATATATATATATATATATTATATATATATATATATATATACAGGGCGTCCCAAAAAAATGTATACACACTTTAAATAATTATAAAGGCAGTGTTTATTAAAATACATTTCATTTTCAAAATGTAATAGAATCTACAGACATTATTTAATTGTTTTGTCAACGCCTGTTTTCAAACCGACGTCCGTTCTGGTCCAGGCACTGCTGATAACGCGAAGCAATGGAATCGCAAACATCACGAAACATTTCGTTTGGTATTTGTGTGCATTCTCGTTCAATGGCTGCTCTCAATTCAGCGACTGTTGCAGGTTTTATAGCGTAGACTTTGTCTTTTAAGTATCCCATAAAAAAAAGTCTAGTGGTGTGAGGTCTGGTGAACGCGGAGGGTATTCTACGAAACCCCTTCGTCCAATCCACATCCACATCGTGCCAAGTACCACTCGCAATACTCCACTCTTCGGTCCGGATCATCTTCATTAATAGCATGGACTAATCTTTGAATGTAACTTTTCCATTGACAGCGCTTCAAAATGCGTTGGACAGACGATTCTGAAATTCCTACCTCACGACTCGCTTGCCGCACAGATTTTCTTGGACTTTGGTGATACGTTTCCAGTACTCTTTCTTGCTTTGTGGGGCTTGTCGATGTCCGTGGTCTTCCGGAACGCTTCTTGTGGACATTCTGAACAGTTCATCGGCTTCAAACTTATCTCTAATTCGAGTGATGGTAAGTCGCGTTTGTGGATCTGTTTGAAACTCCCTCCTAAACTGTCTTTGCACTTCAACTGCGTTTTCACACTTCCAGTAGCATTTTAGAATGAATTTCCTTTGTTCAAAGCTTAGTCTGACTGCCATTATTAATTCTAATGGGTTTAACTTGGAAAGAAAGAAACATCAATTGAGCTATCAGCTGTTAAAGTGTATACATTTTTTTGGGACGCCCTGTATATATATATATATATATATATATATAATTAATATATATATATATATATATATATATATATAATATATATATATATGTGTGTGTATACAAATGCAACCAAATAATAATTTAATGTGCCAATATAAGGTAATTTAACAATTATTACGTTTTATGTAATATTTCGCCCATTTCTTATAAGAGTTTTCAAATTAGTTTACAACCTTCAAGGTTTCTGTATCTGTTAAAATCATTTGCTGATTATGTTTAAAAAGGACAAATTATTCATTAATGTGAATCATTGTCCAGTATGCTCTAATTACAGCACTTATTCCGAACAACTATAGTTTATAGTTTATAGTTTATTAGACTACGTTTATAGTCTACTGTATCTACTAGTTAACCTGAACCATCTACCTCTACCTGAACCTGAACCTCTACCATCACTGTGAAACTCGCTATGTGATTCATTTCGGTTTTCATAATTTATTTTACTTACTAACTAACCACAAAATTAAAATAGTCAAATGTTTTAAATGTAGAACGAGCAATTAGTCACTTGGTATGTTTCAGGTGAATTATATAAGTCAACATTTTTTGCATCGCCAAGTGAGGGGTTCGTCTCAGGACGAGCTGCAAATCAACTACTTCAGTTTTAACGACTAGTTACAATTGTTTTAAGTTAAATGCCTCACAAGCTCAGTCTTGAGACTAGATGCGTTTGTTGACCTGGTTAACATAGTTAACCTAACCATTTTTTATTACATAGGTTGATAGAATTTTAACCTCTGAACCTATCAGTAATAAACGTATCGTTGCATGAGACTTTAATATTGATCTCACTAGGAACATTGAAATACTAACACAAGCTTCCTTCACAGTATCATACTGCAAGTGGCTTTAAATTAAGTATTACCAAGCCAAGATTTCCCAATAATATGAGAAGAGCTACGTTGTATGTCGTAACACCACTTCCCCTTGATCAGCAAAGTTAAACGACATTGGGTCTGGGTAGTAGCTGCATGGGATACCGTCCTCCGCGTCCAGATTATGTAGCGACCGGTAGTTCTGATCCCACGTAAAGGTGTAGGTCCCCTCCGTCATATGATCTTAGATGTTGCGAAGGAGGTTAAACAACCCCAATCATTATAACATTAGAAATTCGACTCTCCTAAATAAAATCTGGGTGCGGTCTCCACTTCACTGCATCTCAGGTATAATTCTATTAGATATCACATATCATTTGCCTACGTACACAGTGTTACTCACCCATTTCTGTGCAGAAGAAAATATAAAAGATGACTATACTGTAGATCTTAGTTATAATAATAATGAACTAAAATCTCCAAGAGATTCTTATGTTCTTTTCTTTACGCTGATTACGAAAATGAAAACAGATTTTTTTCGATCACCCACAGTTTTTGAGGGATTCCAATTTAAAACCTTTTGAGATCGAGATAGCTTCCTCAGTTTGCATCATAATACAAAATTTATTTGAATAAAAACCCACTCTAATAGACAGAGTTTATTTCCACGACAGTTTCGACCCGAGGAAGATGCCAGTGGGCGTCGAAACTGTCGTGGAAATAAACTCTGTCTATTAGAGTGGGTTTTTATTCTCATATTTTGACCTTCACGTAAAAAGTGAAGTTTTTTGCATTTACAAAATTTATTGTTCTTCATTTATTTTGTATAAAATCTTTATATTATGCATAGCATTATTTATATCATATTTACATGTTTATATATAATATGCATCTATTTATTTAAGGATACTGCATATATACACATAACATATGTATATATATATATATATATATATATATATATATATATATATGGGATGAATTTCACAATTAAACACGTGATATGAATGAATGCTGCAAACCCACAAGGAAAAAGGAAAACGATTCCAAGGCCTTTCGTGTATTCAGAGCTACACCTCGTCAGGGAATGATTCCCCGACGAGGTGTAGCTCTGAATACACGAAAGGCCTCAGAATCGTTTTTCTTTTCCCGTGTGGGTTTATAGCATATATATATATATATATATATATATATATATATATATATATATATATATATATATATATATATATATAAGATCTCTGAGAGGGTTGTTAAAAGGTACTTATTCTTCAATGCCTTTTGCGGTCCCAATGGTATGGAGAGAATAAAGAAACCACTCAACTGATTGCTACTTCTGTTTAAAGAAAATAAGTGGACATTCCTCAAAATCTAAACATGCGATTCAAAATCTTAATTTACTGTTAGCTGTGCAACCTCTTTCACATCGTAATGATTTGCCAATACTAAAACCACCAAAAACATGGACTTCAGATCAAGATGAACCTGACGATGAATCTCGTAATAAACCTTTGGACAGCCAAGATGACATGGATACACAAGTTTAACCACCTTCATCGGATGAACTTCATTTAATTTCTCAGTCAGAATTAAATGATCTTGTCAAAGAGTTGAATCTATCTAAAAATCAGGCTGAACCCTTAGGTTCTAGATGAAAAGGTTGGAATCTCTTACAAAAGATTGAAAAAAATATTTTTTAAGCGTCAAACACATTTCACATCGTTTTTCTCTATGGAAAGTGATTTAGTAATTTATTGTAATGATGTGAACGCTCTCATGGAGGCAGTTGGTCGAGAGCACAATTTTAAGGAATAGAGGCTTTTTGTCGATTCATCAAAGTTGAGTTTGAAAGCTGTACTACTGCACAACGGTAATGTTTATCCTTCGGTTTCGATTGTACATAAAGTTCATGTGAAGGAATCATATGACAATATGCAGCTACTTTTGAAACATATTGACTATGATAAATACTCCTGGCATATCTGTGGTGATCTGAAAGTGATTGCACTACTCCTCGGCTTACAGTTAGGATACACAAAGTTCTCTTGTTTCTTCTGCGAGTGAGACAGCCGAGCTAAGGGGAGTCATTATACACAGAAAGAGTTGCTACTTCGACAAAATTTGGTTCCAGGACAGAAAAATGTTGCCCATCAACCCCTAGTAGATCCAGCAAAAGTTTTCTTACCACTTTTGTATATCAAACTTGATTTGATGAAAAATATGGCAAAAACCATGAATAAAGACGGACCTGGATTTCTGTATTTAAAACAGACGTTCCCTGGAATGAGCGAAACGAAAATCAGAGAAGGCATTTTTGTGGGCCCACAAATCAGAGAAGTGATGAAAGACTGCATTTGATGAGTCTTTGAATGAGGTTGAAAGAACAGCATAGAAAGCTTTTAAATATGATTCCTTTTACATTAGTCAGATGGGAAAAGATTTGCACATGTGTGTAAAACAGCATTAATATTTCGTTAGAACGGGACAGTCGTCCAGTGATCTTCTTGTCCATTTGTTAGAGTTATCCCACTGTATTGATTGGAATAATGCTTCAATTTTGTTTCACTCAAGCAAAATTGTTAATAGAAATATTCTTGAGTCTACTATTTTTCAACTTACAAATAATTTTAACATGAGCCAGGGTCTTTTTTCACTTGATCCTGTTGTTTTGTATTCGTTCAGAACGGATTTAGACAAGAAGGGCAAAGTGCTAAAATTGGTAGTTTTTCTTACAAATTTGTATGCTCCTCCCACAATTTTTATTTCTATTTATTTATATATATATATATATATTTTTTTTTTGTGACCTATATAGAGTCTTGAACTTTTTACTTCAGTGTTCCTGAGGATGTCATTAGACAAAAGCGCTTGAGCACCATTCTGTTTCCTTTCCTTCGTGGTTCTTTTCATCATAAATATTTTTCACGTGTTACTTTCGTGAAATAATTTTGATTATATATATATATCGGAAAAAACAAATAAGTTGTCCTACGTACACTTTTACTCTGGACATGACACCCCCATTAAGAAGGCCATATTTTCTTCAATATTTCTTTGCGTTCGTAGGATCGCCAGTCCGGAATACATCACGTGAATAATAACCCTCGCACTTTGTCAAAGAATATTTTATTACTTACATTTTTCGCAGGCTTTTTAGGCATTGCTAATGTATTTAAATTTTTTAATATTAATGTAATATTTTCATATAACCATATTGTAAAAAATATCATACCTAAAAATAGCCGTACCAATAATTCAGGCATTATCTATAAAATTGGTTGTAAACAATGTAATTCCTTTTATATATATTCCATTATTCCTCGGTGGTGTAGTGGTTAGCGTCGCTGACTACGAATCCATCGGCCCGGGTTCGAGACCCGACGGCAGCCGGCGCGCAGTAAAACCCAGCTGTTCATCCTTCCACACAGTAAAGAAAGTGTTTGGTAGATAAATGGGTACCCTAGGTGGCCTAGTGGTTAAGACGCTGGGCTGCTGATGGGGCGTGGTTCTGATTCCACGTTAAACTGTAGGTGTAAGGTGGAGTGAAAAGCTTGACCTTCGTCAGAATGAACAATTCGGGCGGAAGCTAACCAAAGGTTACCAAAGGTTTTATATATATATATATATATATATATATATATATATTAGGGGTCGACCGCAGGTCGATCCTGAACCGTCGTTCAAACTCAACAAAAGTAAGTAATATATCCAACTTAATTTATTTACAGAATTAGTATCCATTACATCTATAAATAAGCTACAGAACATAAGCCTCTTCCTTAAACGCCAAACAAGCTAATGTTATTGGTACATTTTATAATTTTACACAATATTGCTACAAGTGATGGTGTTACAATTATATATACTGTATATACACGTAAAACTTCACACAGTCAACGAGTGCATACAAACGGGAACCGTTTTTTTATGTGAGTGGATACAAGAGCATCATTCCGCTAGGTGTCAGACAAATCGAATAATTTTTAAAAATTTGTAAACTCATTCCCGCGGGCCATATGCATGAGAAAGGATAGGCTGTACATGCCACATACACTGCTGTAGTAGCCCTAGAATCGGTAAGAGTTGCAGACAATTTGGGGAATATACAATTTCTCGAGAAATTTTACAATAACAGCATCATTCCAAGGATGCCCCCCAGTGAATTAAAATAGTACAGTCGTTCCCCATTTTTAAAATAAACGGCTAGCCAATGAATCCCTTCTCCGTCACTACATCCGTTTTTAGAATAAGGTTGCCGCAGTGTCTCGTAGCTGGAAGCTTCAGCGTTTCATTCTTCGCAAAAACGCCGATAAACTTGGAGCGTGTGAATCGGTCACTGTTCATTACTCTCTAGTGTGTGTTCGTATCCGTTTTTAAAAATCTGTGGCAATACCTCTAAACCTATCAATCTCTATTAGGGCTTGCGATTAAAGGTATACTAGTACACTAATAGGAGCGTCTATCGGCTTGGCGACTTATGTGAACTGTGTGCGTATTTATACTACCAAATAAATCTGGCGAGATGTCAAATGGGTAAAGGTTAACCTGTTCGACGAATTCCTTCTGTATTACGCCGATTCCGAATTCGTTGCAAGTACCGGCAATATGTACAAGATTACTATAAGCTCGAGCAAAGCGAGAACACGGCTTATGTTCAATAATCCGTTTCTAATGTCCCCCCTAAGGCGAATCCATTGACGTATAGGGTTATATTTTTAATGCCAAAATTTTCGAAATTAAAGGCGCTCTTTTTATATTTTCCATTCACAGAAGCGTGTTCTTGTATTCCAATTAATAACCTTTTACGTAGAGCACCAAGGGCAACATTTTCTATCTGCTTCGAAGTCAGCCCTGATGGCACCGTGTATAATTTGAGCTGTATTCTGTGAATTGGGTATTTTACTGTGGAGTGTAGTAAATTTTTTAAATTTCTATTTGTTTAGCAGAGCTTAATTTCACTCGGCGCACGCGGAGACATGTTTCCATAATATGAATCACCACAGATTTCGAGCTCTGTTCTTGATGAGCCCCCAGATTTATACAAATTTCAGGGCTCGTACGGATGAGCTTTATTTTCATATCCACCCTATTCACAAGCAGCTTCTCCTGGAATGTGAAATCTGTTGTGTAGGCAGCCAAAGCATTCATATATCTTCTTTTTAGAATTTTTAAATTTGTCCTTTGTACAACTTTCATCTTTAGATTGATAATATCCCTCGTCAGTTAAAAAGGTATCCTTCGCTTCTTTTGAAAACTTGAGGACATTTTCAAAATAGGCTCGTTGGTGATGGTAACCAGAACCTGCCGAGATGTTGACCTGATTTAAATACACGTCATACTGACTGAATATGGAGTGTAGAAAGTTTGTTTCTGGGAATGCAACGTAGTTGTCTTCGCAATCCGTTCCATCTGAATACGCTACTCGTAGTTTTAGCGTACATGTGCATACAGCTTGGATCAAAAAAGTATGGGCCTGAGCTAAGGCTCACGAACTCTACAGGAACACTCGGGGAGCTAATGATGTTTAACGGATTAATTGTAATAAAGTCACTGTGCTCTATAGAAACTTTAGTTGGGGGCATGTGAAAGAGAGCCAACTCCGCTTTACAACATTGTAAACTACTCGGATGGATGAAATGGGCCATGGCGAGTCAGAACTGACACCTCTCTCGAAGAGTAGTAAACAATCTATGATTCATGAAAGGAAAGCCCTTAGCTTATATCAGCTAAAAAAGTGGTCAACCATAGGTTTCATGCTCTTAGAACACTTCTGCTTTTTTGATGGCCTTTACGTTTAACGCTTCGTGCTGATAACCCCTTCTTTTTCTTCCGTACAGGACTCTTCTTCTTCTTCCCACCACCACGCAATTTTCTCCTTGCATCATTGATGATTTAGTCCGGGGTACGCTTTAAGTGCTTTTTTAGAGCTTGTTTAGGCTTAGTCCCCGGCATTATGTCTTCTACCGTGTTAAGACCTGAGTGTAACGCTTTCCTGCCGAGATATCTGGTACCACTCTTCAGCAAGGGAACAGCCGTACGCAGTATGGTTCAAAAATGGATCGAATCCGCGCTGGTATCTCACCCCATGATAGTGTGAAAAGCCTTCGGATCATTATACCACAGTGCAACGAAATGCAGCTTCACTGATAAGCTCCCGTCACCGAATGGAAAACTTTTCCCCCTCAATCGTTCTTGTATATATTGAGATACTGGTTAGTAAGTTAGTTGCGACATTGACATAATGAAGTTTGTCGTATGTAATGCTTAAGCTCATTCCTCTATGATTGGGAATGTGAGCGATACGCAGCAGACGCGCCTGGGTATCCCCAAGAAACTGATGTTCCACGATATTGCTATAAATATAGCATATGTCCGGGGCAGTGTAGGCATCGTTCAATTTCTCCAATTTTAGCCGATACATTAAGCTGCACCATTTATGTTGTGATTCGTGAAAAGTGTCTCTTTGGATGGCTGCTCCATATCTGCCCTTGGTTGTAATTTTGAACAGCACTTTATCTTTAATATTTCTGTTAGTCTTTGATTTTAGAGTCAAAGTGTGTACCGGGATATCTTTGTTTACGATTTCGTATACTAAATCATCCGTAAGATTTGACCTTTTCAAAGTACCATTTAAATCTCACAACATCCTCAGCCGCGCCATAATGACCCAGGTCTAGTGTTACTACTGTTGTAGTACTGTGCCTCCCCACTCTAGGCGGTACGCATGATTTCGTCTCGAGTTACACTGGCATTTTCACTCATCACGGCTTCTAAGAACTGTAAAAACGGATTCTTTATTATCAAAAAATATAAACTTGGTAGCCAATTGAATTTCGCATATTCCTACCTCATATGATTCACGGCCCAATTCAATGGGACCAAGGAGTTTTGTTACAAAGTTGGCCATGTTACTGATAGGATGTACACTGTACAGACAGAGAAGAAGAGGACGGGAGTGTGAAATAGATGTGGTTAGGCTCCATGTTGCATACTATTTAAGCTTCATTATTGCATCAGCTTTTATATAGGTTATACAAGTCCCTAATCAGGCCTCACTTAGAATATGCCGTTCAGTTCTGGTGCCCGTATTTGCGTGAGGATATTTATTGGTTGGAAATTGTTCAGCGACGCGCCACGAAACTAATTCCGTCACTACGCAAAACGTCTTACAAAGATAGGATTAAAGAGTTACACTTCCATTCACTCGAAACTAGATTAAGGGGGGAGCTTATTGAAGTTTTCAAAATTGTTAATGAAATCGATAACGTAAATTTTGACAAATTGTTCATTTTCGATAATAGCAATACTCGTAATAACGGATTTAAATTACGTGGCAGACGTTTCATTACTAACATCGCTAAAAACTTTTTTATGTTTAAAGTAACTGATAAATGGAATAATCTTCCCGCGTCCGTCGTGAACTCTACCAACGTTAACATGTTTAAAAACCGTTTAGATAGGCATTTAAAAATATTAACGTCGTTTAAAATAATAAAACAATTAGCAACAGGAGCTCTGGGGTTAATGGTCGAGGTTTGATTCTGTTGACGATTAATGCCAGTTTGTGACATGCCAGCGTGAGATATGCCAGCAATAAAATTATATTTAAAAAAAAATTAGACTAACACGAACTTAGATGTAGCTCTTAACTTAAACTAACCCACTTTTTGTTATACTCTTCATACTTTTTTTTTTGTTCTTTTGTATCTTCTCTTTACTTGTATGCCTGTAGTTTGCATGGTATGACAGTGTTTGACTTAAGACTGTGTCTGCATGGTTTGTAAGCGTTCTTATTTTATTTCTTTTCATCTTTCACCCCTCTCCTATTCTCTTCGACTATTTTTCCGACTTGTCTGCACTGGGGCGGATGATGATGGTGAGTCTTTCTCTCTTTTTCTGAATGAATGTTAACCCACGAATGATAGGTTTTGCTACTTAATTAACCCATTATTCTCTTCTTCTAACCCCCAACTCTCTTCTTTCTCTCGGGCTAACCTTAGAGTGGATCTTAGGGTCCTTGTTAGCCTTAGCTTCTGTAGATCTGTAGAAGCTTTCTGGGTATCGTAGTCATTTCACCAGGGTACATTTTTCTCTTTCCAAAACCTTTGCTGCCTAAATTTTTTCAATTTTAAACACATTTTTTCCAAAATTAAATGTCACTTTCTGCAGCTCCTCGCCGTAAAAGCCCCCTGCAATTTTTCCCCTTTCAAATCTTCACCGTAATACAGCATTAAATCGTCTTTAGGTCTCATAGCCCTAACTTTAAGAATCTCACGTGTCCAACCTTGCTCAAATCCCTTCGCGAATTTATTACCCGAACGCGACAGCCTTACATAATCATTCATTTTGAAACGCGCAGTGTTGACACTCTATGATTATCTTTTCTCACCTCACGTTCTGTATGCGTACCTCTTTGTAAAATTTCGTTAGGTGTTTTTCCAATCGCACGGTGGCGTGTAGGTTGTAAGATATGAGGCCAGCAAGTACAGAATGTCTACATATCTTATGTGTTTATATGTGTGAAATAGCGATGCATGCGTTCCTTTATGGTTCGCTGAACTCTTTCGGCTGAAGATGCCTTATGTATAGAATTGCTAGTGTAATAACTGATATTAAACTTTGTCAACATGTTCTGAAAACCTCGGCCTATAAATTCTTTCCCCATGTCCGTACAAAAATAGCCAGGAATCCTGTTTTCTTTCAGTATCAGCGCTTTGGTGGCTTTAGCAACTGTTTCTGACGATTTATTTTTCAGGTGAATTAACCACAAATACCGGACCTTTTCCAGTTTGTGTACCGTTTTTCATATAATTTATTTTTGAGCATATTTTTGTTAAAACTAACGAAAATATCACGACTTAACCTAACCAATTATCAAGGGCGTACAGTTGATCTATTATTAATTATAACATTGTTTGTTTCTGGAATAGTATTTACTATTTACTAATAGATGAACTGTACGCTCTTGATAATTGGTTGGTTAAGTCGTGATATTTTCGTTAGTTTTAACAAAAATATCCTCAAAAATAAATTATATGAAAAACGGTACACAAACTGGAAAAGGTCCCAAATACCTAGCGGATACATCTATTATGAATAGGATATCGCGGTAGCCGCCATTATACACTGAATATCTCGCATGTCTGTTAAATCAGCCTGCCAAATAGAATCAATCGAGGCTGCTGTTCTCTTGGCTGTTTTAAACTTTTTTCTCACCGGCTTATGAAGTGTATAAGCTTCCTACGCCGGCATAAACCTCTCAACATCATTTTCCCCTACTCCATCATTATAAACACCTCTGTACAGCCTATTAATGCCGCCGTAGAAGGTTGGGTAGAAATGTCATAATAACGGTTTTTTAATGTGTTAGTCATATGTGTATTTTAGAGGCGCGCGAGGAGAGTTGGCCGTTGTTGTTTGGTGACCAAACTTTGGTCTCTTCTTTCTCCTCTTCAGAGATGCTACCGCTGGGGGCGAAGACGTGCTCAGCTGTGGTACATGCGAGGCTTGTCCCAAGTCTTTTAACCTGTTCAGATTACCTATCAATGTTTTGAGAACATTTATTTGCTGTATCCAAGCTTTAATATGTTTCCATCATGCTGGTGAGGGCCTATCTCACTTTCTCACCAATTCATGGACGATGTCAACGATGTTCGAACCCTGTACCTTTGATCCTCCTACAACAATCTCACCTGTATCGGTTCACCTTATAATGGGATCGTCACCCAATATATTATAAAGACAAACTTTTATTCCTGAATGTATGTGGGATACTGCTTTTTAATACATGATAGTAGTATGACTGCAAAAGAGGAGAGTACAGAGCAATTGCAATGTTGATCAAATGTTGCAAGGTGCCCCACCCCACCCCACCCCACCGCTTGTTGCAAGGTGCCAACCCCCTCCAGTGCCAACACCACTCCAACAGTGCCACGCCCACCCACGGGGTGCCAAAAAATGGGGTAATCCCCCTACAAAACTGAGGGTGTCCACCTAACCTCATTGGGGGAGAAGTTGGGACAGCCTCACCCCCTAATGGGGTGTACCTAACCTAAGAGAGAGAAGAGAAAGAGCGCAAGACAGAGCATCCTACACCTGGAAGAGTGGAAGCTCAGGGTAGCATCACTTGGCTTAGAACTCGAAATCCGCCAGTTGGATTAATCAGCCAGTTCGCAGTTCGCTTAACCCGCCAGTTGGCTTAGAAGACTTAGAAGGCAGATATGTATTATATTTATATATATATATATATATAACTTTTCAGTTGCCAGATTGCGCTATTCAGATATTCTTGACAGTTGGCTTAGAAATCCGTCAGTTGGCTTAGAAGGCGTAAATGGCAGATGTGTATATATATATATATATATATATATATATATATATATATATATATATATATATCGTTTGACCTGCCAGGTTGCGCTATACACATATTCTTAAAAGTTGGCTTAGAAACCCGTCAGTCAGCTTAGAAGACGCTACCAGCCGTTTGTTATACAGTATATGTACATTCCCATCTCCCCAGTTAAGGGAAATAATTCATGAAATATATAGGAAATAAAAATACATTCAAAAATAATATACAACAAAAATACACACATTAAGCGAAGGATATATATATATAATATATATATATACACATTCTTAAATAATAATATTAGTAAAGGATAAAACTATAACCATTTAATATATATATGAGCAAATACGCACTTATATATATCATATACTGTAAATACCAAAACTTATATAAAAAATAATAATAGTACAGGATAAAACTATATAACCATTAATATATATAATATTATATATATATACCGTATATATAAATATGATGAATAAAACCACGAAGGAAAGGAAACACAGGTGGTGCTCAAGCGCTTTCGTCTAATGACATCCTCAGGAACACTGAAGCACATAAAGAGTTACAACCTATATATAGGTTACAGAAAAAAAAATCTCTATATATATATATATATATATACAATAAACGGAAAAACAAAATTAAAGGATTGTGGAAGGGGGCACACAAATTTATAAGGAAAAACTATCGATTTTTAGCACAAGATTAAAAGAATTGTTTCCAACCAATGTTATAGATAAAAAAAAATATATATATACAAATTTATACTAGAAATCTGCCCGGGTTTTAGCACTCTGCTCTTTTTGTATAAAAAAAAAATTTGAACAATTATCGATATTTAGCACGATTAAAAGAATTGTTTCCAACCAATGTTATAGATAAAAAATAAAATATATATACAAATTTATACTGGAAATCTGCCCGGGTTTTAGCACTCTGCCCTATTTTTTGTATATAAAAATTGAAAAATAAAAGTTATTAGGGTGGCATACAAATTTACCAAAGATTTAGCGTTCTACCTTTCTTATCTAAATCTGTTCTGAAGGAATTCAAAACAACAGGATCGAGTTGAAAAAGACCTTTGCTTATGTTGAAGTTATTTGTTAGTTGGATAATGGCAGACTCAAGAATATTTCTATTAAGAATGTTGCTAGAGTGAAATAAAACTGAAGCATTATTCCAATCAATACAGTGGGATAACTCTGACAAATGGATAAAAAGGGCACTGGACGACTGTCCTGTTCTAACGGAATATTGATGCTGTTTTATACGTGTGCAAATCCTTTCCCGTCTGACCTATGTAAAAGGAATCACATTGTTTACAACCAATTTTATAGATAATACCTGAATTATTGGTAGGGCTATTTTTTACTATGATATTTTTCACAATATTGTTATATGAAAATACTACGTTAATATCCAAAAGTTTAAGTACATTAGCAATGCCTAAAAAGCCCGGGAAAAATGGAAGTACTAAAATATTTTTTGACAAAGTATGAGTGTTATTATTCACACGATAGAAAGTTCGTTTTGCCTTGTTGAGACAAGATTCCATAAACGCAGATGGATAACACAGATCACTTCCAATACCGTTGATTTTTTCTAATTCGGTATCGATGTATTCCGGACTGGCGATCCTAAGGGCGCGGAGAAACATTGAAGAAAAAATGGCCTTCTTAGTGGGGGTGTCATGTCCCGAGTAAAAGTGTACGTAGGAAAAATTGTTTGTTTTTTTCCGATAGATACTAAACTTAAAACCTGCGCTTTCCCTATGTACACGCGCATCCAAAAATGGGATTGAATTGTCTTGTTCCACTTCCAAAGTAAACTTAATAGAGGGGACTTGATCATTTAACTGAAGGAGGAAGTTATCCAGGTCACGATTCATGGGCCAGATACACAAAATATCATCGACGTACCGCAACCAAGGGATGCCAACCACCAGGATTCGATGCCGAATTAGAAAAAATCAACGGTATTGGAAGTGATCTGTGTTATCCATCTGCGTTTATGGAATCTTGTCTCAACAAGGCAAAAGGAACTTTCTATCGCGTCAATAATAACACTCGTACTTTGTCAAAAAATATTTTAGTACTTCCATTTTTCCCGGGCTTTTTAGGCATTGCTAATGTATTTAAACTTTTGGATATTAATGTAGTATTTTCATATAACAATATTGTGGAAAATATCATAGTAAAAAATAGCCGTACCAATAATTCAGGCATTATCTATAAAATTGGTTGTAAACAATGTGATTCCTTTTACATAGGTCAGACGGGAAAGGATTTGCACACACGTATAAAACAGCATCAATATTCCGTTAGAACAGGACAGTCGTCCAGTGCCCTTTTTATCCATTTGTCAGAGTTATCCCACTGTATTGATTGGAATAATGCTTCAGTTTTATTTCACTCTAGCAACATTCTTAATAGAAATATTCTTGAGTCTGCCATTATCCAACTAACAAATAACTTCAACATAAGCAAAGGTCTTTTTCAACTCGATCCTGTTGTTTTGAATTCCTTCAGAACATATTTAGATAAGAAAGGTAGAACGCTAAATCTTTGGTAAATTTGTATGCCACCCTAATAACTTTTATTTCTCAATTTTTATATGCAAAAAACAGGGCAGAGTGCTAAAACCCGGGCAGATTTCCAGTATAAATTTGTATATATATTTTATTTTTTTATCTATAACATTGGTTGGAAACAATTCTTTTAATCTTGTGCTAAAAATCGATAATTGTTCAATTTTTTTTTTTTATACAAAAAGAGCAGTGCTAAAACCCGGGCAGATTTCCAGTATAAATTTATATATATATATTTTTTATCTATAACATTGGTTGGAAACAATTCTTTTAATCTTGTGCTAAAAATCGATAGTTTTTCCTTATAAATTTGTGTGCCCCCTTCCACAATCCTTTAATTTTGTGTTTCCGTTTATTGTATATATATATATATTTTTTTTTTTTCTGTAACCTATATATAGGTTGTAACTCTTTATGTACTTCAGTGTTCCTGAGGATGTCATTAGACGAAAGCGCTTGAGCACCATCTGTGTTTCCTTTCCTTCGTGGTTTTATTCATCATACATATTTTTCACGTGTTACTTTCGTGAAATAATTTTCACGAAATCAAAATACATGCACTTTATGATCTACCGCGCTTAACTAAAATACAAAACTCGTACGTGATCGAGTCTACAGTTACATCATTATTGCTTTGTACTATACAATAAATACAATTTAGCCTTATTTCACCACTCAAGGTGTGCGGGTGCCTATACTCGATGTAAAGGGCCTTCATTTCGTTCGATACTATTTTCGTGCCCACCTTACAATTGGTTGGCAATTTATCTTTAAACACGGACACAATACAATCAAAAGCACGTAAAAAGAGGGCGTCGTTAGCGACAACATCATTATTAAATTCAAGTTTATAAACACTCCTTTCCAATCGAGGGTTACTTCTTACCGATCCGAGCTTTTCAATCGTGAACTCTTCACAACGCATAGCGGCAGTTGAAAGACTCTTCTAAATCGGAACGACAACTGCTCATTATATAAAGATACAACT
Organism: Bathynomus jamesi; assembly: GCA_023014485.1. Lineage (NCBI taxonomy): Eukaryota > Metazoa > Arthropoda > Malacostraca > Isopoda > Cirolanidae > Bathynomus > Bathynomus jamesi. The sequence continues at coordinate 22,580 of JAJOZX010000794.1, forward strand.
CTTCAGGATGAACAATGTAGGCGAGTTCTGCCATGTACCGCTCAAGTACTTTGTACCAAAGTTCATGATATTTCGAAGTGTCTAAACCTTTTAAATAAGCATCCAGCTCTAGACCATTCTTGCCATGTTCATTCCTACATTCAGTAAACCCGTCGAGGAAAGCGGTGTATGCGTATTCAAGAACCGTATCAAAATAAATCATATCCGTAACACGTGCGTTTAATATAGGTTTTAGTTTGCGGAAAACTGCGATTTCAAACATTTATCGAGAATGAAGCGGTTTCGCGTAGGGACAAGAACGTTACTATCAGATGCATTCTTCCACATCAGTCGTATATCAATGCATGGCTGATCGTTATTTATACACAACGTACAAACAATGGCATATGAGAGGGTATGACTAATCTGTTCTCTTCTTGTACCTACACCTGTATGTATTTTATAACGATCCTCACCCCACTTCTCAACTATCACGAAGACTCTATTCATCTCCTCAGCACTTAATAAACAACATTACGTTTACCAGAGTTTGCTTGTCTACAAGTCGTTTCCAGTACGTGGTTAATGACACCAGTTTAAGTCTGAACACACGCAATGACTTCGTCACGGACACGTCATATACGGCATTGAGAATGCTGCTCAAAGGAAGGTCCATCATATTCTATTGTGAGAGTGCACAACCGGTCGGGTCAAGCTCTGAGATGACTATGAGGAGCCGGTACGCGGTTTGGCTCGGAGACAGGTGTGGAAGAGTGAGTCATACCAAGCGTTAATGTTTCTTGTACGGGTTTGTTCCAGCATGAAAGAATCATGCGAGTACTTGTACCCATTATACGGTCAATCAGAATTTTTCCGATACCTGGGGCAATATCGGTTTTAATGTTTTATCGGAATGCGCATTAGACGTTCATTTCCACAAACTAAACACACTAACAATCCGGCGCACTATTTGTGAGAAACATGTGCCCGTATTTATTCTTTTTGTTTAGCAGTTGATACTCGTCTCTAAATTCTATTAAAAACTCACACAAGCCTTTGGCCACAACCTCATTGCGAAACTCGTCATGATATATATGAATGTAGTGGTAAAAGCACTTTAGCTTGTCCATGATGACAAGGTTTACATTCTCAGCAGCAGGGTACGCGTACTCAGTATGACGTAGCATGACATAATAACGCCTGTCACACAACTCATCAACAAGACTCACTACCCATACCCGTTGCTTCTCTTCTGCACGCGTTGTTTCTTTCACCTCAGGGTATATGTACGCTTTTATACAGTTTAGCCCTACAACGTACTTCATTACATCGTTTGTGCCGCGAAATCCGGCAATGCTCTCGCAAGAATATCCATAGAGTATTTCAACATCTTGTTCCTCAAGCTTCGCACGGTTCAATGTAGCCTTAAAAGTCTCAAAGGAGGAGGGGATAGGCCGTCTTTCAGTACTCTCCACATCTTCCGGCTTTAAAGAATACCACTTCATAAACGTCGAACACGCAATATCAAAAGTCGCCATCACTATTTTTCGTCTACGTGAGAATTCTTCAAATGTACGTCTGAGATTCAGGGCTTACAGCGGACAACTGAGCACCCAGGAGTAGACATATGCCCAGGTAGTAGCAGGAGTCACGTGACCATTTGATTGATCTTACAATGAGCGGAGTTTAGGACTTGATATGACACCAAAGTGATGATGGAAGCTGAGGGCAGTGACAGGGCCTGTCACTGCCCTCAGCTTCCATCATCACTTTGGTGTCATCACTTTTCCCATCAAAAAAGATACAGGTGATACCATTTTCCTTAATCCCTTCATCAAACTTGTTGACCAGCTCCTTAGTCAGTCTCTCCTGAGCCCTCCTCACCTTGTTGTGGTCAATCACCAATGCTGTGTCAAACTCTGTGATAAGACCAGCATTAATGCAGGCAGCAGTGGCAATCTCTGCACTCTCTCTCAGCCAAGTGTGATGTCTCAAGATAGCCAGAGCTATGTTGGTGTTATCTTCAGTGTTGTATTTCTTCTTCTTAGCAACAGGCAAGGAAGAAGTTGTCGCAGCCTCTGGTATGAAGTCTTCGTCTTCCTCTCTCCTCCCCTGCCACCTCCAGTATATCTCCAATCTCCTCCAACTCCATCTCCAGCAGTGACTCCTCCCTCAACTCCTCTTCTTTCTTGGCTGATTCCTCTGCCTTCCTCATCCTCTTTTCCTCGGCCTTCCTTCTCTGCTCTTGTCTCTGCAGCACTGCTTCCTGTCTCCTGGACTCAGGGTGATCAGCTAGATCCATCTGGTGTGCACCCACACTGCCCACCTTTTCTCTCTGACCTTTAATGAAGGCAAGCTCCTGCACTGGTATCTTTTGCTCGCTCCTGCAGCTGCAGTCAGTGTGAACCTCACTGTTGCAGAGAGGGTTGCAGCCAAGCTCATTGCAGCTCCTGATCACACAGTGACAGGTCAGGATGTCCACCAATTTGTCCAGTTTCATCACGAACCTATCTTTGACCTCTAGCTTCACATTGCCAATGGACACCTTCACTGCCTCATCCCAAAGTGCCTTCACTTTAACCCTGATCCTAACCTCAGTGTTGATTACAGGTCCTGTGAATAGAGCGTTGGCCTTTCTCCACTGAGCCAGTAGCCCTGGAACAATGCCGTTGTTAATCAGGTCATTAACTGGGTAATTCCTCCTGTCTTCCTCACTCATATCTCTCCTCAACAAAACATACCTCAGTAGATCTATGGCTGTGGGTAGCTCAGCAGGGGGAAGTTCCCTCCCAGTCCCCACCAAATGACTTAGGTGACAACTTGATTTACTTCGGGTTCTGATTTCTTTCCGACTCATCCTGTGGACCTGTGAACAAAAAAAATATCATTGAAATTTGGATAGGCCTACTGATTATGATTACGTACATAAAATTAAGTTATTTGAAATTCTTAATATCTTCCTATAAGTTCAGATAAACGGTTGTGTTGTTGTCGGTACAAGACTTAATTATTCAAAGTAATGACAATTTCATATATCTATCATATGAAAACATACAGAAAGTTTGGGTCACACATAACATTTCGAATAATTTGAATTACACAATATTTACATTACGAAGTAATCAAAATTGTCAAAAAGGAGGGAAAACACGCATTCACAATCAAACTCCAGCATATGTGACTATTTGACACATAGAAACCATACTGCACACCAAAAATAACCAAAGTTGACCACAAATATCAATGGCACATTGATATACGATGCTACAGTCATATTTAGGTTATATTTCAAATCTTTATGGTCAAATATAAGTCGGTAAAATGCTTTTTTAAACAACACTAAAGATATTTCTAAGTTTGCTAGATAATATGACATCATTTCAGCATCAGTAGCTTTTGAATTGTTGACTTTACTAAAATTGACACCCTACAGTGGTATGCACACTCTGAGGCTGTGCTCCAGGCCATGCTGTGCAGTGAGGTGGAGGAGGAGAGGAGGGAGGCAGTGAAGAGGATACTGGAAATCAGAGGTGAAGGAGATGAGGACACACAGGTAGGAGACTGCAGTGTCAGACCCAGGAAGACTCCTGACATCAACTCAGATACCACCAAACTCTCAGAGCTTATTGACTGGAACTCTGGCGTGACTGAGCCTCCTCTGACCTGCTCCCTCACCACTACTGCAATCAAGGAGTTTCTGGATAGACCAATGGAAGTCCCTGCATGGCCCTCACACACACAATCACTAGAGAGGTGTGTAAGGATGACAACTGAAGCAGCACATGTTTACTCACAAGAGAGGAGGGAGGCGTACATCGGTGGCCAGGTGGCCAGTAGGGAGCTCATATCCAGGAAAAAGAGCAAGGCAGACATGGCATCCTTGGCAAAGTTCAAGAAACCTATCTATATTTCTAAGTTTTAATATTGAAATACAATCAAAATGTCTTTAATTGCATGTAATGTACGTAAAATGTAGTTATATACTATAAAAAAATACTTGCAAAAATTGCTGATTTTTCGTAAACTTCAACTTCAAAAATAAATAGCTATGAGTAGTTAAATCTGGATTTTGAAGCCATATTTCGATTTAGCACATAAAAATGCATCATTTGGTCACTAGTAGTCTTCGAAAATCTAAAGATTTCACTTTCCTCCCTAAAATTGACACACACTAATACCCAGGCAAGTCTGCTGCATTGCACACATTCCCAACCATGGAGGGAAGAGCTTGAGTATTACATATGACAAGCCCCATTATGTGAATGTTGCGACTAATCTAGCAACCAATATCTCAATATATATTACAACAAATGAGGGAAAAAATTTCCCATTCGATGATGTTAGTTTAACAGTGAAGCTCCACTTTCGTCGCATTCAGTTATAATGACTCGAAGGCCTTTCATAGGCTATCGAGGGGTGAGATATCAGCGTGGGAGTGGGCTTGGATTCATTTTTTCAACCATACTACGCACGGCTGTCCCATTATTGAAGAGGGATGCCAGATACCTCGGGAGGAAAGCGCTACAATCAGGTTTTTCCACGGTGGAAGACATAATGAGTGGGACTAAACCTAAAGAAGCTCTAAAAAAAAATTTAAAATGTACACGGGACGAAATCATCTAAGATGCAAAGAGAAAAATGCTTGGTGGCGGGAAGAGGGCTGTCCGGATGAAGGGGTTACCAACATGTGGCGTTAAACGTAAAAGGACCTCAAAAGAGAAGTGTTCTAGGCGAATGAAACCTATGGTTCATCATTTTTTTAACTTATATAAGCTGAGGACATTGCTCTTACGAATCATAGGCTGATTACTACTTGTCGAGGGAGTTGGCACTATTTATGATTCGTCATGACACGCTTCATCCATCCGTCTAGCTCACAATGTTGTAAATCGGAGTTGTCCCTCTTTGATATGCCCCAATACAAGTTTCTATTAAGCACCGTGACTTTATTAAAATTAACCCATTAACCACAATTAGTTCCACCAGTGTCCCTAAAGAATTCGTGATACCCAGTCAGGCCCATACCATTTTGGTCCAAGTTGCATGCACATGTACGTTAACTACGTATAACCCATTCAGATGGAACGGACTGTGGTGATAATTATTCTGCATACCCTGAAACCAACTTTCTGCAGTCCATATTCAGTCAGTGTGAGGTGTATTTAAACCAGGTCAACATTTCGGCTGGAACAGGTTATCACCTACGTGCCTATCTGGAAAACTTCCTCAATTTTTCAAAAGAAGCGAAGGATACCTTTTTAACTGCCGAGGGCTCTTATTAGTTTAAAGACGAAAGTAGTATAAAGGACAAATTTAAAAATTCTTAAAAGAAGATATATGAATGCTATGGACGTCTGCATACAGACTTCTCGTTCCAGGAAAAACTGCTTATGAATAGGGTGGGTATTAAATTAAGGCTCTTCCGCACGAATACTGAGATCTGCATAATTGTGGGACCTGATCAAGAAGACGGCGCAAAATCCGTTGTGATTCACATTATAGAAAAATCTGCACGTACAGTGAAATTAAGTTCGTCAAAATATGTAGAAATTGAAAAAAATTTAATACACGCAACAGTAAAATACCCAATTACCAGAGTACAGATCAAACTATACACAGTGCCCGCAGGGTTGGCCTCGAAGCAGATATAAAACGTGGCCCTCGGAGGATCACGCTTCGACGAATAGAAAATATAAAAAGAACGCCTTTAAATTTGAGAATTTCGGCCTTTAAAATATAACTCTATACGTCAATGGCGTTGCGTTGGGTGGGACTATGAATACGGACTACTCATCAGACGCTGTGTTCCTGCTTTGCGCGAGAGTTTGTAGTAATATGGCCCATATTGCAGGTGCTTGTGATGAGCTCGGGATTGGGGTAACGCAGAAAGAATTCATCGATCAATTCAACCTTTACACGTTTGATATCACGCCAGACATATCTGTTAGTGTAAAAACACAATTAAATGTACAAGAAAGTGGGAACAGTCAGATTGGAATTTGCCAACCCGATAGACGCGCCCTAATTGAGGTTTACCTCTTCAGGAACGTAGTCACTGACTATTAAAATGGATGCGAATGCACTTCAGAGAGCGATGAATAGTGACCGAATCACACGCTCCAAATTTATCGATATGTTTGCGAAGAATGAAACATTGAAATTACGAACTACGAGAAAATGCGGGGAATTATTGTGAATACCGACATTGTTGGGGAGAAGGGATTCATTGGTTTGCAATATACTTTAGAAATAGAGAAAGAATGTATTATTTTAATTTACTGGGGACTCATCCCTGGAGTGAACGTGTTATTGTAAAATTTCTCGAACAGTTGCATATCCCTGAAATTGAATGGAATCCCCACCGATTACAAGGATATTTTAATAATACTTGCGGGATGTATTGTCTTTCATTTCTGCACATGTCACGTGGAATGGGGTTTATAATTTTTTTTTAAATTATTCGATTTGTGCGACACTGAGGTGAATGTTGATTTGGTATGCGCGCAGATAAAAAGTTATCATTTGTACGCACTCGATGTATTGTGTAAAGTTTTACGCGTGTGTGTATATATATATATATATATCTGTAACTAATTTAAGCTGAATTATAATAATTTATAAAACATGATTTCTATTATTTAATAAATTGATGAAAATACACTGTCTTCTTCCTAACCAAAAGAAAAAAAGCTTATATTTGTTCCCCGACGACATGGAAATCGTTGGACCGGATGGGAGGCAATACTTCGATCTCCGTATTGAGGTCACTGGGTTGACTGCGCTGTAAAACCTCCAAATCGCAGTCGACTATTTGCTTTTCTTCGAAGCTGTCATGAAAAGTACCTACAACACGATCGAGTTCCGCATCGGTCCTATAAGGAGAAAGGATAAGGTTGTAGACAGAAAATTATTTTGACACCTCATACATTTTTTTAATAATGATCATACTGGATGACTAAGCACCGTCACAGGGTATCGAGCACCTGGCAGATATTAAACGATTTATCTCCATTGAATCTTTTTAATTGGAATACATTTGTCCATATATATATATATATATATATATATATATAATTGAGGATACATGCTATTTTAATGAAACATTTCACAAACTAATTTTAAATAACTGTTAACGCGTAATTATTTGATAAAGAAAATTCATTCTCTAAATACTTAATAGAATATTACTCACAGAAAGCACAGTAACTTGGAGTAAACAAGCATTTATATTTCAGGACACCGCGATATATATATGGGAGGAGAGAGTTACAAGGAGTTACAATAAGATTAAATGCCGATTAGGGCGCCCGGATCAAATAATATACAGCAAGCAGCTGGCCTAACCGGGTTTTTAACAAATACTTCCATAAACACACACACACACAACATATATATATATATATATATATATATATATATATATATATGAGAAGAAGCGTTACAAGGAGTTACAATAATAGAAAATGCAGGATAACGTACCCGGATCAAATAATAAACACAAAGCAACTAGCCTAAATGGGCTCAAAAGGAAGATTAGCTGGATGTGCTACGCATCATCTGTCAGCACCGGGTCACGAACCTGGGACCGTAGCAATTCTCTACCTTTAAAGTTTTAGTAATTCTAAAAAACAACTAGAACTTACTATAAATTTTTAAGTGGGTAATAAAATTTCACTTTCAAACGATACCTTCATCGCATGATAAAATTCACTGTCTAAATGACATTCTCAGGAAGGAAGATTAGCTAGGCTACTAAGCCCAGTCGCAGAGTCTCGAACCCCTGGGCAGATATCCTTTCACTTCGTTTATTATGGCTTTTTATAAGTTAACTAAAACTTGCAAGGGTTAAGCACTGAATGATACGAAGTATATATATATAGCCCAAGAATGAATCACAAACTAAATTATTACGTAATTACTCACATTTCAAATTAGGATGTTTCCGCTGGTTCTTTCTCGCCGTCACAAATTTCTGTAACGGTTTGTGTGGAGAGAAGGTTTTCCCCATCGGCTGACTGGAAGTGTCCATGATGAGAGAATGTGTAGTTACTCGTTGCTAAACTCACTGTTGTGGATCCAGCTGAAAATGTTCCCTTTTATATACGCGACCCCGATTGGCCCCACCCCCAATATTCGATTCGCGAGTTTCCTGTTGGCTGTCAGAGGATTTGGGTGTGGCTGTAACGTGAAGCTTTCCACCAACCAGAGATCCTGGATTCGTTCTCATGCCCCACCTATTGGATTGTATTTGGACGAGCCACGAATTCTGGGGGCGTGTCTTCCGCCAACCAGAGATCCTGGATTTGTTCTCATGCCCCACCCATTGGGTTATAATTGGACGAGCCGCGAATTCTGGGGTGTGTCTTTACCAAATATGCCGTAGTCATTCCATAGATTTATTTCAGAAATGGAACAGGACCGTGAGAGAGAGAGAGAGAAAGAGAGTAAAAAACTTATTTAATTGGATGGATTTCAACAAAAATTGAATATTATTTATCAATTGTTTTATTATGTTTAACTCGAGTTTTAAAAGAATAAATTGGAGTGAAATGCTTTATTACCTTACCTGTGATAATATATATATATATATATATATATATATATATATATATATATTATATATATATATGAAGTTGTTTAGTGACAACCTTACAATCACCTAAAACTGAAAATAATTTTTAAAAAATTTAAAACGATAATTATCAGAAATGATGGAGGGAGAACGACGGATTAGCCATCAAAGTTTTAAAATGTTTATTGTGTCGAGAATTTGTCTATATGATAAATATCGACTCAAATGGACAACTCGTGTTTTAAAAGAATAAATTGGCGTAAAATGCTTTATTACCTTACCTGTATCTCCGACAAATTATTCAGAGGAGGAAATTTGAAGGTCTTTAGCAACAGAATTTGATGCAGTGCGAAATAATCCAACAATGGATCAAAACATCCACCAGGATGATAGGACGACAGATAAAACAGTAGTTTATCCTGAAAAATATGAATTTTAATGGAGAATTTATGGAGAATTGAAAAAATATATTTATTCCAAAACTCCAGAAAGGTGTTTGAACAGAGAGAATTGTTTTGTTTTGGGGAATACTTCATTTTAGATAAAAACAAATGCGAGGCCATTATCACATTTTCAGAAAAGGATTAGCTTCCCTGAAACGTATTAGCGTCTAAAACTGAAAATTATTTTAAAAAAATGTTAAAACATGAATTCAAAGTTTTTGAAAGAGAAGATCTGAGTGTATTTATTATTATTATTATTATTATTATTATTATTATTATTATTTTAAAGCAACGTTGATGAGACTTTTGTAAACCCTACTGTAAATGTAATTTTTCTTAAATCTCTATATTTTTATAGAAATGTGTGAGTGTGTGTGTGTGTGTGTGTGTGTTGTAGAAGATCTATGAACGTATAGATGGTGTAAATGGGTGATGACGGAGGGAGTTGAAGATCTATGAACGGATAGTTGTGTAAACGTTTGATAACGGAGGAAGATCTATGAACGTATAGTTGGTGTATAAACAGTTGGTGACGGAGGGAGTTGGAAACTTATGAACGTGTATATATAGTTGTGTGTGTAATAATAGGAATTCTGTGGGCGTATATATCGTCGGGAAGTTTGTGTGCGCTTTCTGGCTGTTCAAACGATATATACACTGTGCCAACTGGCTAATAATGCCTGGAGGCAATGGCTTCTACGCCAACTGGCTGAAAGACACATCTAAGCTCGGTACTGAAGCCGAGAGCTTTATTATGCATCTGGATGTCCAGGTGTAGGATGCTCTCTCTCTCTCTCTCTCTCTCTCTCTCTCTCTCTCTCTCCTCTCTCTCTCTCTCTCTTATGTTAGGTATATCCCTTTGGGGGGTGACGCCGTCCCACCTCCTTCCCCAAAGAGGTCAGGTGCGGGATTCCCCCATGTGTTTGGCACCCTGTGGGTGGTGGGGTTGGCATTGGGGAGGTGGGTTGCACCTTGCAACAAGGGGGGGTGACACCTTGTCAATATTTGATCAACATTGCAATTGTTCTGCACTCACTAATTTTGCGGTCACACTATTCATGCTCGATATGTTGGGGTTTCGCCCCGTTGTTCTTTGACTGTTCGTCTCTAGCCTCGACCGCAGGTCCTATGCCTCCATGCTCAACGTCGTCTGCGCTGTGCCTAATAACTACGGGAACCTCTGTTGGATTCTTATAATTTTCGTATTCATGAAGAAATTTCTGCAAAGCTTCTTGGCATAAGATTCTTTTCTCAGGTGACTTTTCACTGTCTAATTGGTCTAGCAATTCGCTTTCCATTCTTTTAAGCCTGCTTTTATGAGGTTCTAGAACCGTGTCTGGACTCTTTGAACTTTGCAGTGAAGCATACACCTCGTGTGGAATCACAACTACTTTCTTCATAATATTAAACTTGTTAGTAAAGGCCCCAAAACTTCCCCAAAGTTTGACTTTTACAAGCTAGTGTGCGTATTATGTTCTTGTAACGGCGTAGGGGAGCCTTCTGAGGGGGTTTCATTGGTACATTACATTTTATAACGTTAAGACAAATTTCACAGATGCATTTTAAAAAGTCCGAGTCAATATTTTTAAAAAACATCTGTTGCAGTGCCCGGGGCAGTCGATGATAGATTTTTATTAATTCACAGTATTTCTTTAGCCTCTTTGTCATTCTGGGATATACACCTTTTCAGGCTCGTTTGGGAATGTATTCGTTCTTAGAAGCACCCTAAACGTGTTTCGCGGATGAATGTCAAAGCAAATATCCGTAACTTTGACTTGTAGCTTCTTTATAAACTTCCAAAAACTCCTTACGCTGATTCGGGAACATTTGATTGGGTAATACCCCAATTTGTCACACATCTATACGTTGTGCGAATAAGACTGGAAATTGTGTATTTAGCGACACATCGCGCATGTATATATTCTTGAAAAATAGATTCTGATTGATGAAGAATACGCTTATGTTAAGTTAGTGGGAGAACACTGTAAATATCTCGGCAAACGTTTTATCCATTTCTATCATGAGATCGTCAATCACAATGACCGTATGCTAATTTCCCTTCAACAAATTAACGTCATATACACCTTTGTGGAACAAAATATCTTGGTACTCGTTGAATACTGACTGGTATGTTGAATAGCACCATATGACTTTATACACAAATTTTGAGAACATCTCTCCCTTATCTTTAATGATTTTAAGCATAAACACAGTTTTACCACAACCTGTGGGGCCAGATATAATAAATGTGGACGAACTCGTGAACCTGAATTTTTCTACAGAATCCATCTCTAACACGTCACACTCCTAAGTGGAACATTTACAAAATATAATAAAATTTTAAGTGATGCTCCTTATATTCTACAGTCTTGTTTTTCCTCTTCTTCCTCAAAACCGTGAATGACGATGAGGATGAGGTGTTGTGTCAGTAACATTTCCCCATCATCGATATTGCAGACGATACCGTTGACAGTGTAGTTGAGTCTACAGACTCCACCCCCGCTAACGAACCCCAGCAACGCCAACTGTAGCACCCCCACGCGAAACTTCGAGGAGAAAGCGGGGGTATGATGAAGTTAATGATTCGCTTTCCACTTCAGGTATAAAGCGTGCCACGTGTGCACCGGTTGTTAGACCCCCAGTAATAGAGCCCCAGACGACTACGCCTTAAGACGCAACCCCACATTAGTTCCTTCTACGAATAAAACTATGCCCCTTTATTCCTGTTCAATTCCGGTCATACCCTCCACAGCAGCAGCCTCTCGTTCTGTAGAGATTAGCACAACATTCGAACTGGTGCGCACCGCCACCCCCCACCACGGCCCTGACTAGAAACCGGTACGTAGTCAGGGTAGACCCGCGAACCATGTACAGCAACGGTGTTGAACACGGACTGCGGCGAGTAGTTGAGCGCATTTTGGATTTTGCCCTTCAGAACAGATACGGACGTGACGTCAGGACGCGGATGTCCTTCGGGTTCGGGTCAGATAACGGGGATGCAGATGATTTTTAGATAGTAATATCCTACAGGCGCTTGGCTGCTGTAGACATAGACTACATTTTGGGTTGTATAATACAGGCCTATCAAAGTAGCACCGCCTTCAACATGGACAACTTCACGATAGATATTGACCGGATATTCCGTGTTGCAGGGCATACGGCCACACCTTATACTCTTAACTTCAATTCTCAGGCTATTTACAGACGGCATATAAACACCGAGGGTCGTTACGGCTTTATAGCAGTAGTCTTAGCTCATATGTTTACCGTACTAAATGTATGGGTCAAAAAAATTTGGTTGTCTACGGTTGTGCAGCGTGCCCTTAAACTGGCAGCAGATTACAAGATCCAGTTTGACTGTAATATGGGTCCTGAAGAGCTGAGAATGGTAGAGCAAGAAGTGAATGTTCGTATAGTTAGTTGTATTTGGAATGGATGATCGACGTAGGACTGTGTATGTTTTTGAAAGATGTGTAAGAGACGGTACAAGACCCCTACTTATTTTAGGGTTGTCAGGAACAACGTATCTCCCCATCCTCAATATAAGGGACCTTTACAGGAGTTATGATAAAAGTTGGAAATATGGAAGGCATCAAGATTTGTGTAAGGGATGTCTCGAGTTTGCGGATGATATAGTGAAACATTGTAAGGTATGTGAGCAATGTAAAAGCTCCAAATGTGGAAGTCGTGTAGTTGAAACTGAGAAGAGGGACTGTAATGTGTGTAGACGCAAATTTCAATAATAACTGCTTTGAGATCCATAAGTTAATTGGCACTTGCAGGAAAATGAGAATCTGTGAATGTGGTATGTTTCATATGATGGATAATTCACTGGTCAACACTCATTTTATTGCCAATCATATTAGAGTGAATTTGGGGTAACTTTGTGGTGCTGATTCCGAATATGACATCGGTTTTGCTAGATTGGCTCTAATTTATGAGATAATTGGTACCCCATTGAAACACGTAAAAATGCAAAAAATTTAATGTTCAGGCGGAGCCTACTTACAAATCGCATTGAAATTGTCTCAAATCATACAAAAGTAAACACATGAAATACATAATGGCATTTTATTCGGTATAATAACAGATAAACACAGTAAGCTGATTCGCATAATTACAATTAATGTATAGTAAATCTCTGTTTGTACGATTCTCTTTTATGTGGGTTATCAGGACAATCACGTTGGAGGTTCCAGCAATAGTCTGCCATCATGTGTCTGTCCCATCTGCCTTGATACCTTTCCTCCATCATCTTGATATCTTGATGAATCCTCTCCCCTTGTTCCTCGCTAAAATCACCAAGATTATCCGGAAATCTGTGTAAATGGCTATGGAGAAAGTGTACCTTTATGCTCATATTAGTACCCAACTTTTCAAAGTTTGTGAGCATGTTTTGCACCAGTTCTTCATAATTGTCTGCTTTGTGGTTACCCAAGAAGTTCTTGACAACTGAGACATAACTGCACCAGGCAGAAGCTTCAACACCATTCATAAATTTTGTGAAATTAGAATCCTTGATAAGTGTACGGATTTGAGGGCCATCAAAGATTCCAGCTTTTAGTTTTTCCATACTTAGTCCAGGGAACGATCTACAAATGTATTTGAAGCAGACTTTGACAGACTGAGGTCCCGTATCAGATCATTGAGTTCGTCTTGGGAGAACTGCTGAGGTGTTGAAATGCTTCCTTCATAGTCACTTCCACTACTACCACCTAAGTCCTGAATTTCTTCAAATTCTGACAACGGAAGGTCGGGCAGTGTGGTAAACACTGGTATGGGAACGTCTTCGCTGTGTGACACAGGTCGCCTTGCTGATTCCAAATTGGGATAATCCCACTTGAGTTTCTTGTATCGATTGAAACCTTTCACATTAAACACACTGTCAACTGACTACTGGTTGGGTGGCCGATGACTTATATACGGAGGGGGAATATTCTAGAATGATCGCGGAGTAAACACTAAGAATATTCGCGTGTCTCACCATCTAGAATGTTCCGGTAGTTTCCCATATGCACGCGTTATGGTTACGTTTCCTATTAATTAAGGGTATTCATTATCTCAAGAACTAGAGCCAAATCGGAAAAACTACTTTCATTTTGGAATTCAGCAACCCCAAAATACCCTAAATTCGTACGAATTTCCTTGGCAACGAAACAAAAAATTTTTTTTGTTGACCTGTGTAATTGGTGGAAATTCATGCATAAATGTGATGAAATTCATTGTTTTACATGCCACGAGAAATATGTGGTAAACGAACAAACGTTTTTAAAAAGATTGCACACGACTACCCCGTGAAATTCTTTGTGTCCTATATTGTCAAATTAAGGGAGAAGTTAAAAAAAATGACTATATATTCTTGCCCATAACGGCGCAAAATTTGACATACAATTCCTTTATAAGGAACTCCTTGAACACGAATCATCAGAGATATTTACAGGCGATCCCTTGAAAAGAGGAAACAAACTTATACAGATGCAAATAAGGGGTAACGTTCAGTTTAAAGACACTTTATTATTCAGCCTTGTAAATTAGGCAAGCTACCCAAGGTGATGGGCGTAGCCGCCGAAGTTTCAAAACGGTATTTCCCTTAAACATTCCTCACTAGTGACACTTTAAGTTAGGTAGGCCTACCACCACCCTAAATATTACTTTAACTATGCCAACATGAGTGATAGTGAGCGTGAAAATCAAGATATTCTTTACACTATTGCGGATGAATGTGAGCGTTATTGCGTGAATGATGTGCGCGTGCTTAGATTATGTTTCCAAGCCTCTAGAAGGATGTAAATAGACCGGTTCAACTCCGATCCGCTAAAAGCCGCAACCACGATCGCCTCATTGTGCTTTACGGTGTTCAAGAACAACTTCATGCCTAAAGACACACTAGCCGTCATTCACAGAAACAACCCACGCATTTATGGGCATTAGGCTATTTACTGGGTCATACACCTACAGCAACAGACCAGTGTATATATAAAACATGCCCGCAACACGGGGGAAGTGGCCATTAAGGTCAATGGTCGTGCTTTTTGGGTGTATGGTCTAAGCGAAGACTGTGCCACTGGTAAGAAAACTGCGTACTACTTTAACGGTTGATGGTGGCATGGATGACCACGTCCTGAGTGTGGAATCGTAGGAGATATCCACGGTAGATCTCCTGCCAATAGTCTTGCATGGACACGTACCCGCGATCAGCTTATAAGCTCCCAGTTCACTCACAAGATCTTGTGGAAGCACGGAGACAGATGGGCAGTACTGCGAAGAAATAAACACCATCAAACGTTCAATGGTGTTGGATCCTCTCAAATGCGGTGATAGCTTGTTCGGTTGACGTACAAACCCCTTCAAACTATAGGCCTACTTTCCACCTGCGGAGAGCGTGAAACTACATTACTACGAATTCTGTTCTTTATATCCCTACGGGATGAAGAACAATCCGATCCCCGTAGGAACAACTGAAAAACTGGTGGGCCCGCCCTGCCCACCATCAAAGAGTTCTCAGCTAATTTGAACGAGAACTATTTCGGTCTTTCTTTCGTAGATGTGCTCCACTCGCGAATTATGGATGCCGATCTTACTTTCGTTATAGACCACAAACTCATGTTTCCTCTGTGCGTGAATTGCGCAGAGGAGAATAATGGGGCCTGTAATCACACATCCAACAAGCGGAAGTCCTGAGATATCCCTAGCCGTTCGACACGGTTACAGAATATTGAAGATATATGAGGTGTGGAGGTTTCAGAAGTTCCCCAAACTTTTTACGCTATATATAAACACATTTTTGAAGGATAAGGTAGAAGCATTTGGGTACCCGCGAGGAGTTGAGACCGAAAATAAAAAATCGGGGTATATTCAGAAGCTAATGCTAACAAAGACCCTAAGATCCACTCTAAGGTTAACCCGAGAGAAAGAAGAGAGTAGTGGCTTAAAAGAAGAGAATAAGCGGTTAAGTAAGAGCAAAACCTATCATTCGTGGATTAACATTCATTCAGAAAAAGAGAGAGAAAGACTCACCATCATCATTCGCCGGCCACTGTCAACGAGTTGTAAAAATAGTCGAAGAGAATAGGAAAGGAGTAAAAAATGAAAAGAAGTAGGATAAGAACGCTTACAAACCATGCAAACACAGTCTTAATTCAAACATTGTCATACCATGCAAGCTACAGACATGCAACTAAAGAGAGGATAAGAAAAGAAAAAAGTATCAAGAGTATAACAAAAAGTGGGTTAGTTTACGATCCGAGCTACATCTAAGTTCGTGTTAGTCTAATTTTTTTTAATATAATTTTATTGCTGGTATATCACAAGCTGACATGTCACAAGCTGGCATTAATCGTCAACAGACTCAATCCTCGACCATTAACCCTAGAGCTCCTGTTGCTAATTGTTTTATTATTTTAAATGACGTTAATATTTTTAAAATGCTTAAGTAAACGGTTTTTAAACATATTAACGCTGGTAGAGTTCACGACGGACGCGGGAAGATTATTCCATTTATCAATTACTTTAAACGTAAAAATGTTTTTAGCGATGATGGTAATGAAACGTCTGCCACGTAATTTAAATCTGTTATTACGAGTATTGCTATTATCGAAAATGAACAATTTGTCAAAATTTACGTTATCGATTTTATTAACGAATTTGAAAACGTCAAAAAGCTTCCCCCTTACTCTCGAAGTTTCGAGTGAATGCAAGTCTAACTCTTTAATCCTATCTTCGTAAGACTTGGAGAGTAGTGACGGAATTAGTTTCGTGGCACGTCGTTGAATTCTTTCCAACCTATCAATATCGTCACGCAAATACGGCACCAGAAATGAACGGCATATTCTTAGTGAGGCTTGACTAGGGACTTGTAAGGGGTCAATATAATATTCTTCGATTTAAATTCGAAATTACGCGCTATGAAGCCTAACATCCTATTAGCTTTTGCGCAAGACTCCAGGCACTGGTTCCTAACTTTTAAATCCTTAGATACGCGTACGCCTAAATCTACTTCCTCGTCAACGCTCGCTGACTGACTATCGTCTATCGTGTACGTGTAATTATTTTTACGAGAACCTATATGCAAAACTTCACATTTGTCCACGTTAAATTGCATTTGCCACTTATCCGTCCACTCTATAATCCTATTTACATCGTCTTGGAGCCTATTTCTATCATCCACGTTAACAACTTTACCACCCATTTTAGTATCGTCAGGTAGTTTTAAAACGTTACTGGTCAAGCCTTCATCTATGTCGTTAATGTAGATTACGAATAGCAATGGGCCTGACACTGAACCCTGAGGGACACTGCTACCTACATCCAGCCACCCCCGATTCCCTACCATTAACAAGGACCCTCTGTTTCCTGGCACGAAGCCATTCCTCTGACCAGTTAGGTACCTGACCGCGTATACCGTGCGCTTTATCATTTGCAATTAATCTTCTATGCGGAACTGTATCGAACGCGTTCTAATAGTCTAAATAAATAACGTCAACCGCTCTATGCCTATCGTATTCGCGCACTATTTCTTTATAAAACTCTAACAAATTAGTTAAACAAGATTTATGGCGTCGAAACCCATGCTGACTACTATTAATCAAATCGCGACTTTCTAAATGATCCACGATACGATCCCTAACTACGGATTCCAAAAGTTTACCGACAAATGACGTTAAGCTAATAGGCCTATAATTGCTAGCTACTCTACGATCGCCTTTTTTTAAAAATGGGCGTAACATTAGCTAATTTGAAGTCTTCAGGAATAATCCCCGCTTCCAGTGACTTATTAAAAATTTTTGTTAAACAACCTACGATAACGTCTTTCAAATCTTTCAAATGTCTAGGATAAAGCGAGTCAGTGCCTGGAGCCTTGCTAACTTTTAGCTTATCGATATAATGCGCAATCTCACCATTGTAAACAGTTATTTCATTCAAAATAGTCTTGCTACTAAATGGAACGATATCGTCCACGTCGGGGACATTTGCTGAGTCTTCTACGATAAAAACTGTCGCAAAAAAGTTATTGAAAATACCCGCCATCACCTGAGTGTCGGAAGCCAAAGCGGGTTAGCGTCCACTGGAGGGCCTATGTTATCTTTTATCAGCTTACGCTTATTGACGTAGTCCAAAAACTTTTTTGGATTATGTTTACTATCCGCAGCTATAAGTATCTCTAAATTACGCTTAGCATTCCTAACACTTTTAACCTGACGTCCAAGCTCTATATATCTATTAAAGTTAGCTACCGTACCATTGCGCTTATTAAGTCTATATGCTCTGTTACGCTCGTTTATTTCCCTAGTCCACCACTTGGGTCTACAATGATTTCTAGCGCGCTTGGGCCTACGAGCAATAAACTCCCGTTCGGTATTCAAAAAACTTTCTTTAAACGCCTCCCAATGAAAATTTGCGTCATTACCCATAAATAAATTATCCCAGTCCACTACTCTCATCCTATCCGCAAAACTATCAAAATTGGCCCGATCCTTACTGTTTTCTATCAATAGCTTAAACATAATTTGATGATCACTACATCCCGAACTCTCACCTACTTCTAAATCTTCGACTATATTTTCGCCGTTCGTCCTCACCACGTCTAAAATATTGTCACCGCGCGTTGGTTCGGTAACCATTTGTAGTAAAAAATTATCTTTCATGAACTCAATCAGTCTGAAACCCTCATTGTTGCCAGTAAAAGTCTCGTAATCAACGTTAGAGGAGTTAAAGTCTCCGACAATTATACTATCCCGATTACACTGCCCAACACCAATTTTGCTGATTTAATTCTAACACCTGTTTTTAGGTAACTTTGGTCTACTGATTTCAAAAATCACCTTAGTTTTTGCCTATCACCTCAGGTTTTCGAGCAATCAAATACGGATATTTTGGAGATATCGCATTTTGGCAGGGTTATGCCCAATTGTTTTTCTTTTCAAAAAATAAGTTTTTACATACTCAGAATCAGCATGGAAAAGTAAACAATTGTGCAGGGAGTGAACTTTAATATACAATGGTAATATTGACACATAAAGTGATTAAAAGTGTTTAAATAAGCAAAAAATGAATCCATATTAAAGCAAGCACGGGACCAGTTTTCTTAACATTGTCTTTTTCTTGTTTTCTTACTTTTCAATGCTGATAAATTTTCTCTTATAGGACTTCCTAGAATGAGAGATGTCAAGACAATCTCTTTGCAGGCTCCAGCAGTAGTCAGCCATCATATGGGTATCCCATCTTCCTTGGTATCGTTCTTCCATCACTTTGATATCTTGGTGGAACCTTTCACCTTGCTCTTCACTAACATCACCAAGATTTTCTGGAAATTTATCCAGATGATTGTTGAGATAGTGAACTTTAATGCTCATGTTGCAACCCAACTGCTGAAAGTTTACAAGTAAATCCTTTACAAGATCTTTATAATTTTGACTTTTTGTTTCCTAGGAAGTTCTTAACTACTGCCACAAAAGCATTTCAAGATTTTAATATGTTGTACATGACCTTTAGATTTAATGCACAGATTTGCGTATTCCACAGATAAAATTTTAACAGCACCCTTCATGGATCACCCAAAATAGGCATATTGCATTGCACGAAAACCTGATGTGATGGACAAAATCTAAGGTGATTTTTTAAATCAGCACATCAATATTATCCAGAAACAGGTCTTAGAATTAAATCAGCAGCAAAAACATTTTTTTTTGTTGGGCAGTGTTATTAATAAAGTTACCAAGAAGTGTTCAAAATCTATTATATTATCGATATCGAAGGGTTGAACCGGAAGTCTATAAACAACAACGAAATTAAAGCTAATACTACGCGCCCTTACTTCAACGCATATCGCATTAATTGCTGCCGGGAAATCTATCGTAACCTCGATAGCCCTGAGGGAATTACGAATGTACAACAAAACGCCGCCACCAATCCTATGTAACCTATCATTAGTAAAAAGTTTAAAACCGCTATATCAAGTTCCCCAAACAAGTCCCGAGTCACGGTATTTAATCACGTTTTGGTTAGAGCAACTATATCGTAGTTCCCGGAATAAATTATCGCCTTAAATTCGTTCAATTTATTTTTAATACTACGCGCGTTACAATAAAAGACATTAAAATTATTTTTTACCATGGATTGGCGTTTTAAAATATTTTTCACGTTGGGCCGGCGTTTCCCGGACCCATAATGTTTAAAGAGGGCTTCGATCTATACAGCTTTCGAACGTTTTCATTGATTAACCTACCTAGCCTAGCATTCCCTATTTCATTGAAATGCACCCCCATCTTTTATAAAATGACTAGGATCACTAAATTCTGACCACAGCTTTACGAAGGGTACATTTTCCTGAGCACAAATCTCTTCTAGTTTAGTGTTCAAAAATATTGTTTTTGACGTAATCCTAAGACCCAAACCGTGCCTAGGGGTAATACCTACAACTAAAGACCTATTCAGGGCTATCGTGATCGTGATGGGATACAACTTAACCGGGCCCAGATTGTAAAGAACATAGGCAAGCGCTTTAGTGCAAAGTTGTGCATAAATTGCGTTTGGGGGAAATTTGCTCAGAATACAGACAAGTGAAAGGTCCATCTAGCCCAATGTTATAACGAGGTATGGGATTACGCCAACGCTCCAGATAAAGAGGTCATGGAGATCGTGAATGTGGGCAATACGTACATAATAAAGTACAACAGAACCGAATTGGCTACAGATACATCACGTGTTACAAACATACCTGTAGCCAGTTTCACCCCAGCGTACGCTCGCATCAAACTTTGGGGGTCTACTGTATTCTCTTTGGTGGAGGGTTCTGTACGCAGACACGGATAGTGTGATATTCACGGAGAAGGAAGGTGAACACATGCCACCTATTGGGGAATTCCTCGGATAGTTGACTGATGAGATCAAGGACGAGTATGGAGATAGTGCCTACGCTGATTCTTGTGTCTCAACAGGTCCAAATCTTACGGGGTACGGGTGAGGGTGGGGAAGGAAATGAGATATATCGTGAAAGTGAAAGGCATCACACTTAACCAGGCGAACCGGCAGATCGTTAACTTTGATTCGTTGAAGGAGCTAGTGAGTTTAGAAGATAAGGATGATCAACCACCCAAACTGACTGTAGGGATTCACAATTTTCGGACACAGAAACTGGGGGACGTGAAGGATCTTAAGGGGACGAAAGTATGTCGTAACACATATAGGAAACGTTACTAGGTGCCAGGTACCTACGATACTGTTCCCTGTTTGGACGGTGTCCGGACAACTGCCCCCGGACTAAAACCTCTTTTCCAAGCAAGTTTTAATTTTTTTTAGTAAATTTTAATAAATATGAACTCTTTCATAAGTTTGTTTTTTATAAATATTAATAAATTTAATTCCTATTTAATTTTTATTTACTTATGGGGGCAATAATCCAGGGGGGCGATTGTCCTACGGGGGTAATTGTCCGGGGGGCGGTTGTCGGGGGGCAACTGTCCGGGGGGGCAGTTGTCCTAGCATCTTTTCTTTATCAAAAATTGTCGATTTTCGGAAGTCTTTCGGTTATATATTTCATGCATTTTATTATAACCTCATTCGATGTACATTTTTGGATAGAAAATTAAAATAGCTCTCGAGTGATACCGAATTTACTATGCTTTTGTACCAAAATAGAAAATTAAAAAGCAAAAATGTCTACTTTTTAACATTTTCTTCTACATTTTGTCTTGAATGGGATTAAGAGAATAGGTGTTACCGCTACCTGTGAAGCATCATCCCAATGCAACTTCGCGGCAATGGGCTTTGGAATGTATTTGAGACAATATTTCCAAGGCGGGAACAACTCAAGATATTGAACATTTCATGCCAGCTCTTGAGCCTCATCGTTTTTTTTTATTCAACAAACATACAATACCTTGAACAGAAAAATTACTGAGTAAAGTAAATGAATGTATGAAATAAAATGTGAATACTGATAATGATTGAAGCTATTTTAGTAGTTGAACTAAGGAACTCTTTTTAAAAGATGGCAACAAACTTCTTTGATATTCCACAACTTGTAGGAGTTGTTGCCTTTGCTCTTCATCTGTTGTGATGCAATTTGAGAAATCTTTAATTAATTGTACTCCACACTCGGCCGTATGATTATCAGACTTAACACTGTGTACAAAATTGGAGATTTGAATAAAATCTCTGTCCTCTTTCCATGTTTTAACACGTTTATTTAACCATTTTTCAAGGCTATGTAGAACATCAAAGAAAAATCAAAATTTTGGTCCAGCTAGGGAAGCTAGTTTGGTTGATTTATTGATCAGAGGAAATACTGGTTTGCCACTTTGGGCATACGAGCTGTTTTTATCATTTCTATGTCATCTAGTAATTTCTGTAGCAATGTTCCTTTTCTCTTCATCAGATATACGTAAAAAAATAATGAAAATGAAATAAGCTCCTCAGTTAGGGACCAACAACTTGGGTTACTCGTTGCATCTTTGATTTCATCTCTCTATTTGTAATTTTGAAAGTTGTATAAGGTTTTGTGACGTCTAATATCATCCATTTATCTCGAAACTGTTTAAATAACACATTTTCTGGGACTGTGGTAGTGCCAAATATTTAAGTAAATGCAGCGGCCAAGAATCTTTCGTAAATGTGATGCCTACATGCAAGCCACATTATCTTCCTTTCTAGGGGCTCTTTTAAAATGATACAGGCTCCATTTATCCAACCTGTATTAGACGTTGTTTTATCCAAAACCAGTGCACAAATGTTTTGGTCCAAGTTCCAATCTTTTGCAGCATTAAATGTGGTGTTTGCTTGCATTTTATCAGAGGAATCCGGAATAGTTGGTATAGCAAGAACTTTTCCCTCAGAGAAGGGATCCCTGACGCAATTATTGCTAGCCTTTCTCCCATTTTCCTACTGTTATCAGAAACGAGCTTCACATCCCAGTGCAGAGCACAATGTTCAGGTAGTATAAACTTTTTCTTTGATCATTTTGGCTGTTTCAACTCTGCTTTTTATCCCTTGTCTGTGAATCGTTGATTTTAATAAAGTGATATCGCTCAGGTTTTTATCGCACTGACTTGCAATAACAGCAGCAAACCCTGTTCTTTGGCGAACAGAAAGGTTAAGACGATCTGCCATGTTTGAAACAATAGGCTTGTGTACAATATTTTTTCTTTTGCATGAGAATTTTGATGGAGGAGGCGTATAATCCTCATCTCTAAAATATGATGTATTTGGAATAGGATTTGGTTCATTAGGAATCGCTATTTCTCCTTTAATATCTATTTTCAAGGTCATGCTGAGTTTTTCCTGTCTCTCCAGTTCCTTCTCTTTAAGTAATTTTTCACGCTCCACTCTTTTCACCTGATTCTCAAACTTGTTTTGATAGCTTTTATCTATTGATCCTTAGCAAAGCTTTTTGGGTCCTCTTTGGTCTATTAGAAACTCTATATCTTGCTGCTTTGTTACCAAAGTTTTTAGTGGATCTTTTTTTTATTATTTCAATGGCATTTGAGAACAAATATCAAATAACTCCTTTAATTTCTTTAGGAAAAATGGCCTCTTCTTATTTATACTTTCTTCCTGTGTTTTGTTTTACGAGAAGTATTCATATTGCTTTATCAATTGTTCTACTTTTTTTCTCGGATGGCGGCATTTTGAAGTATCTTGGCATGTGGTATACCGGCCCAATCACAAAATTTTTTAATTTTTCTTAGTACTTCTTGGATCACATATGACTGATTTCTTTTTCATAAGTCCTCTGGATAAAAATAGATAGTGACGTAAGACGTCACCATTAGATGGCAAAAGAGACCCATTCTGAGGTTCCAAATTGTGAATTAAGTTTATGAGAAGCCAATCTTCTGGTTTATCCGTGGTACGAGTTTAATCTTTCGCACAAGCTATTTTAGTCTAACTAATCTAATCTGAAATTTGTATCATAATCATATCATAAATCATATCATAATCATAAATCTGAAAATAAATAGAAGTACAGTTAGTACACACACACACACATATATATATATATATATAACGTAAAGAACGACTCTTGTATAGGAGAACATTCCGCGCAAGATGAGGAGGGAGAACGAACAAATGAAAAAATGAGGTAACCACCCGGGAATCGAACCCGGGATCTTCCTATTGCCGGTCAGATATGATAACCGGCAATCGGAAGATCCCGGGTTCGATTCCCGGGTGGTTACCTCATTTTTTCATTTGTTCGTTCTCCCTCCTCATCTTGCGCGGAATGTTCTCCTATACAAGCGTCGTTGTTTACGTTAATTATACTGCATGTTCTTTGCAGTTGAAATGTATATATATATATATATATATATATATATATATAGAGGCGGGGCCACCAGCTTGACCTCCATGTGAAGAGAGACCAACGCACGAAACAACATAAGGTTCATAAGGGAAGGTAAGTTTTATATATATATATATATATATATATATATATATAGTTTTATATGGCTTTAGGGTCAGAAATGGAGAAGAAAATGGTAAAAAAATGAACATTTTTACCTTTTAATTTTCTATTTTGGTACAAAAGCATAGTAAATTATGTACCAATCGATAGCTATTTTAATTTTCTATCAAAAACTGTACATAGTCTGAGGTTATAATAAAATGCAAGAAATTTATAACCGAAAGACTTCCGATAATCGATAATTTTTGATAAAGAAAAGGGGAAAATTGGTTTTGTAAGCCTAGGGGGTTTGAAATTTTCATCAAATGGAAGATAATTGCTATTTCCTACTTAGAGCGACAAGCATAATGATATAAGGAGGTTGGACTCGGGGGAAAAAAAGAAGTTGGTCAAAAATGGGACACCCTATTGTGTATATATATTAGGGTGGAGTGAAAAAGCTTTTTTTTCTCTTTTGGCTTCGGCGATAAGTGCGAAAGTTGCGACAAGGTAAAAGAATAATTCTTTCACATTTTTAGCCTGATATTTATTCATCTTCAGGTCCCGCAGTGGACTTGAAGTTTCACTCAAAACTAGTATAAGAGTGAAAATTCTCAGTTACTGTGTTTCTGTTTTTCACGATTATATAAATAATTTTATTTATTATATGAGTATGTAAATACGAAATATATTCTAAAAATACATCTCTTCGCTGATTGCAACAATTTTCTATTGCAATCACCCAGAACTCACCACGAGGAGGTAGCTGCATATCGAGTTCCACCATTTCCCACCCAACCACGGAGGAAATATATCTAATATACAGGGTGTTTCAGGAGGAAAGGTCAATACTTCGGGAGGTGATAGTATCGGTCATTGTGAGAAAAAAAGTTCATACGAACATGTGTCTAATTCTGAATGGTTACGGAGATAGCGCTGTTTGAATCTACAAATACAAAAGCATTGTTAATGGTAATCAAGAAAGAGAAACCAATTACTGTTTCTAACATTTAATGTTTAAACATTGGCATTTTGAATGGTATCAGAGACAGAAATGACAAATTTATTACAGTTTACAATACGTTTTCGGAAATCCCACCGTCAACCTCAATGCACTTTGCAACTCGTGTGCGAAGATCGCGTGTTATTCGTCTGAGTTGATCTTGACGTTCCTTTACGCGGGCAGCAGCATCCAAAATGCGCGCGAGCAATTCGTCTCGTGTATCCACCTTTCTTTTGTAAACTTGACTTTTCATGCACCCCCACAAACAATAATCTAACGGAGAGAGGTCTGGAGACCTTGGTGGCCATTGAATGGGACCACCGCGGGGGGAGGAAGAGCTGCGCGTGCATCAGATTCACAGCTCTATCTCCGTAACCACTCAGAATTAGACACATGTTCATATTAACTTTTTTTCTCACAATGACCAATACTATCACCTCCCGAAGTATTGACCTTTCCTCCTGAAACACCCTGTATAAGAGAATATATATTACATATTCTCTTCTAAATATATCTTGTCAGATCCACTTGTTTATTTGTTTAATTTGTACTGTGACTTAGTTTCAAATTTTGGCATAAGTTTTCTAGACTGAATTGTTGATCTATAAATCCCTCACGATTTATTTCACCACAAATAGCTGCCGATGCCTCTGTTACCCGTTTCACCCCTCGTTCAACTGATTGTGTGTGGCAGGATATTTTGTTATCTCAATACTTAATTCTCCTCCAGAGATCAAAGTTCGAAGATAGTCGTTAGACAGGTGCTTAGTGAGTGGAGGCTCAAACCTTTCCGTGGAGCTCCAGTCTATCATGCCGGTGTATTCAGTTGCTTCAAAGTGCAACTTTGGTACCTTAAAGTGTCAAATACCAACAGCTGCATCAGAAGTCTCCCTGGCTTTCATTATTCTTTTAATTGCTAGCTCGCGATTGCCTTCGATTGTCGGTAATCATGCTCAGAATCAAATTCTCAGTGTGTGCAAAGTGAGCATTCCTTTGGATGACAGATTGAACAATTGTTTTCAAATCATTCGGCAAATAACGACACTTTTCAATCATAGAAAATAGATGTTTTGCTCCAAACGTACAATCTGAATTGATCTTGATAGAGAACCAACACGGAGCATATACTTTTGTGACGAAGACGAAGGTAACAATATGATGAGCTTTTCAGATGGTACTGCGGAAGCGACGTACAGACGAAGGATTCAGTTTGCTGTGGTTAGCCATCTAGAATGAGAAATTGGACCTGGGTTACGGTTAGTTAGACTGAACGTAACCTTCCAGCATGAAACAGCGCTGCAAATATCTTTCAAATACTTTTGATTACTATTCAGGTCAACAACGTCGTCCATTTGTTCGGGAAAGATGATATTGATTGACTTAAATTTGACAGGAGGCATGGTTTTACAGTTAACTAGCTGTTTACCAATTGTACCTGTGAAAGATGTAGGACCTCGAGTACCGCCATCCAGATGATGCATCAGATGTCTCAATGGTCGTTCATTCGTATGTAGTAAGCACACCATTCTCTGCAAGAGTTTTCCTAAATGTTCCTCAAGTTTCCGTATCACACCTTCTTTCTCGCCATTGTTGATGATTGTTCCATCGTAACCCACAACGATAAGAGCATTGATATCAAAATCATTTCTTTGCAGAAAATTCATGATCACCTCAGCCGTATCCTTGGCTGATCCTGATGAAGGAGTCACATAGCCTATGTAGTTGGAGCCAGGCTCTTGTATTAGATTTATGTGTTCTTCAGAAATAGTTTGACGGACAAATTTGTGAGCTTTCTTTACTTGTGCTATGGTTTTGTCGTTCCGACCATCGAAATAAATACCACTGAATAATTTTTCATATAAGTATGACAGCGACTGAGATTCTTGCAGGTCTCTCCGGTGCTTACTTCGTTCACGTCGAATTTTACTTCGATCACTGACATGGGATTGTTCAGTATCTTTGATAATCCCGAGGTCTTGTAGTAATGCTGATGTTAATGCTGCTGTTGCTCTATCAGATATTCTATGCCTATCACACTCTCGAGCAACAGTTGGGATGGGTGTTCGCATTTGTTTTGTTTTTTTCACCGTGAGTTTTTACAGTTGATGTGTTTTTCTTGAAGAACTGTTTAGAGTCACTTGATTCACTTGCGTTAGCATTACAATCAGAACTGCTTTCAATCACTTCAAATGATGATTGAATGCTATCCTCAGATTTTTCCTGCGACTTCGTCTTTCTGTCCATTTCTGCAACAAGCCATCTTTTCTTTTTCTTTGTTTCTTTGTTTTCACCATATCAACTCCTGCGATACACATTTTTCTTTTTGTTCGCTGATCTGTCAGAAATAGCCTTTCATCAACAGGAACTTTTCGGTCTTTAGCCCAAGCATACATAGATAACTGTTTGCACTTAGAGGCAACAGTGTCAAACAGTTTAGAATTACCTTCATCTCTAAATTTTGTTACTTGTGCAGAGTAGCTCTTAATCATGGGCCTGTTTTTATATCCTTTCAATATCTTATTGTATTTCACTCGGAAATCTTTAACCTTATCAACTACACTTTTGTGAGCAATGGTGGGAAGAGGAGCTTTTTGCCAGAGTGTTTCAACGGCAACTGCTAGAGGCTCACAAATGTCTCTCAAAGATGGTTCCTTTCTACCTTCAGATGTCATTTCAGGTCGAAGCCACGTGTAATATCGCATTACATCTCCTAGTTTTGGTAAAGTATTGCTTTTAAATTCACTGATTGGACAAGCATTTTTTCCGCGGGTTTTAACCTTCTTTGTATCCATTATACTTCGACAATATCAAAAACTTTGCTAGAAAAAGACAAAGTTCAATAATGCACGGTCAGTTACAGAATTGTGTGGCACATAACCTCACACAACTACAGCTCAAATGACAATAATGAGTGATTCGTGTCTACTGTCTATTGACCGAGTTGTCAATCACAGCGGCCTGTTGCCAGATGTACGATAAGAAAATCAAGTAATCGTATAACATTGAGACCTCTTGCGGGACCTGAAAACATGCTTGAAATGCAAAACTATTTTACGTGTTATATGTAGAGTACAATAGGCAACTTTTAAACATATCGCCGAAAAAATCAAAGAAAAATGTTTTTCACTCCACCCTAATATATATATATATATATATATATATATATATATATATATATATATATATATATTCCTCGCTTAAAGTGTATTTTTTGGTGTATATAGATTCCTTCTACTGTTATTTTTTTTATTGTATATTTATCTCCTATATAATTCGAAAAAGTGTCTGCTAAATAATTGATTCCTTGTTAAATAACTCGACTAAATAAAGAGAATGACGTAGTTCTTTTTTATTATTCAAAGTATGTGATATTATTTTATTATTCTACGCCAAAATTAACGGCGCTACAAAAGTTATATGTATTTGCATTGACTTCTAAGCCAAATGGGGCTGTCAAGAACATTATACGTAGAAAATCTCTCCATTAAATATATACAAATTAAATAAATATCGCAATCTGGCAACTATTCTTATGGACTGCATCGGATAAATAAATATATATATATATATATATATATATATATATATACTGTGTATATATATATATATATATTTTGCCTTCTAAACAAGCCATTAAAGCCTTCTAAGCCAGATTAAGCTAACTGGCTGATTAACACTTCTAAGCCAAATGAGGAGGTTAAGAGTTCCAGTATGCCTTGAGATATGCCAGCGAAAAGACCTCTCCTCCTCACTCTTCCCTCTCTCTCTCTCTTAGGTTACCTTCCTAGGTCAAGTTAGGGTACCCCTTTTGGGGTGGGGAGGTCATTCTCACTGGCCTCCCTTTAATCCCCTCTCCCCCCTTCGTGCAGCTTGGGGCTAAAGCCCTCCCCTTGGTTGCATTCCCCCCTCCCCCCAAGGGGTGCCAACCCTCCTTCCCTCATGTGTGTCAACCCCCTCGCCCTTGCAACATTTGATCAACATTGCAATTGATTTGCACTCGTCCATTTTGCGTCATACTACTCGCGTGAAACATTATTGCATGAACTTCACATACAGGAATAAAAGGAAATATTTATTATTGGTTCACATCGTACCTGACTAATCGTCACCATTACGTTAGATTAAAAGATAATTTATCCGATAAAGCGATGCGAACTGGTGTGGTTCTGGAGGCCTTTATTTTTGAACCATTACTATTTTTAATTCACGGCAATGATTTTCATCTTTTAGTCACACTAAATTTCGTACAATATGCAGATTTTTTGGTTTTAAATGGGATTGTTTGACCTCCTTCGCAACATCTAAGGTCATATGACGGAGAGGACCTACATCTTTACGTGGGGTTCGAGCCAGGGATCGCTACATAGAGAGCGACAACAAATATGTTGACAAAAGTAGACACCTTCGGTTTCTCCATAAATAATAACAATAAATAATAACAAATTTGTTGAATCAGTATATTTAGAATCGTGTTGCTTCCCCCTTTGCATGACCCCGTTTTGGCATTCCACTAATGAGTTTTACCATTTGTTCTTCAAGACAATCATCGTCGTGTCTATTTATTTTTGTCAACTCTCTGTAATCTGAACGCAAGGGATGGTCTCCCATCAAAGTACTGTCCAGATCCAATGTCGCTTATCTTCGCTGGTCGACGGGAAGCGGTGTCACAACATTCATAACGACATAGCCCACACAATATGCAAATGATACCTCACATACTTCTTCCCATCACAGTTTAGGTCTGATAAATGAAACTGAAAGGCTTACAGGCGAAAGAAAGCAAAATAACTTTGGGAATCCGAACAGGCAATTAGAGCATGTATATAAATAGATGTCTTCAAATAAACTTTTACTGAACCTGACAAAGCAATCTTATATGATTATTACCACAAAACATGAAAACAAACTATCAAGTAAAAATTGGTTATGCTACTTTTGCAAGGATGAATGAAATTATAGTTCTTGACACAAGAACGTAACCAGGAATGTCCCAAGGGGGGGGCGAACTTGAGCTACGTTCGTCAGGTTCCGTGGTGAATCGGGTGAGCCCATACAGTTAGGGGGTCTGGGGGAGAGCTGGAAGCTTTTCCAGCAAGGTACGGGGCGGAGCCCCGTAAGCCGTAAGCCAGCGCATTTTAAGCTTATTTTATGTAAAAACTGCCTGAAAATGTCAGTGCAGCTACCATTTTTTAACAGCCACTATACAGCCATCCACATGAAACATGTACCCCTTCCAACAAAAGTTTGGATAGGTCAGCCACATTTGTGCAATCTACTGTAAACTATATTATGATGTAATTACTTGTATTTTCTGAAATTTGAAATCAGGTATTGATCCTATAGTTTTCATATTTAACAAAGAAAGTAACTATTTTATTCACACATTTATTGATTTTATGCATACAATTATTTGGTGTATACACGTTTAACAGTATAACATATCTATGAATAACGAAATCATTAGAAGACATCCAAATGAAACTCACGTATAAGGCAAGTAAACGGATCCAGAAACAGCTAGATCAGTTGAGACAGAAGAAACTCACATCTGTTTAACAGGATAGTCGCATGGAAAAATAATTTAGGGGCTACTTGACAAAAAAATATGTACTTTATCAAATACGCAATTACTTTACTAAATAAAAATCGAATACTTTAGTAATAGCAATTACTACAAACAAAACACACACTTTATAACATATATATATACACACACACATATACATATATATATATATATATATATATATATATATATATATATATATATATATATATACAAGGTGTCCCATAAGTCCGGCATCATAGGAGAAATTCATATTTTTATATTTCTACAAACCATAATTCATATTTTTCTCTTTCTACAGGCCATAATGTCTGTGAGCAAGGAAGAACCAATCCAGATAATTCTACTCATAGGAAATCGGAGTCAAAGAGAGGCCGCTGCTGAATTTAACAGACTGCATCCAGACCGCGAGCCAATAACACAGAGTTGTGTTAGCAGACTTGTTGCAAAGTTTAAGGAAACAGGATCCATAGAAGATAAACCACGCAGTGGACCTTCAAGGAGGTCCACTGACGATGATACAGCGACTGCTATCCTGGCTCATTTTAACAGAAGTCCCAATAAGTCTCTTCGGCGATTGTCCGCCGAGACAGGAGTGTCGAAAAGTAGCATCCATCGCATTCTTCAGGCTCACAAATGGCATCCATATAAACTTCAGATCCTACAGAAATTAAGCGATGATCCCGACCGGCGGATGGAATTTTGTGAATGGGCTACGGAACAATACATATTGAGCACGTTCTGTAAATAAAAGCCTTTGTTTTGCCTTTTTTTATTATTTTTCCTATGATGCCGGACTTATGGGACACCCTGTATATATATATATATATATATATATATATATATATATATATATATATATGATAGATAGATAGGACACTCCTTTCATTATATATAGATACCAAATTGCTAAATGTTATAGTTTGGCGGTGAACCTTGATTTTTTTCCTGGACTTTCCAAAGGGGGGGCGACGGAGGCGGTCGCCCCCCTTGGCTACGCCCCTGTGTTGACATAACTTGGATGAAATATTAAATTTTAAAAGTCACGTAGAACATATTTAGTCTAAAATATTAAGATCTATACCCATGTTGTTCAACCTAAAAAAAGATTTCCTCATTCTTCATTCTACATTCATTTATATTTACTCTATTGCATTATAACATGGGGTAGTTCAAAGAAATATCTAGAAAGTTCTTTGGAGGTCACTCATAAAAAATTCCAAAGAATCCTCTCAAATAAAGATAAGTGGCACTTTCTTAATGTTTAAAGAGCTAAATATTTTAAAACTAAATAACTTATATAAATTCAATGTTGATGTGAACATTACAAAGTTATCAATAAAAATCAACATACATCACCCATTCAAAAAACAATCACTATGCATCAAATAGTCCTCATTATAATACCAGACTCCCTAGACATTTTATACACAAAGCATATACTATGGAAACTACAAGAAATACACGTTCTTTTAAAGGATCAGATGTATGGAATGTGATCCCCATAAATATTAGACAGGTTGCATCATGAATTGTATTTCACAAATCACTTAATAAATAATTTATTAACTCCCACCGATGTAGAAGTTCCTGACCGCCATTATTACTACAGTCAATTAAACCATTATTATTATCCAAACATGGTTCCTGAAAATATATATCTAATCTCAACTCCTCATAATTTACATACTTTTTCATTAAATTCTTTTACTGTATTTTCTTAATATCACAATTTTTTCCACTAAACTTCATTTATTCTCTATTAAATATACAAACGACCATTTCATTTAAAAAATAATGTTTCATGCAATAATTAAACATGAATAAAATTTTGTAAAATAATGTAACAGTATGCCAGCTATTTCGGCAAATGTTCACCTTTTGTTTATTATTATTATTATTATTATTATTATTATTATTATTATTATTTGCCATTTCACTTCCTTTTTGTAATAAAATAACTGAATCGCATCGATTTTGCCTTAAACGTTTCCATGTTCCCACGGTATATTCAGATGAGAATATGAAAATAAAAACCCGCTCTAATAGACAGAGTTTATTTCCACGACAGTTTCGACGCCCACTGGCATCCTTCTCGGGTGGACACAGAAACACGAATGAACCAAAACAAGAGGGAAAAACAGTCCAGGGACCGACCGTTAAGAAATTCGCACCTAGGTTAGATCCCATTCTCCCGACACCGGAAGGGCATTTTATTACAGGGTCCATCAGAAAGGCGTATTTTAAAGCCAGAAAATCTTTTTATGCCCCTCAGGAACCTTCATTTAACCAAAAACAATATGTGAGTTTGCCTTACATTGCCGGCTTAGAAAGAGTAAAACCGTTGACGAAAGATTTTAAGTTTGCGTTGGCGTTCAAATATTCGTCTACCGTGAAAAGTAAATTGGTTAGGAATAACGTTGCAAAAGAGGAACAAGCCTGTGTCTACAGCATTCCCTGTAAAAGTTGTGATTTAGTATACGTGGGAGAAACTGGAAGAAATATTGAAACCCGTATTAAAGAACACAAATATGCCTTCAGAAGTTGTAATACTAATAATGCCATTTTTTATCACGCCAGCCAAAATAATCATGCTATAGATTGGGAATCAAGTAAGGTACTTTATAAATGTAATAATTATGTCAAAAGAAAAATAATAGAATCTGTGTGTATAGAAAAAGTAGATAATTTTAATTTGTACGAAGGTACTTATAAGTTAGACCCTTTAATGAGATTCTTGGTCAAAAAATCCCTTACGGAGTCGTGGGAACGTGTTCGAACCTAAGTGTGAATTTCTTAAATGTCTCTGGATTGGATTGTTTCCTTACTCGCTTTTAGTAAATGTAATAATGGAAGTAATAAACGTGGAAATAAATATAAATGCAACAGATGTAATAATAAAGGTAATATAAATTTAATAATTAGGGTAAAGGTAATAATAATAAATGTTAAAAAAATGTAAATGCAAAAATAAATGCAGTAATTATGTCAAAATACTTATTAGAATCTGTATGTATAGAACAAGAAGATAGTTTTAATTTGTGGGAATGTACTTATAAGCGGACCCTGTAATAAAATGCCCTTCCGGTGTCGGGAGAACGGTATCTAACCTAGGTGCGAATTGCTCAATGGTCTCTGGATTGTTTCCTAATCGGCTTTTTTCATTCGTTTTTCGGTTTATAAGTTCTGTATAATAAACAACAATGTAATAACCAATGTAATAATAAATTTATAATTTCTGTAATAAATAATTATGCAATATTAAATGTAATAAATTTAATAATAAATGTAATAATTATGTAAAAAAAATAAAAAGTAATAGAATCTGTATGTTTAGAACAGGAAGATAGTTTTAAATTTGCGCGAATGTACTTAATGAAAATGCCCTTCCGGTGTCGGGAGAATGGGATCTAACCTAGGTGCGAATTTCTTAACGGTCGGTCCCTGGTAGGGTTTCTTTACCGGGATCCCGGTAGATTTTTAGCTAATTTAAATTTCCCGGGAAATTCTCCCTGTCCCGGGAAATCCCGGGATATTGCAATCACTCTTTCTGAAGAAATTCAAACTGAAGATGACGAACATAATGACAACATAGATGAAGATGGAGAAGATTTCTATCATAGTATTGATTTTGAAAGTGTTTTGTGTGAGCGCTTTGATGAGGATCCGTTCGAGATAGATATTTCATTTGGATCGCACGACACTGTAGGTAAAGAAATCAACGTGTCTCAAATCATCAATAAAGTCAGAAAAATAGCAAAAAAATTTCGCAAATCACCTTTAAAGAATAACATCTTACAAGGATATGTTCAACAGGAACAAGGAAAAAGTTTGCATATATTGCTGGATTCCAAAACCAGATGGAATAGTCTTTTAGCCATGCTGGAGCGATTTATCAAAATAAGGTCATCCGTATCGAAAGCTCTCATCGACTGCAATAAAGATATGGACAATTTTGACATTGACAAACAAGAAGTTGCTGTAATTCGTGACATTGTGGTATCGCTGGAGCCATTAAAAGTTGGAGCAGAAAAGCTGGGCAACAGAGAATCGACTTTACTTTCATCAGAAGGTGTTTTTTCTTTCATTTTGAACGAACTAAATCAACTAAACACACCTTTTTCAAAAAAACTAAAGGAGTCGTTCATTCGACGCATAACAGAGAGAAGAAATGAGAACTTGACTGGCCTCATACAATACCTCAATAGTGGAAAGAATTATAAAAAGGTCGCAACTTTCGCAAGTGACAGAAGTTTGCCAGCCTTACCAACCAAGTCTATGTTAATTTCATCAGCAAAGCAGATGTTAGATCGCCTTTTTGGAGTACCTGCTGATTCTACCTCTAGTGAGACAGATGAAGATAATGATGTGCAAGAATCAGCTGTCCCTCAGTCATCTTCGATGACTCTAGCTGAAAGGCTTGATGCAGCTATTAAAGCAGCCGAGGTAGAGAAATCAAGAACACTAGACAGCAAAGCAAGCGCTGCAAAGCACCTTAAAAAGGAACTAGAGATCTTCGAGGCTACGGGCGAAAAAACGCAGAACATCTCTCTTCTCTTGAATGCATTAAAGACGATTCCACCCACGTCAATATAATCGGAAAGGGCATTCTCAGCAGCAGGACTTTTCGTGACTAAAATGAGAACAAGATTGAGTGATCGAAGTATTGACCATCTTTGTTTTTTTAAATCGTACTATAAAAATTCACAGTGATAATTTTTTTGGTTGAATTCATTGAAGTTCTTTGCAATTTGAAGGTAATTTTTATTTTTTCTTTAAATTTTCTAAGCAATTCAAAGGCAATTTTTTTTCGTTGTATTCATTAAGTTTTCAATGAAACGGAGCAATTTTTTTATTTGTGAAAATTTTCTATGTAATTCAAAAGTATTTTTTTTAATACATATTTTTCACAGCAATATTATTTTATTTTGCCCATCATGGAGATTGCAGAACTTATTAAATGACTATAAAAAAAAAAAAAAAAAATTATACCCCCTCTTTTCTAGGTTAATTTATTTTATAATATATTTTAAATATAATTAATTATATCCCGGGATTTCCCGGGATCCCGGGAAGGGAATCATTTTTATCCCGGAATCCCGGGATAAGCAAAAGGCCGGGAAATGAGAAACCCTAGTCCCTGGACTGTTTTTCCCTCTTGTTTTGGTTCATTCGTGTTTCTGTATCCACCCGAGGAGGATGCTAGTGGGCGTCGAAACTGTCGTGGAAATAAACTCTGTCTATTAGAGTGGGTTTTTATTTTCATATTTTGACCTTCACGTAGAAAAAAGTGAAGTTTTTTGCATCAGATGAGAATACTTTAAATAAGTCATTGTCGTATCGGATATCTAAATTTTAGAGATGAAAAAAATACTGTATATTTCTA
Organism: Bathynomus jamesi; assembly: GCA_023014485.1. Lineage (NCBI taxonomy): Eukaryota > Metazoa > Arthropoda > Malacostraca > Isopoda > Cirolanidae > Bathynomus > Bathynomus jamesi. The sequence continues at coordinate 58,911 of JAJOZX010000794.1, forward strand.
TGTTTCAAGATACTGTAAAATTTTATGTACTGTAGATTTTATTCTTTTTCTGAATGAAGTTTTACAGTTTTCAACTTTCAACAATTGCAGTCCTTTTTCAGTAAAAATAATATAGGGCATTCGAAATTGACAGTCCAAAGTCGGTTGCATAAACAAATTATTTAAATTTTAATTTCATTTTATATTTTATTTTTATTTTAGTTTCCATTTTCTTGCATGAAACATATAATGCAACACATTTTTGTTTACTACGAGGGCCACTCAATATATTTTGCCCCACTTTTTTTTTTCTTTCCAAGTTTCATTGTAAGTTCCAGAAATTTTGCACACAAGTAGTTATATACCTTTTTTACAAGTTTTTATTTTTCCACATAGTCTCCATCCTTTTCTACGGCTTTCCTCCACCTCGAAACAAGGGCCTTTATTCCTTGCTGGTAAAAGTCCGCTGGGTTCAGCTTGAGCTACCTCTTAACCTCATCAACAACCTCATCGTCAGTGAAACTTTCTTCCACGAATAGTATCCTTCATTGGCCCAAACAAATGGTAGTCTGAAGATGCCAGATCCGGTTTGTAAGGAGGGTGGGGTAACACAGTCAAACGCATTTTTGTGATGGCCTTTCTTGTTTGCAAACTGTTGTGTGGTCTTGCGTTATCGTGCAAAAGAAGGACGTCTTCCAGTTTTCTCTCCGGTCGAACTCGCTTTACAGTATACGTCTCTGGAGTCTCTGTATGGTAGCAATATATGCCTCTGAGTTGATTGTTTGTCCTTTCTTCATAATGTCCACCAGAATCACCCCTTTCATGTCTCAGAAGATGGTGGCCATAACCTTTCCTGCAGAGGGAGCCATTTTGAACTTTTTCTTGCGTGAGAAGTCTGCGTGATACCACTCCATGGATTGGTGTTTTGTTTCAGGTTCAAAGTGGTGTACCCGTCTCATCCCCAGTCACAATTCGTGAAAGGAAGTCATCCCCTTCTGTCTCGTATCGAACCAACGACTCAGAAGCAATTTCTTTTCTTTGGGCTTTATGATCTTCAGTCAGTTCGCGAGGAACAAACCGTGAACACACTTTTGAGTATCCCAGTTGCTGAATTATCGTATTCACACTTCCTTCTCTAACTCCTAGCTCCAGTGATAGTGCCTTGTATGTGACGCGCCGATTTGATCGAATGATGCTGTTAGTACTTTGCACAGTGTGAGATGTCACAGCCGTTGCCGGGCGACCGCTGCGTGGCTCATCATCGAAGCTGGCTCTCCCTTTCTCTGATGATCTGGCACGTTTAGACCAGCATCCAACTCTGCTTCGATCAACAACAGCATCTCCTTAATCGTTTTGTAGACGTTTGTGAATATTTTCAACTGCGGTTAAGAATTCGATAACAGCTCTCTGTTTACGACGCACATCACTGTCAGACGCCATTTTCAAAAGTGCGTTAACCATCGGCTTTATACAAGGGTGTTTAAAAGCGGTTTTATACAAGGAGGGGAGGTTCAAATTGAAAAAATCCGGTTATGTGAAGCGCAGAAAGTTCAAACTCACGGCCCAAAAGACATTTCAGCCCCATGGCCTATTAGTCAGATAAGAAAAAAGGGTGGGGCAAAATATACTGAATGCCCCTAGCACATTTTTATTCCTATTGTTTGTAATATTTTTTTCATTTTTCATTTGTAATGATAGAAATTAAGCAAATGCAAATTTGACAAACTTAATATTAATCCACCTAATTTGTGAGTTAGTTCTCATGCTTTGTAACTGCATATTCACATTAGAATATTTTGATTAGATTATTTGTCACTAAATACAAAATCAAACTAGCCAATATATTCTGTAAATGTAAGGATGAAATGTTTTCGTGTACCTTAAGTTATGCATTTTTTTTCAATTCCAATGGGTTTCTAGAGACTAGTCATTGTGGGACTTGTAGCCAGCGCATGATGTATGACAACTTTGTAGTTATTGTTAACGGAAATTTTCACCTAAGTCACAATATAAAGTTTTAAAGTTTGTAATGCAATCAATGGCGGCTCGTCATTAAGGGCTAATGGGGCTCAGCCGTACTAACCTTTCAACAGATTTAAAGAATATAGCTTGCTGCTTGGTCCTTACAAAGTTTTGCTTCGCTAAATCTTCTTCTTCAGTGTATGCCAGCGAGAGTTAAATTTAGTTCATCCCCAGCGACCATGTTAGCATTTTTTTCACACAAAGAATCATCTGCCTTCCCTTGAGTATTGGTTCCTTGAGTACTGACGATGCAAAATAAATCAACTCATTTAATTTTTATAAAACATATCAAATAAGAAACTGCTCGTTCCACTTTTAAATCCGTTGACTAAATTTATTTTGTGGTTACTTAGGAGTTAGACTAAATTTTGAAAAGCAAAACAAATCTTATTGAAAATTTGGCGTTTTATAATGGTAGTTATGAACTCATATGGAAATTTTTAAAAGAAATGAGCGAATTATTACGTCAAACATAATTGCCAAATTACTTTGTGTGAGTACATTAAATTGTTATTTGCCTGTATTTGTATAAATATTTTTACATTTTATGTACACAAGTGGTCATATTACGCTTATGAAAAGAGATTTGTAGCATATGAACATTTGTTAGTATTTTCAGTTGTGTATCCCACCAAATTTGAAATTATAAGCAACAGTTTACTTACAGTCACATTCAAACAGTCGTTGAGCATTACCCAACTGTGGTGAAAGACAAATTAATCAGTGAATTGTGTCTTGTACAGGAACAAAACTTGGAGTCAGTACAGTACAAAGTGCGAATGAGTTATTTAAATTTATTGTCGATATTGAACTTAGAACTACATTCACTGAAGTGTCGAAAGTTTTAGAAATACTTTAAGTTATATCTGTATCTACAGCAGAATACGAAAAATGTTTCAGTACTGTACTTTGAAAAGAGTTGACTTTCCTATGAAATTCCACACTTCAAAAGAGATTAAATGCAGTAGATGTACAGTATCCTCTATCCACAAAGATGTCATAGCAATATTTCGGTATTCAACCATAAAGTGATTGAGAGGTTTCCATCTTTAATGATTAGAAGAGCGCATTTCCTGTTCAATCAGATAAGAGAAAAAGGATCACCTGAAGATCAGGGCCCCCAGCCTTCATTAGTTAACCTTTTAAGGCTAACTAACGAAAATATCACGACTTAACCAAACCAATCGTCAAGGGCGTACAGTTGACCTAACGATTGGTTAGGTTAAGTCGTGATATTTTCGTTAGTTAGCCTTATAAGGCTAACTAAAGAAGGCTGGGGGCCTTGATCTTCAGGTGATCCGAGAAAAATAATATATTTTAAATGAAGATTTTTTTTTAGAAAAGTAGGGCATTTCAAATTTTTCATATTTCAATTAATAGATGTCTTTAATAACCTCTTTAACAAGTTCTTTTCCTCTCAACAGCATCCAGTCCCACCAGTAATTTCAAGCATCAGCCGCCACTGAACATAATCTATGATAAATTATATAAATAAAATTTCTTTGCAACAGAAATAAGCGAGAAAAAGTTGAAACGTAAAAACATACTTCATTAAAATTTGTAAATTGAAAAATACTTATGAAATATGATACATAAGTAAGAAAATACGTTACAGGACCTTTCACTTCCCACTCTTTCAGGCACCCTTTTTCGAGAAATAAAATCAAGAAAGCTTTCACTGCCGGGAAACTCCGACACAAATCAAGAGAGCTGGCAACCCCTGACATTGATCCAGCAATAACATCTGAAGCACTTTCACTGAAGATCTTATAGGAGAGCATCCCCTTTGAAATTCATTTCGTTATCAGACTTCCATATATAGTGTTTCTTAGACTGACATAACAACAAATTTAGATAAAAGTAAAAACATTCTCATACATAGGCAATGATGTTCGTGTACAGTATATACAGTATAATCTGAACACCTTGTGACTTATCTCCCGGATAGGTTCTGTAGTTATAAATGCTACAACATAAAGAAAAATTATATAAATAAAAGAAATAATAGTTATTCATATAAATGAATATAGGAGAAAACATGAATGTAGGTCAGGTATCTCTGCGCGCTGTTTCTTGGATTTCACAAAATGTAATTCCCGTCATGTGCGGCTTCATTCCTAACGCACTTCCGTAAGTAGTTTAAAATATTTTTAATGATAAAATTGTATATAAGTTTAATTTTACCTACAGATATATTATCCATATGCATTAAAAGCTATAAGTCTCAATTATTTTATTTTTTTCTACCAATGGCTGTTCGAACTTTAAAAGATCCTCCCTATTCTGCCGACCTCCCAGACACCATCGAAGGATCAGCCCTCTCCCACTTTTCTCTCGACTACTTAGAAAATCTGCTTCTAAAAGCCTTTCTGCTTTGTAGGTTAGTCTTTAATTTAACCTGTCCTCTTCCATTTCTACGTCAATTTTCTGCAACGAGGGTAATTTTCCAGCTGATTTTAAAATTTTCCTTAACACTAACAAATGTTAGTATTACATTTTTCCTTTTTTGAGAGTGAGTTTCGCAGTGAACAGCCATGCATACAGTAAATATTAATGGAAAACAAGTTGCCACTTAATTAGAATTGTAAGTATTTTATAATTACATTACTGGAAGTTAGTAATTAGAAAAAATAGAACATATAAAATGTGAATCCACTCTGAACCATGGTGATGCGAAAGGTCTGACATAGATAACAAAGGTTGATACTATTGTAATTTGAAACAAACTATTATATTATAAATATCTATAAATGGTATTTGATGTTACTAAAAAATTTGGGTCTTTTCCGTTTGGGGGCTAGCAGCGAATTTTAATGAAAATCGGTATACTAATGTAGTTTTGGTCACTGATTTAAAAAATAACTTTCTTTTTTTGGAGAAATGAAAAACAAACATGTTAGAGCACCTTAAATAATTAATATGTGTTTTAACTAGCTTAAACTAGTTACAGAGGATTGTTTTAAATTTAGCCAGAGTCACAAACTGCTACCGTTTATGAAAAAGTGCTCTAAGTGTGGGAAAGTGTATTCCTTTGATAAAAATACCCAGTTCTTTCTGTCAAAAGCGTCGGTCAAACGGTAAAAAGGGCAACTTTACGAAGAATACGTTTTTTGAAGGATCCCGGCGGATCTGTAAAAGTAGCAGAAAAAAATCAAGAATTAATGCCCAGTTAGGTCAATTGAATGCCCGGTTAGGTCAATTGAATGCCAGGTTAAGTCAATTGAATGACCGGTTAGGTCAACTGTACGCCCTTGACGATTGGTTAGGTTAAGTCATGATATTTTCGTTAAAAAAATACTAATTATTTAAGGTTCTCTAACATGTTTGTTTTTCATTTCTCCAAAAAAGAAAGTTATTTTTGAATTCAGTGACCAAAACTACACTAGTATACCGATTTTCATTAAAATTCGCTGCAAGCCCCCAAACGGAAAAGATCCAAAAATTTCTTGTTATGCTAATGCAGTGTAAATCTAGAGTATTAATTAAGGAGAATCAGGGCTACTTCTAAGACAATTTAGTGGGTGGGTTAAAATAGTTCTTTTGTATTTGTATTTAATCACAAATAAAACAAATCATATCAAATATACAGGGTGTCCGAGAATTATCTGTACAATTTTTGGCTGTTATTAAAAGTCAACCATGAAGTGTAGAAATTCCAGTGTTGTCCCATTTTACAGAGAATCTCATTAAGTTTTTTCTGATACCAAGTTTTGACAAGTTTTTTAGAAATTCCAGTGTGTCCGAAAATAGCTGTACAATTTCATCTTTTAATAAAATTCTTGATAACACGTAAAATTCTTAAACGAGATTATTTAGAGTCTGTATTTTCAAAAGTTTCTTTTATTAAAGTAACGTTGTTACAAACATTCGATATGTGCACTAGGGTGGAGCGAAAAATACTTTTTTTCTAGTATGAAGTTCTAATAGTGATTAAAAGTTGCATTTAGTGGACGATATATACCTGCCAAAATATGAGTTCATTTGTTTAATATTTTCAGCTGCCACCAGGGGGCTAAAGTTAACACAATTTTGGGTAAAAAGGAAAAAAATGCTTCTATTTCAGGTTTATCAAACTATTATAACATTTTATCTTAAAATTATCTAATAGTTTGATTAGGATTCTTAAATGATAAGAATTCGTTTTATAAAAATGCCTTTTCATATGCTTAATATCTTCAGCTGCCACAAGAGGGCTGAAGTTAACTTAAAAATGACAATTAAGTATGATTCTGTATTTACTTGAAAAAGGGAACAGTAATAAATTAGGATGTCTCTCCTCCTTTATACTGGCTTGAGAGAGTTAAGAAACGTTATTTCGTGCCTTAGCGGAGTTACCACCCTTTCCCCAACCAACCTCCCTCTAGAAAGGGTTCTTGCTGAAGAATATTTAGTAATTTGCTCTTGTGTCAAATTTTGGGTTTTTTTCCTTGATTCTAATGTAGCACGAATCCAACCGTCTCTGTTTGTAGGTCCGCAGACTGATCCAGCAGCGTCTGTAACGAGCTTGACGCATCTCTCTACGGCTTGTGTATGACATGGAAACTGAAATAATTCTGAATGAAGAGTAGTACCATGTTTAATGCATGATTCAATATCATCAAGAGAAACTCCTTTGGTTATCGGTGGTTCTGCTATCTGAAAATCTTGCCACATAATGAGATCTGTATAGTCTTTGGCATAAAAATTTATTTCTGGCACCTTAAAATACCTGATAACATCTGTTTCTTGAATGCATGCCCTTGCTTTTATGATACGCCTAAATCCCAACTGACGCACATGCTCCCTTTCATCAGCTATCATTGCAATGAGAATGTTTTCTTGATTTGCGTAATATGCATTTCGCTGAATGACTGAGTCATGTACTCTCCTAAGCTCTTTACGGAGATACCGGCTTCTTGCAATCATATGCCACATATGTTTAGCACCATATTGGCATAATGGTTTACGCTTTATCTGAAACCACATTGGTGCGTATACCCTAACAATGAAAGTAGCTAATTCTTGTAAATTGCCTGAAGGATTCTCTGTGCTTGCATATAACCGCAGAGTCCTGTTTGCTGTGGTGAGCCACCTTGAATGTGATATATTGCCTGGACTCTTATGACTAAGACTCTTTGAGAATGTTCCACTTGATATAGCCTTGTGAATTTCAAGAAGGTATTTCTGGTCAGTACTTATGTCATCTACATCAACTTCACACATGTCCTCTTGAATTTCAATGGGTTTTTAGTTAACTATGGGAAGCTTTTCACAGTCTGAAAGTGCTCGGCCAATTTCTCCTGAAAATGCTCTTGGTCCAGTAGTGGTACCATCCAAGTGATGAAACAGATGGCGCAATGGAAGTTCATTAAGGTATAAAAGGCATATCAGCCACTGCAATGGCTTATTAAAGGCTTCTTCCAGTAATCTTATTGTGCCTCCAATACTACCAGTGTTAACCACTGTCGAATCACAGCCAACTGCAACGATGTTCCCTATATCAACATTCCTTTCTTTCAAGCAATTCACTAGCGCTGTGCAAATGTATTTAGCTTTGCCACTGGAAGGTGTCACATGTGCAAAGTACAGAGAGTGTGGTTCAGATATTATGCTGATATGCTCTTCGCGTTTGGTTCTTTGGTGGTTAGAGCCATCACTCTCCTGGACTTGAATCATTGTTTTATCCTTTCTGCCATCAAAGTATAATCCCCGCATGGTTTTTGGCTCTCCTATCTGTTGTAGTTCCTTTCTCTGTTTTTGTCTTTCACGTCTTAGCTTACTTCTGTCTATAATATTCCCTTTGTCTTCGGGAGTAACAATTTTAAGATCTGCAAATACTGCAGAAGCAATAGCAGCCCCAGCTCTGTCCGACATTTTAAATCTATCACAAGTAATTGCTAATGAAGGCAGTGGCTCACGCATCTGTTGTTCTGATATTACATATTGAGTCGAGGTTGTATCTTCCTCATTATCTTCAGATATCTCTTCTAGTTGTTGAAGTTCACTTGTCTCTGTTTCGATTTGTAAGTTGGACGTATTGGTTTAGCAGCACTAGTTGTTTGTGAGGATTCCAGACGTGCTTTTTCCATTTCCTTTCGATGTTCTCTTGCTTGTAATCGTCTTGTGTGTGCTATGTCAATGCTTCCTATCACCATTATTCTGCGTGTTCGTTGGTCATTTAAAAAATCCTGCTCTTTTGGAGGGACTTTCTTACTCTTTTCACATGAGCATCTCCTAAACTCCTTACATTTGCAGGTGCAGATGTCAAACAAAGTGCATTTTGAAGAGTTTTCAATTCTTCAAGCTGATTTTTGTACTTAGGCTGATCCTTGCGTGACTTGTATGCTTTAATAAGGACCTGTATTTATCATGGTACACTCGCATCATCTGTAAAACGCGTGTATGTGAAACTATTGGCAAAGAGGCCTTCTTCCAAATATTTTCTACCTTTTTGGAAACTGCCTCTGCTATTTCAGAAAATGAAGGCTCCTTGTTATCCATCTGCTCCTTCACTAAATGTTTTGTGAACAGGTAATCTTTCATAATGCAGTTATAAGTTGGTAGTTGCATATCACTCATCTCACAAGGTACTTCAAATATGGCACACTTCATATGTTCTCTAGTGAAATGTTTATATTTAGTATTTGATGCCATAATATTTTTAAGAAAAATTCACAATCACAAAATATCCTGTAACATCAAAACATTATATAATTAATATATAATATATTTTATGAGTATATATAATATATTATATAAATATTAATATATTATATAAATGAACTAAAATTATATAATACATTATAACAAGCATTTTATAATAAAATCAATATTATCTCTATATAAATCACTTTAAAATAAAGTTTTATAATATTCCGATCATATTAAAAAACTCTCCGATCAACTGAGCGACTAGGCCTACTACCTAAGAAGACAAGTGTTAACACACTGTTCTAATGACTCACAGAAAGAAATTCCTTCACACCAAAACCCTCCCCCACAACCCTCCCAAAACCCTCCCCCACAACATTCAGTGTAGTCTCAACATGACTCAGTTACTCTAAATTGTGTTAACTTCAGCTCTCTTGTGGCAGCTGAAGATATTAAGCATATGAAAAGGCATTTTTACAAAACGAATTCCTATCATTTATGAATCTTAATCAATCTATTAGATAATTCTAAGATACAATTTTATAATAGTTTGACAAACCTAAAATAGAAGCATTTTTTTCCTTTTTACACAAAATTGTGTTAACTTTAGCCCCCTGGTGGCAGCTGAAAATTTTAAACAAATGAACTCATATTTTGGCAGGCATATTTCGTCCACTAAATGCAACCTTTAATCACTATTAGAACTTCATACTAGAAAAAAAGTATTTTCCGCTCCACCCTAATGTGCACCATTAGTGATTCGCAAAACATCCAATCGATATTCCAAATGTTGCCATGTACGCAAAGCTGGGCACAAACCGTTAATCCGTTAATCGTTAATTAACGAAGTTAACTTTTTCGTTAACGATTTAACTTTTAAGTTAACTTTGAAAATCATTATCGGACTAATTAACTTCCGTTACATTTAACTTCTGTTAACTCAAGTCCGTTAACCCAAAATATTCATAAATAAACGTTTAAAAGTTTCTATTATTTTCAGTGCTGAGCAGGTGCGCAATTAATCCGCCACTGTTAATAGTGATGAACGAATTTCCATTTCCGCAGTGCAAAATCAGGCGATATATTTCTTTCCGTCGCCACAATTTGTGTCTTACCAAATATGGTAGTTATTTATGGCATTGGTTTGAGCAAAACATGGTCGACTGTAAAATCAGGCGGAAAGATTTGCCATTTGAGTTGAATGTTTCAACTTCTTTCAAGAAATATCACGAGCATTTTAACAGTTGCTGCGACAATCTTCAGGCTTAAGGACTTGAAGTCCAAGGGCCTCGTCTACTGCAGCGCCTTGGTCGACGCACTTTTGGCAGGCATCGACAAAAGGTTTGGGCCCCTCCTGGAGGATGACGAATGCCAGCTGGCTGCTGCCTTCCATCCCAGGTTTCGCCTCATCTGGTTGGACAAGTATGACAACACCAAGGTCGCCAGGGTGAGGAAAAGCATGGAGGGTACAGTCGAGGAGGCCATGAAGCAGCAGTCCAACGAAGTGGGCAGCAACAGTGGAGGCAGCAACAACGAGGAGGAGGAGGAGGATGACTTCTTCAGTGCTGTCGTCCAGACAAAAGAGAGCAGCAGAAGCCACAGGTCACTCAAGGGCAAGGCCCAGAACTTGGTCAAGACCTGGCTGGAGACCAACTCCAAGGAATTGCTGACAGATGCTGCCTTCTTGGGTGAGCAAGTGTTGGTGGACTTGTTCATCAAGTTCAACACAGCCATCCCCTCCAGTGCTGCAGTGGAGCGTTTGTTCTCTATGGGCAAGGACATCCTGAGGGCCAAGAGATCATCCCTGTCTGATGAAAACTTTGATATGCTAATTTTCATGAAGGGCAACATGCATCTCATGGACAAAATGGAGAACGAGAAGAAGAGGGAAAATTAAATTATATATATATTGTGTTTTTCATTTTTTTATAATAAAAGTTAACGTTAACGGTTTATCGGTAACTTCCGTTACATGTTTAACGAATTAACGGATTAACGGTTAACGAAGTTAACTTTTTGGTTAACGGATTAGCGGTTAACGAAGTTAACTTTTTGGTTAACGGTGCCCACCACTGCATGTACGCTGCAGCATATCCACATCAATTCGCTCAATAGCAGCTGTGATTCTTGCTTTTAAATCATCAATGTCTGTCACCCGCGTACATTTCTAAAAAACTTGTCAAAACGTGGTATCATAAAAAATTTAATGAGATTCTCTGTAAAATGGGATAAGACTGGAATTTCTACACTTCATGGTTGACTTTTAATAACAGCCAAAAATTGTACAGATAATTCTCGGACACCCTGTATATGGTGATGCATATACAGTATACTCATATGCTCATATATACTCATATACAGTATATGCTCTTATTATATTTTAGTAGGTGGGTGAAATATTTCTGTACGTGGGCAACTGTCCACCCCGGTCCCAGACAATTGGTCCAATGACGATTGGTCCAATGCCGATTGGTCCAGTCAGACAATTCGTCCAAGGGACCATTTTTCCAACGACGATTCGTCCAATCTGGCGTTAAATGGAATGAAGTTAAATGAAACTTAGAAAAAAACTTTATTTACAGAAATTGATATAATAATTATTTGAAATTACTTTGTTTATTTATAAAACATACTATAACTAAAAGCTACATATTACTTTGTTTATTTATAAAACATACTATAACTAAAAGCTACATATTACTTTGTTTATTTATAAAACATACTATAGCTAAAAGCTACATATTAAACAAAAAGCATAAAGCATACTTATTAACTAAGAGAAAAATGCAGTATCAGGTATTCAGTATCAGATTAAAGCCTATGGTGGTAATGCTAACATTTTTAGTAAGAGACAACCTTGGTTTTCTACTACAGATAGATTTGTTAATTATGGCGATTTAATATTTGGAAATACTGGTGGTGTACAGAAGTATAATAATACTAATCCTTCTTTTTATTTGAAACAAACTTATTATATTGCTTTTAAAGGTTTTATTGGTATGTAATAAATGAAAACTGTTATAATGTCGTACTTACCCTTTACATTAGTTTGTTCCTTGTTCCGGCTGCCCAGGCATGGTGGGTACAGTTCCTCTACACACGTATCCCATTGTATAATTTAGGTCTCGGGGGTACGGGGGCGGAGCCCCCGTATAGACCACGTACCTCTACATTACGGTGCATAGGGTTTTTCCTTTCCTCTTTCGGATAACACTATTTCGCACACACGCCGCTCCATGGGTTTCACAAAAGCAGTTGTAAAGAGAAAAGAGATGTGACTCTTATGAAATCTAACACAGTAATGTTGTAAGTTGAACCCCAACATTTCCACGTAAACTATTGGTTTTAAGCTATACTCGTCGTTGTATACGGTACCAGTTGGACCAATCGTTCATTGGACAATCGTCATTGGACCAATCGTCATTGGACCAATCGTACCAAATGCGCCCACCCTGGGTCTTAAATGTTTGTTCAATCCGAGATAAAAAAATCCAAATACTCGCTAGCCTGAGTGGGATTGACAACACGGGAATAAGCGAGTTAAACATATGTACTTAGGATACACATTTACCATCCCACAAAAACGTGGCATTTAATCAATGAACTGTAAATTCAAAATTTTAAGCTATGCATATCCCAAGAATATATAAACATTGTTCTTCCGGGTTCATGAAGTGGCTCGACATTCATGCGACCACCCAACATATCACATAAATTCCTCTTTTTCCCACATTTGCTTTGACTTTGCTTTAATTTCACGCAAGCTCTGTGATGATTTTGTGATTATCGCATTTGTGACATTACGTTTTTATTGTGATTTAAGTCCCTGTTGCAGAAATTCGCATTTGTAACAATTCATCTATAATTTATTTATATATAATCTTATAATTGAAGCGTAACCCAAATCACTTTATTAACTTGCTTTAAATGTTAATCAGTAACAATCTTAAGAACGATCCTAAACTTAAGTGAAAAAAATAAAAAAATTTCGCCTCCACTAAATTCCAATTTTATATTTCTTTAATTAATTAAGAATTGTTATCGATTTACTTCCACTAATTTGATTTATACAATTAATGCCAAGAACTGAATTCAGTGTTTTCGTTCAACCATTAATCATATTTCAAATTTTATCATACGTGCCATCCACTCTGAACTTAGGTGATGCGAAAGATCTGACATAGAAAACAAGGGTTGATGCGACTGTAATTTGAAACAAACTATTATATCTATAATAATAAAAGGAAGCGTGTGTGTGTGTGTGTGTGTCTGTCTATTCCAGCCATAACTCCAAAATGGAAGCAGTTGCAAACATGAAACTTCACACACACATAGTGATTAGGTCCCGAGGTTGTGCACCAGGGTGTTAATAAATTAAATAATTAAAATTACTGGCAGCGAACGCCCAGCACAGCGATAAAACTACAGAAAAGAACGCAGCCGTGAAAATTTTGAGTTTCACATTGTGTCAAAATTTGCGAATCTTAAGATTTTCATGACTATAGTTTTACTGACCAGGTAATTGAACCCCCAATTACTGTTGGTTCAATTATTTGGTCAATAAAACTAGTAGTATGGCCGCAAACAAGACGAGTGCAGAGCAACTGCAATGTTGATCAAATGAGTGCCAGTGCCACCCTCCCCACCAACCTTGTAGCAAGGTGCCACCCATCCGAGGGCCAAAAAAAAGAAAAAAGGGGAAATTTCTCTAGCTGCAACAAGCTGGGGGAGTCCACCTAACCTAAGAGAGAGAGAGAGAGAGAGAGCAGAGACTATTGGGGAGAAGACGAGTGCAGAGCAACTGCAATGTTGATCAAATGAATGCCAGTGCCACCCTCCCCACCCACCTTGTAGCAAGGTGTCACCAATCCGAGGCCAAAAAAAAAAAAAGAGGAAATTTCTCTCGCTCCAACAAGCTGGGGGAGTCCACCTAACCTAAGAGAGAGAGAGAGAAGAGACTATTGGGGAGAAGTTGGGAAGGCCTCACCCCACTTTGGGGGATGTATACCTAGATAAGGAAGGTAAGAGAGGAAGAAGGAGAGAGAGAGAGAGCATCTTACGTCTGCGAGACACAGACGCATAATGGGGACTCAGGGTAGCATCACTTGGCTTAAAACATCCGGCAGTTGGCTTACAAGACTTAGAAGACGTAAATGGCAGATGTGTATATATATATATATATATATAGAGTTTGAGCTGCCAGATTACGCTATACAGATATTCTTGGCAGCTAGCTTAGAAATCCATCAGTCGGCTTAGAAGGCGTAACCAGCCATTTAGTAGATATATATTCCCATCTCCCCAGTTATTCTTAATATCGTTTATATATACAACCAAAAGAATTAAATAAAACACCATTACATAATTCTGTTTATTTAGAAAAGTTAAGGGAAATAATTCATGTAATATATAGGAAATAGATATATATATATTCAAAAATAATATACAGCAAAAATACACACATTAAGCGAAGGATATATATAGACATTCTTAAATAACAATATTAGTAAAGGATTAAACTATATAACCATTTAATATATGTACGAGCAAATACGCACTTTTATATATAGACACCAAAACTTATATAAAAAATAATAATAGTAGAGGATAAAACTATATACCCAGTAATATATATATAAACAGCAAAACTTATATAAAATCAAAATACATACACTTTAGGTTCTACCGCGCTTAACTAAAATACTAAATTCGCACGTGATCGAGTCTACAGTTACATCATTGTTCCTTTGTACTATACAATAAATACAATTTAGCATTATTTCACCACTCAAGGTGTACGGGTGCCTATACTCGATGTAAAGGGCCTTCATATCGTTCAAAACTATTTTTGTGCCCACATTAAAATTGGTTGGCAATTTATCTTTAAACACGGACACAATACAATCAAAAGCACGCACAAGAGGGCGTCGTTAGTACATCATCATATTAAATTCAAGTTTATAAACACTCATTTCCAACCGATAGTTTTTTCTTACCGATCCGAGCTTTTCAATCGTGAACTCTTCTTCACAACGCATAGCGGCAGTTGAAATAATCTAAGTCGTAACGACAGCTGCTCATTATATAAAGATACAACTCTTCAGGGTGAACAGTGTAGGCGAGCTCTGCCCTGTACCGCTCAAGTCCTTTATACCAAAGTTCATGATATTACGAAGAGTCTAAACCTTTTAATTAAGCATCCAGCTCTAGACCATTCTTGCCATGTTCATTCCTACATTGAGTAAACCCGTCGAGGAAAGCGGTGTATGCGTATTCAAGAACCGTATCAAAATAAATCATATCCGTAACACGTGCGTTTAATATAGGTTTTAGTTTGCGAAACCTGCGATTTCAAACATTTATCGAGAATGAAGCGGTTTTGCGTGGGGACAAGAACGTTACTATCAGATGCATTCTTCCACATCAGTCGTATATCAATGCATGGCTGATCGTTATTTATACACAACGTACAAACAATGGCATATGAGAGGGTATGGCTAATCTGTTCTCTTCTTGTACCTACACTTGCAGGTATTTTATAACGATCCTCACCCCGCTTCTCAAATAAACAACATTACGTTTATTAGAGTTTGCTTGTCTACAAGTCGTTTCAAGTACATAGTTAATGGCACTGGTTTTACGTCTGAACACACGCAATGACTTCGTCACGGACACGTCGTATACGGCATTGAGAATGTTGCTCAAAGGAAGCTCCATTGTATTCTATTGTGAGAGTGCACAACCAGTCGCGTCAAGCTCTGAGATTACTATGAGCAACAGGTGCGCGGTTTGGCTCGGAGACAGGTGTGGAGGAGTGAGTCATACCAAGCGTTAATGTTTCGTGTACGGGTTTGTTCCAGCATGAAAGAATCACGCGCGTACTTGTACCCATTATACCGGGCAATTTTTCCGATACATGGAGTAATATTGTTTTTAATGTTTTATCGGAATGCGCATTAGACGTTCATTTCCACAAACTAAACACATTAACAATCCGGCGCAATATTTGTCAGAAACATGTGCCCATATTTATCCTTTTTGTTTAACATTCGATACTGCTCTCCAAATTCTATTAAAAACTCACAAAGGCCTTTAGCCACACCTCACTGCGAACCTCGTCATGATATACTGTATATGAATGTAGTGGTAAAAGCACTTTAGCTTGTCCATGATGACAAGGTTTGCATTCTCAGGTGCAGTGTACGCGTACTCGGTATGGTGAAGCATGACATAATACCGCCTGTCACACCACTTATCAACAAGACTTACTACCCATACCCGTTGCTTCTCTTCTGCACGCGTTGTTTCTTTCACCTCACGGTATATGTACGCTTTTATACAGTTTAGCCCTACAATGTAGTCCGTTACATCATTTGTGCCGCGAAATCTGGCATGCTCTCACCAGAATATCCATAGAGTATCTGAACATCTTCTTCCTCAAGCTTCGCACGGTTCAATGTAACCTTAAAAGTCTCAGAGGGGAGATAGGCTGTTTTTCAGTATCCACCACATCTTCAGACCTTAACGAATACCGCTTCATAAACGTCGAACACGCAATATCAAAAGTTCCCATCAGTATTTTTCGTCTACGTGAGAATTCTTCAAATATACGTCTGAGAACCAGGGCTTGCAGAGGCCAACTGAGCACGCAGGAGTAGAGATATGCCCAGGTTGTCACGTGACCCTTTGATTGAGTGGGCGGAGCCTAGGACTTTTTCCTGTACACACACACACAAAGCAGAAAATGAAGCCCTAATTGAAACATTTACATATCCAAATATACCTAATAAATAAACATATTAACAATACAATAGACATATATAACATTCAGGTACTATGGTACCCAAAGGGTACGGTATCATAGGTGCCAGGCACCTGGTAACGTTTCCTATAGGTGTTACGAAAAACCTTTGTGCCCCTATATTCCTTCACACACACCCCAGTTCTCTGCCCGAAAATTGTGGGTTCCTACAGACAGTTGCGATGATTGGTCACCCTCATCTAAACACACTAGCTCCTTCAACGAATCAAATTTAACGATCCGTCTGTTCGTCAGGTTAAGCGTGATGTCCTTCGCCTTCACGATATATTTTAGCTCCTCCCCATCCTCACTCGTACCCCATACGTTTTTGGCCCTGTTGATAAAAAGGAGTCAGCTTATGCACCATCGCCATACTCATCGTTGATCTCATCAGATTAGGCTATCTGTGTCAGCGTACAGCAACCTCCGCCCAAGAGAATGCAGTATTCTCCAAAGCTTGATGCGTGTGTATGCCGTTGTGAAGCTGGCTACAGGTATCTTTGTAACACGTGAGGTATCTGAGTCCACTTCGGTGATGTTGTATTTTATTATGTACGTGTTACCAACATTCACGATCTCCATAACATCTTTATCGGGGTCATTGGAAAAATCCCACATCTCGTTATAACTTTTGGCTAGGTGAACGTTCCCCTTATCTGTATTCTGTGCAAATTTTC
Source organism: Bathynomus jamesi (assembly GCA_023014485.1). NCBI lineage: Eukaryota > Metazoa > Arthropoda > Malacostraca > Isopoda > Cirolanidae > Bathynomus > Bathynomus jamesi. The sequence continues at coordinate 76,020 of JAJOZX010000794.1, forward strand.
CCCAAAGACTATTTAGACACAACTTTGCACTAAAGAGCTTGTCAGGGTTCTTAACAATTTGGGTCCGGTCAAGTACCACTCGCGGGTAGCCTGATGCTTCTACGTTATCCTTCAAAGAAGTATTTATATATGCGTTAAAAGGTTGGGGAGTTTCTGAAACCTCCACACCTCATATATCTTCAATATTCTGTAATCATGTCGGACGGCTAGGAACAGCTCAGGACTTGTTCATACACCTCTGATCTTTCGCTGGTTGGTTGTGTGATTACAGGACCCATTATTTCCTCTGCACAGGGAAACATGAGTTTGTGATCTATAACGACGGGTAAGATCGGCATCCATAAATGGCGAAGGGGGAGCACGTTTACGAAAGAAAGACCGAAATAGTACTTCTTCGATGGTGGGCAGGTCAGGTCCCACCAGTTTTTCAGGTGTACCTACGGGGTACGGATTGTACTTCGTCACGTAGAGATATAAAGAACAGAAGTCGTAGTAATGGAGTAGGCGGAAAATATAGCTTGAATGGGTTTGTATGCCCTCCGAACAAGCTATCACCGCATTTGAGAGGATCCAACACCGTTAAAGGAGTACAGTCTTCTCACCGGTGCACGGTCTTCGCTTAGACCATCCACCCAAAAAACACGACCATTAACCTTAATGGGTACTTCTCCCGTTTTGCGGGCGTGTTTTATGTATACTCCGGTCTGCTGCTGTATGTGTATGAGCCAGTAAATAGCTTTGTGCCCATAACTGCGGGGAATGTTTCTGTGAATGACGGCTAAGGTGTCTTTAAGCATGAAATTGTTCTTGAACACAGCAGAGCACAATGAAGCGATTGTGGTTGCGACTTGCAGCTGATCGCAGTTGAAACGGTTTATGTACATCCTTCCAAAGGCCTGGAAACATACTCTAATCACGCGCACATCATTCACGCAATAACACTCACATTCATCAGCTATATTGTATGGATTGGTTTCATTAAAACTGTTTTAGTAGCGGTCAAAATCTTCACGCTCACTATCACTCATGTTGGTGTAGTTAAAGTAGTGTTTGGGGGGATGTAGTCCTACGTAATTTAAAGTGTCGTTAGTGAGGAAAGTGTAAGGGAAATACCCTTTTGAAACTTCGGCAGCTACACCCATCACCTTGGGTAGCTTCGCTAGTTTACAAGGTGTGAATAATAAAGTATCTTTAAATTGAACATTACCTCTTATCTGCATTTGTATAAGCTTGTTTCCTCTTTTCAGGGGATCACCCGTGAATAGCTCTGATGACTCCTGCTCAAACAGTTCCTGATAAAAGAACTGTGTGTCAAATTTTGCCCATTATGGGTAAGAATATACACAGCCATTTTTTTAGCTTGTCCGGTAACTTGACAATATAGGACAAAAAGAGTTTCACAAGGCTGTCGTGTGCGATCTTCTGAAAAACGTTTGTCCGTTTATCAGTTTGTGACACTCACAACACAACCTCCATGCACTCATCGCAGATAGTCTGGCTTACAAGTAGATGTGGGATCACCTCTTTGGTTTCAGGATTTGTGTAAGTTTCTATATCGTAGTACACAATTATACAAGGTCTATTTTTAGGCTTAGCGTCTTTCATAGAACATACATGCTTCACTCCATCCGCCTTTTATTTCTGATGGCATGTAGGACAGTGACTTTCATCACAATTATGCTTGAATTTCCCCCAATTATCCATCATATGAAACAAACCACATTCACAGATTCTCATTTTCCTGCAAGTGCCAATTGAATCATGGAACTCAAAGCATTTATTATTGAAAAATGTACGTCTGCACATATTACATTCCCTTTTCTCAGCTTCAACTACACGACTTTCACATTTGGAGCCTTTACACTGCTCACATACCATTTGGCATTCCTTACAATGTTTCACTATATCATCCGCAAACTCGAGACATCCCTTACACAAATCATGATGCCGTCTATATTTTCGACTTTTATCATAATTAGCGTAAAGGTCCCTCATATTGCAGATGGGGAGATATGTTGTTTCTCTCAATCCTAAAATAAGTAGAGGTCTTGTACGATCTCTCACACAGCTTTAAAAACATACACAGTCCTATGACGATCATTCATTCCAAATACAACTATAGGAACATTCATTTCCTGCTCTACCCTTCTCAGCTCTTCAGGACCCATATTAAATGAAACTCAAGCTTACAATCTAAAGCCAGTTTACGAGCACGCTGCACAACCGTAGGCAACCAAATAATTTTGACCCAGGTATTTATTACAGTAAACATATGGGCTCAGCCTACTGCTATAAAGCCGCAACCACGATCGGCGTTTATATTCTTTCTGTAAATATCCCGCGATTGAAGTTAAGAGTATAAGGTGTGGCACTATGACCAGCAAAACGGAATACTCTGTCAATAGCTACCGTGAAGTTGTCCATATTGAATGTTGTACTACTATGAGAGGCCTGCATCTACATTCCCATCATCTGTCCCGAACCCGAAGGACAACCTCGTCCTGACCTCACGTTCGTCGCTGCTCTGAAGGGCAAACTCCACAATACGTTCAACTACGCGCGCAGTCCGTGTTCAACACCGTTGCTATACAGGGTTCCAGTGTCAACCCTGACTATATACCGATTTCTACTGTAGTCAGGGCCGGGGTGGGGTTAGCGGTGCGAACCAGTTTGAATGTTGTACCTTCCTCTACAGAGCGAGAAGCTGCTGATGTGGAGGATGTTCACAGAATTTAACAGGAATAAGGGGGTACAACTTTAATTGAGGAGGGATCTAGCGTGGGGGGATGTGTCGTAAGACGTAGAGGGTTGGGACTCTATTAGTTGGGGTCTAGCAACCGGTGCACTCCTGACACTTTTTATACTTGACGTGAAAGGTTCTTCATTATCGTGCCTCCGCTTTCAACTGCCACGTGGTAGAGTTACAGGTGTCGCTAGTGAGGGTTCTTCAGCGGGGGCGGAGTCTGTAACCACAACTACACTGTCATCGGGATCGTCTGTAATATCGACGATAGCTGGCTGTACCTCGTCGTCATTCACGGTTCTGTGGAAGAAGAAAAACAAGATTGTAGAATATAAGGAACATCACTTAAATTTTTATTATATTTTGTAAATGTTCCACTTAGGGGTGTTAACGTGTTAGAGCTGGAATCTGTAGAGAAATTTCAGGTTCAAGGCCCCTTTCATGTGTATATGACGTTAATTCGTTAAGGGGAAATGAGCATTCAGTCATTGCAGTTGACGATCTCATGTGGAAATGGATAAAACGTGTATTATATCTGGCCCTACAGGATGTGGTGAAACTGTGTGTATGCTTAAAATCATTAAAGATAAGGGGGAGATATTCTCAAAATTTGTGCATAAAGTAATATGGTGCTATTCGACGTACTAGTCAGTGTTCAACGAGTACCAAGATGACATTTTCTCCATAAAGGCGTATATGACGTTAATTCGTTAAAGGTAAATCAGCATACAGTCATTGTAAGTGACGATACGGGGTTCTAGAACCGTGTCTGGACTGAATTTTGCAGTGAAGCATACACCTCGTGCAGAATCGCTACCACTTCCTTCATTATATTAATCTAGTCAGTAAAGGTCCCAAAACTGAAAATAAGATGAGGAGGAATGATCCCCGTCCCTGTACAATAATTCGGTTTTACTTCCCCACAGTTTGACTTTAACGAGCGAGCATACGTATTATGTTCTAGTAACGACGTAAGCGAGCCTTCTGAGGGGATTTTATTGGTACATTACCTTTTATAACATTAAGGCAGATTTTACAAAAGCATTTTAACAAGTCCGGATCGATATTTTTAACGAACATATGCTGCAATGCCCGGGGCAATCGATGATAGATTTTTATTAATTCACGGTATTTCTTTATTCTATTTGTTCTGGAATATACACCGTTTCAGGCTCGTTTGGGAACATATTCGTTCTTAGAAGCACCCTAAACGTGTTTCGCGGGTGAAGGTCACAAAGCAAATATCCATAACGCTGGCTTGTAGCTTCTTTATAAACTTCCAAAAACTCCTTACGCTGATTCGGGAACATTTGACTGGCTAATAACCCAATTTGTGACACATCTCTACGTTGGGCGAATAAGACTAGATATTGTGTATTTAACGACACATCGCGCATGTATCTATTTTAAAAAAATAGATTCTGATTGATGAAAAATACGTTTATGTTAAGATGGTGGGAAAACACTGTAAATGTCTCAGCAAACGTTTTATCCATTTCCAACATGAGGCTTAAAAGAATGGAAAGCGAATTGATAGACCTATTAAACAGTGAAAAGTTATCTGATGAGAAAAGGATCTTATACCAAGAGGCTTTGCAGAAATTTCTTCATGAGTACGAAGATTTTAAGAATCCGAGCGACATGGCGACATAGATGGCGACGTTAGAGATGACCAAACAAAGAATAACGTAATGCAACACATCCAGCATGTATCAAAAAGTAGTCTCCCACATACATTGAGGAATAAAGGCTTAAGTCTTTATAATCTCTTGAATGAGGACCCCATCATACAGTGGACCGATACGGGCAAGGTCATTGTTGAAGGAACAAGGGTACAGGGATCGAATATCGTCGACATTGTCCATGATCTGATGAGAAAGTGGGACAGGCCCTCCCCATCAGAATGGAAACATTAAAGCAAGACTACAACAACTAAATGTCCTCAAAACATTAATAGGAAATCTGAATAGGTTAAAAGACTTGGAGCAAGTCTCGTATGTGCCACAACTGAGTACGCCATCACCCCCAACAGTAGCATCTCTGAAGAGGAGAAAGAAGAGACCAAACAACAACATCGACCCTATCCACATGCCTCTAAAATACGCAAATAGCTAACATATTAAGAAAACGCTATTATGACATCTCTAACCCAACCTCATATGGCGGTGTTGATAGACTGTACAGAGGTGTTTACAATGATGGAGTAGGGAAAAAAGATGTTAAGAGGTTTTTGCGGGAGCAGGATGCTTTACACTTTATAAGCCGGTGAGAAAAATCTTTGAAACAGCGACGACAACAGCTGCTTCGATTGATTCTATTTGGCAAGTGGATTTAACAGACATGCAAAGATATTCAGTATATAATGATGGCTATCGCTACCCTCCTATTCATAATAGATGTATTCGCTAGATATCTTTGGCTAATTCTCTGAAAAATAAATCGCCTGAAACAGTTGCTAAAGCTACCAAAACCCTGATGTTGAAAGAAAACAGTCTTCCAGGCTATTTTTGTACAGATATGGGGAAAGAATTTATATGCCGAACTTTTCAGAACATGTTGGCAGGGTTTAATATCAGTTACTACACTAGCACTTCTATACATTAGGCCTCCTTAGCTGAAAGAGTTCAACGTACCATAAAGGAACGCATGCATCACTAATTTACACATAAAAACACATACAGATATATAAACTTTCTGGAATCATTGAACTCGTCATACAACCGTTCACACTATCGCGCGATTAGAACAACACCTAATCATTTTTTAGAAACAGGTACGCACACAGAGTATGAAGTGAGAAGAGATATTCGTAGAGCATCGCCACACTCTACACGTTTCAAAATCAATGATTATGTAAGGCTATCGTGTTCGTGAAATAAATTCGCGAAGGGTTTTTGGTACAAGTACGCGTGTGATTCTTTCATGCTGGAACAAAACCGTACACGAAACATTAACGCTTGGTATGATTCACTCCCCCACACCTGTCTCCGAGCCAAACCGCTTACCGGTTGCTCATAGTCATCTCAAAGCTTGACGCGACTGGTTGTGCACTCTCACAAGAGAATACGATGGACCTTCCTTTGAGCAGTATTCTCAATGCCGAATACGACGTGTCCGTGACGAAGTCATTGCGTGTGTTCAGACGTAAAACTGGTGCCATTAACTATGTACTTGAAACGACTTTAGACAGCAAACTCTAGTAAACGTAATGTTGTTTATTTAAGTGTTGAGGAGATGAATAGAGTCTTCGTGATAGTTGAGAAGTGGTGTGAGGATCGTTATAAAATACCTGCAAGTGTAGGTACAAGAAGAGAACAGATTAGTCATACCGCCTCATATGCCACTGTTTGTACGTTGTGTATAAATAACGATCAGCCATGCATTGATATACGACTGATGTGGAAGAATGCATCTGATAGTAACGTTCTTGTCCCCAAGCGAAACTGCTTTATCCTCGACAGAATTTTTGAAATTGTTGGTTTCCGCAAACTAAAACCTATATTAGACGCACGTGTTACGGATATGGTTTACTTTGGTACGGTTCTTGAATACGCATACACCGCTTTGCTCGACGGGTTTACTGAATGTAGGAATGAACATGGTAAGAATGGTATAGAGCTGGATGCTTATTTAAAAGGCTTAGACTCATCGAAATATCATGAACTTTAGTATAAAGGACTTGAGCGGTACAGGGCAGAGCTCGCCTACACTGTTCACCCTGAAGAGTTGTATCTTTATATAATGAGCAGCTGTCGTTACGACATAGAAGATTATTTCAACTGCCGCTATGCGTCGTGAAGAAGAGTTCACGATTGAAAAGCTCGGATCGGTAAGAAATAACCCTCGATTGGAAATGAGTGTTTATAAACTTGAATTTAATAATGATGTTGTGGCTAACGACGCCCTCTTTGTACGTGTTTTTGATTGTATTGTGCCCGTGTTTAAAGATAACTTGCTAATTGTAAGGTGGGCACAAAAATAGTATTGAGCGATATGAAGGCCCTTTACATCGAGTATAGGCACCCTCACACCTTGAGTGGCGAAATAATGCTAAATCGTATTTATTGTATAGTACAAAGCAACAATGATGTAACTGTAGACTCGATCACTTGCGAGTTTAGTATTTTTGTTAAGCGCGGTAGAACCTAAAGTGTATGTATTTTGATTTTATGTGAGTTTTGCTGTTTATATATATATATTGTTTTTATATATATATATTATATATATATATATATATATATATATATATATATATATATTAATGGATATATAGTTTTATCCTGTACTATTATTATTTTTTATATAAGTTTTGGTGTTTATATATATAAGTGCGTATTTGCTCGTACATATATTAAATGGTTATATATTTTATCCGGTACTAATATTGTTATTTAAGAATGTATATATGTCCATCGGTTTATGTGCGTATTTTTGCTGTATATTATTTTTGAATATATATCTATTTCCTATATATTTCATGAATTATTTCCCTTAACTCGTCTAAATAAACAGAATGATGTAATGGTGTTTTATTTAATTCTTTTGGTTGTATATATAAACGATATTAAGGAATAACTGGGGAGATGGGAATATATATATATCTACCAAATGGCTGGTTACGCCTTCTAAGCCGACTGACGAATTTCTAAGCCAGCTGTCAAGAATATCTGTATAGCGCAATCTGGCAGCTCAAACTATATATATATATATATATATATATATATATATATATATATATATATATATATATATATATACATACATTCAACTGCAAAGAACACGCAGTATAAATAACGTAAAGAACGACGCTTGTATAGGAGATATTCCGCGCAAGACGAGAGAGAGAGAACGAAATAAATGAAAAAATGAGGTAACCACCCGGGAATCGAACCCGGGATCTTCCGATTGCCGGTCAGATGCGATACCATTACACCATGGGCCTCACTCTTCCAAATGCCGTAATTCTTCTACATACTCGCAGAAACCAATGCCCCAAGGGGGCACCTCCCGCATGCCGTAACATTATATACATTCAACTGCAAAGAACACGCAGTATAAATAACGTAAAGAACGACGCTTGTATAGGAGATATTCCGCGCAAGACGAGAGAGAGAGAACGAAACAAATGAAAAAATGAGGTAACCACCCGGGAATCGAACCCGGGATCTTCCGATTGCCGGTCAGATGCGATACCATTACACCATGGGCCTCACTCTTCCAAATGCCGTAATTCTTCTACATACTCGCAGAAACCAATGCCCCAAGGGGCACCTCCCGCATGCCGTAACATTATATACATTCAACTGCAAAGAACACGCAGTATAAATAACGTAAAGAACGACGCTTGTATACGAGATATTCCGCGCAAGACGAGAGAGAGAGAACGAAACAAATGAAAAAATGAGGTAACCACCCGGGAATCGAACCCGGGATCTTCCGATTGCCGGTCAGATGCGATACATTTTTCATTTGTTTCGTTCTCTCTCTCTCGTCTTGCGCGGAATATCTCCTATACAAGCGTCGTTCTTTACGTTATTTATACTGCGTGTTCTTTGCAGTTGAATGTATATAATGTTACGGCATGCGGGAGGTGCCCCCTTGGGGCATTGGTTTCTGCGAGTATGTAGAAGAATTACGGCATTTGGAAGAGTGAGGCCCATGGTGTAATGGTATCGCATCTGACCGGCAATCGGAAGATCCCGGGTTCGATTCCCGGGTGGTTACCTCATTTTTAAATTTGTTTCGTTCTCTCTCTCTCGTCTTGCGCGGAATATCTCCTATACAAGCGTCGTTCTTTACGTTATTTATACTGCGTGTTCTTTGCAGTTGAATGTATATAATGTTACGGCATGCGGGAGGTGCCCCCTTGGGGCATTGGTTTCTGCGAGTATGTAGAAGAATTACGGCATTTGGAAGAGTGAGGCCCATGGTGTAATGGTATCGCATCTGACCGGCAATCGGAAGATCCCGGGTTCGATTCCCGGGTGGTTACCTCATTTTTTCATTTGTTTCGTTCTCTCTCTCTCGTCTTGCGCGGAATATCTCCTATACAAGCGTCGTTCTTTACGATATATATATATATATCTGCCATTTACGCCTTCTAATTCTTGTAAGCCAACTGCCGGATTTCGAATTCTAAGCCAAGTTATGTTACCCTGACCCCCATTATGCGTCTGTCTCGCAGACGTCAGATGCTCTCTCTTTCTCTCTCCTTCTTCCTCTATTACCTTTCTAAGCTAGGTATAGAACCCCAAAAGTGGGGGTGAAGCCGTCCCAACTTCTCCCCAAAGTCTCTTCTCTCTCTCTTAGGTTAAGTGGACTCCCCCAGCTTGTTGCTGCTAGGGAATTCCCCCTTTTTTCTTTTTATTTGCACCCGGGATGGCCCTTGCAAGAAGGGGGGCGGGGTGGGTGGCTCTGGCACTCATTTGATCAACATTGCAATTGCTCTGCACTCGTCTTGTTTGCGGCCATACTACTAGTTTTATTTACCAAATAATTGAACCCACAGTAATTGTGGGTTCAATTACCTGGTCAGTAAAACTGTAGTCACCTGGGTGTTAATAAATTAAATAATTCATTAAAAAAATTAAGTGACGTCATCAAGATCATTACGTCATTACGTATATATATATATATATATATATATATATATATATATATTATATATATATATATATCGAAACCTATGGTATAATTATTGAATACCCTGTTAGGTTCATTGAATGCCCGGTTTGGTCAACTGTACGCCCTTGACGATTGGTTAGGTTAAATTGTGATATTTTCGTTAAAACGCGGGATATTTTTGCTACCGCACGAAGGGCAGGTTCTCTGCTGATTATAAATATTGTCGTTCCCAATAGAAGGGACACTTCTTCGAGACTTCTCCAAATACAAATGTACCATTGTCGATTGGGACTGTTTACGAATTCGGGCCAAAAGTGAACACCCATTTGAGTTTGTGCGTGACAAACCCGTACGACATGTACATTAATTTGTTTCACTGACCATAATTACCAATTTTTAATTTTCATTATTTATTAGATTTTTCAGAAGAAAACAATTTTTATGAGAATTTATTTTTATTTGAAAAGTTTATATTTTATTTACGTTTTACTGATTTATTAAACTCATGATTTACTAATTGATATCGTCTTTATTTTTCTTAGTGCTTTTCAGTACTTTCTCCGAACAATTTTCCACTTTTACGACGTCAAAGCACATTCAGGACAAAGGTGAAAGGTTCACTAATCCTATTTTTCTCTCATTCTTTCTCCTTGTACATTAAAACACTGTCTGATATATTATAGGTTGTTTGCAACGAGATCTCTGTTTAAAATTATGAAGCAGCTCGTCTTATCTGATTTCGATTCTTTCATCTCCGTTTTTATTTATGTTTATAATCCCTTCGCACTTTGGGACTAACACAATGTAGCAGATAAAAAGTTAACTGTTCTATATATATATATATATATGTATACATACATCTCGTGGCCTGGCTCAGAACGATACCGAATGACCCGGGTGTGCCTCGCAATATGCAGTGGAGAGCGCAAGAGAGCAACTCGCTCCTCCATCAGGACAGGTCTAGAGGTGGGGGCCACCAGCTTAACCTTCGTGTGAAGAGAGACCGACGCACGGAACTTCTACTAGGTTACGAGATATACATTATAGTAAACACTACCTGTTATCTCCAGATTGTTTACTGTGAAATCTTTGTATTATATTCACAGTCTGATGAATAGGATTCCTGCGATTATCTCGTGCTATTCCTTCCTCTTCTGTTATATTATTTACTTAGTTATCCATTCATACTTTACAGCTAACTTTATCTGTAAGTTATAAGAATATTTTTCTCTCTCTCTCTCTCTCTCTCTCTCTCTCTCTCTCTCTCTCTCTCTCTCTCGCTCTCTCTCTCTCTCATGGAAAGGCGGTCCAGCGATGGACTGGACAGGGCTCGGGACCGCGAAGAAAGGGTAGAGGTGCAACCAGGGGCTAGGGTACAAAATCAGTGTGAAGAATCGCCAGCGACCCACGTGGAATGCACGGAACCACGGCGCAAGGTGGAGGGCGTAAAGAAGGGGATGATAGAGAAGGGTGGGAAAGGTTCGATAGAGAAGGGTGGGAAGGGGCCGATAAAGAAAAAGGGTGGGAAGGGGCCTACTGATGGCCCAAAGAAACCAAAGGATGTAGCTGCCGGTCGGAGTGGGTCGGGTGGTGTAACTGCGTCTATAGGCTGCGACGGGTATCGAAAGGTCTCGGGCAAGAAGGCTGCGAAGCCGAAGCCTGAGACCCCAGTTGCCCCTGTCAGGACCTCCAACCGCTTTAGTCTCCTGTGCTCAAAGGAGGAAGACACCGTTTTGATTGGGGACTCGCAGATCAGGGGCCAGGAGAAGTACTTTGCTTCTGCAAACCGGGACGGGAGGAAGGTAAGGTGCTTACCTGGGCGGGGAACGGCGCACTTAAGGAAGGAGGTAGAGAAGGTGCGCGTGGCTAGTCGGAGGACTGCGATCGTTGTCCACGCTGGTGGCAACGACCTGTTCCTCAAAGGCGGTAGGGTAGGTCTTACAGAAGGGATCATCACCGAGATCATGTCTCTTGCGGATGATCTAAAACTGAAGACAGACAGGGGAATGTTAATGGGTATTTTACCGCGAATGAATGCCAGTGACCACGCGCTCAGTAAGGTCATTGGCATCAACGAGAGGGTGCAAGACTTGTGCGTCCCGCTGGGCGTGAGGTTTATTGACCCTTCGACGCATTTTCGGGTAGGTGGGACCTTTACCAGAGGGATGGTGTCCACCTCAATAACAAGGGTAAAGGTGTGCTAGGCGCGCTGCTCGACCGGCACCTATACAGAATGGTGAGGTCGAGTCCAGGGGAGAGATGATGATGACCGGTGGCGGACGTACCTTCAACTGAAGGGTGCGTCCAGGTACAGGTGGGTGACCCTCCTTCCACGTTGGAGGGGGCTCAGGCTCCTGCGGAAGTTGCCCCCTCGTTGGTGAGGGGCTCTTCAACTCCCGACAGCCCTGGCTGTTCGGGAAACGGGTCGTGCTAGGGGGCGGTCAGAATAGGGAAGGCTCCCTCCGTGCAATGCTTTTTAATGCTAGGTCGATTAGGAACAAGTTTTGCGAGCTACGGGCGCTCTTAGCATCAGAATACCAGGATATCGTTGCTATCACCGAGTCCTGGATTCATACTGATCGTAGGGACTACGTTGGGGAGTTCGAAATTCCCGGGTATAGAATGTTTCGCAAAGACCGCACCCGTGGGGAGGGTGGTGGGGTACTAATATACGTCAGGGACATGTTGAGTCCGGTTGAGTGCCAGTTCCGGTCGGAACGGGAGCTGCTTGGCGTCGATCTGAATGTGGCGGGGACGAACTATAGGTTAATCTTGGTGTACAAACCTCCGCATCTCCTCCTCGAGGAGGTTACAGCCCTGTACACCGAACTTCGTAGCCTGTTAGGGGATAGGGTGTGTGTAGTTTTAGGAGACTTCAACTGTCGCGGCATAAAGTGGGAAGACAGGACTGCTGACGCTGAAGGGAGGAGGCTAGTTGACTTTGCTGATGAGAACTTCCTCACTCAGTGGGTCAATGAGCCTACAAGAGGCGAAAGCGTTCTAGACTTAGTATTCACGACCGAAGACAACCTCGTCACTGGCCTCACCGTTGACGAATCGTTGGGCGGGAGTGATCACGGTCTGATTAGGTTCCGTGTTTGCGTCCCTCGAATGAAGCGTAGTAACTCGAGAGGCAGTAAGCGCGATCTCCGGCGGGCGGACTTTGTTAGCCTCCGGGATAGCGTAGGTGAGATGGGGTTAGAGGTCGGCGGTGATGTTGAGGGAGTGTGGAGTGCATTCCGGGACGAGTTTATGGTGCTGCAGTCTGCTGCCATACCCTCAAAACCGGTCACCCCTGCTTCAACGCAGCCTAAGTGGTTCAATCGTGACATCGCTTCGGCTATCCGAAATAGGAAAGTAGCGTATAGGCGAGCGAAGGCCAATCGTTCCCATGAGAACACTGAAGCGTATGTCCGCCTGTGTAGGGAAGTGAAGGCAAAGGTTAGGCTAGCGAAACGTAACGAAGAACTACGGGTGGCAAGCCTCTGCAAGGGGAACCCTTAGGAGTTCTTCAGTTATGTTAATAGTAGAAAGCCCATTAGAAGACCGAAGCGGCGTTCTGCGGACATCCGACGCGAACATCGCCAATGTGCTCAATGAGTACTTTGCGGGAGTGTTCACCAGGGACTACACCCGCATCATCCCCGAGCCAGGCGTGAGGCACGAAGGTGCTGGCCTGGATAGTGTTCGATGTACCGCGACAGTCGCTGCCGATAGAATAGACAAACTGAGCGCGTTTAAGGCTCCTGGGCCAGACCAGTTTCTCCCCAGAGTGTTGCGGGAGGTGCGCGACCAGGTGGCTCCCCACCTGGCTACAATCTTCACCAAATCGTTGGAGACGGGCCAGGTGCCTGGTGACTGGAGGGAAGCCAACGTGACCCCTATGTTTAAGAAAGGGGATCACGAAAGTCCAGGGAACTATCGTCCCATTAGTCTCACTTCAGTTGTAGGTAAATTATTAGAGGGGATAATAGCGGATAGGATCGTTGACCATTTGGATTCCTACAAGTTGCTTGGGGACTCCCAACATGGGTTTAGACGGCATAGGTCGTGTCTCACCAACTTGCTCGAGTTTTTCCATGTCATGTTGAGTGAGTATGATAAGAGTAGGGCGATTGATATACTTTATCTCGACTTTCAGAAAGCCTTTGATAAGGTACCTCACCGCCGGCTAATGGCGAAAGTGCGCGCGCTGGGTATCGGTGGGGAATAGGTAGGTGGATTGAAAACTGGCTGAAGAATAGGCGGCAGAGGGTTGTAATTAAAGGGGCTAGTTCGGGTTGGGCCTCGGTCACTAGTGGGGTTCCTCAGGGTTCCGTTTTGGGGCCGCTGTTGTTTATCATTTACATAAATGATATGACGGTGGCATCGTCAGTCGGATCGCCAAATTCGCTGATGACACCAAGCTTGGGGCCAATGTTGGGACGCCGAGCGATCGAGGAACTGCGTGCGGACCTAGGTAGGATAGGAGAGTGGTCCGAAAAATGGCAAATGCCGTTTAACTTGGGTAAATGCAAAGTGATGCACATTGGCTACGCCAATCCCAAGTCGGACTACTCGATGTTGGGGAGTAATATCGAGGCGACTGATTTGGAAAAGGACTTGGGTGTGCTAATTAGCAGCGACCTTAAGTTTACCAAACAGTGCGTAGAGGTGGAAAAGAAAGCCCAGAAGCTGTTGGGTTATATCAGGATGCAATTTCAGTTTCGGAACAAGGAGATTGTGCTCTCTCTGTACAATTCCCTGGTTCGGCCGCACCTGAAGTATGCTGTGCAGTTCTGGTCGCCCACCCTCAGGAAAGATATTAAGAGGCTGGAGCGAGTGCAGGCGAGGGCCACAAAGTTAATCCCTTCCGTTAGGCATATGGGCTACAATCGACGGTTACACGCCCTGAACTTATTTTCGCTGGAAACTCGGAGGCTGCGCGGTCAACTGATCGAGGTTTTCAAGCTCTTACGCGGGTTCAACGATGTCGATTTTAGAAGCATGTTTAGTTTAAATGATAACCCAACTCGCAACAATGGTTGGAAGTTGGATTTGTAACGGTTTAGGACTAGTGTGTGTGGGAATCATTTTACGTATAAGATCTGTGACACATGGAACAGTTTACCTTCAGAAGTTGTGAACAGTTAGACCAAATCTTGCTCACGATTTGAGTGTGTAGAAAATTTTCCCTGGCACCCGTTGCCATTGGTACCTCCTCGGTATGGGCCGCAAGGCCTTTTGAGGTACTTCTTTGCCTTGTATCTCCTTGTAACTCTCTCTCTCTCTCTCTCTCTCTCTCTCTCTCTCTCTCTCTCTCTCTCTCTCTCTCTCTCTCTCAAGCTAAAATTTCTAGATTTTTAAAAACAATTTTTTAATATTCTGAAGTAGTACCTAAAAAAAAAATACCACTCATAGACTCGACCTCACTTATGCCCGGTTGTCGTACACATATAAATAGGTGGATACTCCAAAAGAAAGATGAATAGAAAAAATCAATTTTTCATTTTGTGATCTTCCTCACGTGTTGAGGACGCATTTTTCTCAATGTGCATGAACTCTGTGCCACAACCTCTTTCTCTTTCATGTTGAGAAAACTCAATGGTAACGGTCAGTAATATACTGAAAATTTACTGTAAAACGAGTTGAATCGTATTTTTGACTCAACTCCTGAATCTGTCACGAAAATTTTCGAACTGGGCACTTTCTACATATTTAATGAGCACTTCATAAAACTCTAAAATGGGGCTGTGTAGATGCCTACATAATGAAATTTAAACAAATTACACTGGTCTGCGTCATTTTTGAGGTCAAGGTTTTTTAGTTGTTCTTTTATAAGTTTTGCATGCTGAATTCAAAAATGTAACTCAATTTGCTCAATCATGTCAGGTTTTTATGTTATCTCAATTTAAAAAAATTAGATAATCGTTATGAAATGAGCAAGTTTATTTTTTTAAAACAGACTTACATTTTAGCCAAGTGTTATCCAAGCTCTATATAATAAACAGACAACTTATTTCTAATTCCGATTGTCATTACTGTTTTTCAGCGTGAATAGAATGTGCAAGAATGACCCAAACAGGTTCTGCTACATCTGTGGTAAAGTCACTATGTCAGACCGGCAGTCAAAGATCACACATTTTGTGAGGAAAAGCTATCACGCCTACTTTGGAGTTAAACTTGGTGACCAGGACAAAGCCTTTGCCCCTCACATATGCTGCAAAACGTGCGTTGAAAGTATGCGGGGCTGGAGCCACAAGAAGGTAGAGTGTCTACATTTTGGTGTCCCAATGGTGTGGAGGGAAGGAAGAGATCATACTACTGACTGTTATTTCTGTATGACAAACCCACAAGGTAAGTTAGTATGAATTTAGTAAGAATTTCATTTTATACTTACAAAAATATGCCTGACAATATATGAGATATGTCTTTATCTTATCTTTATCTGTCTTTATTTGTTTCCTTTTAGGCATAAATCGAAAAAACAAGCAACACGTAAAGTATCCAGACGTGCCATCTGCCATAAAGCCAGTGCCTCATGGACCAGAAATTCCAATTCCAACACCGCCCGACAACTTTGATTCGTCGTCCGACTCAGATGAAGAAATGGATGACGGTGACATGTCTGGTACATACCAACCTACTGCCGAGACAAGTCAACCCAAACTCTTGAGCCAAGCTGAGTTGAACGATTTGACAAGGGATTTGTGCTTGTCCAAAGAATCTCCTCAGTTGCTAGGGTCACGTCTTCGCGAAAATCGTTTGCTAGCTCCAGAAACAACATTTTTCTGGTATCGCAGCCGCGAAGAAGAGTTTCGAGAATATTTCACGTTGGACGAAGAAGCTTCGCTGGTTTACTGTAACAACGTCAACGGCCTCATTGCAGCTATGGGTTTAGCGTATGACCCTACAGAATGGCGGCTCTTCATCGACTCCTCAAGCAGAAGCTTGAAAGCAGTACTACTCTACAATGGTAACAAGGTCGCGTCTGTTCCGGGGGGTCACTCGGTGCAGATGACTGAAAGTTATAGTAACATGGAGCTTTTGCTAACTGCTTTGAAGTACAAACATCACAGTTGGATGATATGCGGAGACCTAAAGGTATGTTCGTGCCTACAAAAAAAAATACAAATATATATATATATATATATATATATTTAGGCCCTGATATATATATATTTTTTTGTATAGGTTATAGCCCTAGTGCTGGGTCTACCAGGCGGCTACACCAAATACCCCTGTTTTCTCTGTCTGTGGGACAGCCGAGCAGACAAGCAACACTACGTACAACGCGACTGGCCAGCAAGACGTGGCCTGGAACCAGGTTCGCACAACGTTCTGTCACACGCTCTCGTGAATCCGCAGATGATTCTACTTCCGCCGCTGCACATCAAGCTCGGACTTATGAAGAATTTCGTCAGAGCACTCAACAAAGAAAGCCGAGCTTTCGCATTCCTGAATCAGAAATTTCCACGCGTCAGTGAGGGCAAACTGAAAGCAGGTATTTTTGACGGCCCTCAGATCAGGGAGCTAATGAAAGATGCTCAATTCGACGAAAGTCTGGAGGACAATGAGATCAATACCTGGCTCGCATTCAAGTCCAGTGTCACGAATTTTCTGGGCAACCACCGAAGTCCAGAGTACGAACGTGTTGTCGAGGAGATCCTGCAGAGCTTCCAGGCTCTTGGTGCACGTATGTCCATAAAGATGCACTTTCTCAGCTCGCATTTAGACTACTTTCCGGACAACTGCGGTGATGTCAGCGAGGAGCAAGGAGAGCGCTTCCACCAGGATATTCGAGTGATGGAAGAGAGGTACCATGGCCGCTGGGATGTGAACATGCTCGCGGACTACTGCTGGTGCCTCAAGAGAGACGTTCCAGCTGTGGAACACTGACGAAAGTCTTTGAGAAAGCCCTTTCGTCCACATTAACTGTACTCGTGTACCATTTTTTATATACTTTGTACATTTTCTGTCAATTTAAGTCCGTTTTAAAAAAATAAACTTGCTAATTTCATAACGATTATTTTCGAATTATCTATTTTTTTTTAAAATTGAGATAGCATAAAAACCTGACCTGATTGAACAAAATGAGTTACATTTTTTAATTCAGCATGCAAAAATTATAAAAGAACAACTAAAAAAACCTTGACCTCAGGAAAAAAAATTTCAAACGCAGACCAGTGTTATTTATAGAGCTTTTAATCAAAAGGAGTAAATAAAATAAAAATTTGCCGGTGTGTGAATTTTAACGAACATCAAATCTACTACAAAGTTTATCTACTGAACGTCATTGAGTGGTGAAAATGGGTAAGTTTTCTAAGTACTCCATACGTGAGAAACTTAAAATGAGGTCATTAAATTTCACAACATTTTATTCTACAATAGTAAATTTGAAACCTCTCAAATAGTGTTCCAAGGTATTGTTAAAAGTTAAAACCCTAAAGCATTTTAACCCTTATTTCATAACCATGGTAAACTATACCAAGTTTATAAAATAAGGATCAACCCCTATGTCATGTTTTACCGAGGTCATGAATTAAGGATTAAATTAACTACTTGAAATGGAAAGTGAATAATAGACTTTGAAAAACAAAGTAAAAAACTAGAACAGGAAATTTTTGAAAAAGGTATCATTAAAGAATACTTTATTTTCAACGAAACTACTCATTCTTGTCTTTGTAAATAAAGGTTTGGTGTATACGTATATGATGTTAAAAACTGCGAGATCCCCTTTCACAAAGTCGTCAACGTTTGTTTCCCATCAGCATAGTGGAAGGGACTTTGTCTCGTATTATAATGGACTGGGTTCAAGTACTACCGTTTTCTTAAAGTTACCTAATAGTTGGGTTCATGAGAGTTACAAAATAATATATTTAATTCAAAATTTTAAAATAAATATAATAAATAAAATGATTAACAATTAAGTAGAAATGAAATTAAAAATAAGTAGTGCAAAAATTTTGTTGAAATGTGGTGCATAGCAAGGTTAAAAAGAACGCGGTCGCTAGAGAGATGGGCTGTTGTTAGGAAGTAGTTGTTATGGTAACCATTGCTAGAATGGGTGCAGGATAAATTAAGAGAATTCACAAGGAAAAATCGTTTAACTGCATGATTTGCTCTCTGTACCCTCCGTCATAGGACACAAGGGACCTATAGCTTAATCAGGAGTTCGAACCATGGGTCGCTACATCATCTAAACAGAAAGTGTGATCACCTGTCTAACTACTATCCACACTCATTATTCCTTTAACTTCGGTAATTTCAAGGAGAACGGTGTAACAACATTACCACGGCGTTGCCCCGCGAAAGGAGGAAGTTAGATAATATTTAATTTAGAGGGCCAGAAACTGGTACAGTGATCAGGCCAACTAATGCGAATCATTGCTGATTTCCTGTATTGTTATTGCCAGCATGATCAGGATTCGAGACCCCGATTTCAGTGTCTTCACTTCGTTTATAAAGAAACGGTTTTACCCATTGAGCTACGAACGCAAACGGAAAAAAGTTAAGGGCGGGGGGTGAGTGCTACAGAGAAAAAGGAGAGAATTGAGGGGGTAAATACATGATGCACAGGCATGATCTTGCAGTGTTGTAATGCAAATACATTTGCAATTTGCAATCTACCCAAAAATGACTTGGCTACTTTATACCTTTAAAATATTCGCAAATATTCCGAACAAAAGAAACCAATTAAATGAAAGCTATTCACAAAAATCTGCTCCGATGATTTCAGACTTATTTGGATTTGAAAACTCAATAAATTAAGAACAATGAAATGGTGCTCCAAAATATAATGAATCAAAATTCTGTCGGACAATTTGGTAAATTGAGGATTTTTCTAATTTTACAGACATATATATTATATTGTTAAAACAAGGTACTGTAGTTACTCGAGGAGACTGATATAACGTACCGGAGACGTATAACCCTTGAACTATGTATTTCTTTTCTTTTTATTGTGTTTTGTTGTTTTATTTCGGCTTATCCTATGCATTTCTTTTCAGTTCAGTATTTTTATTTTACTACACTGAAATTATTTCTATGCCCTTCGCTTAAATTTGGTTACAGTAGCTAACTAGCTGGTAAACTCCATCCGAGTGCGAAATGCATTTCTCTTTAAGCTTCACAGTCTTCTGTTATTCAATTTTCGGGATTATTTCATCATTCTTCTACTTCATTATTTATTTTATTTGTTCTTTTATAACAATTTAATGGTTTTTTCATCCTCTTCTTTTTCACGAGTGACGAAATATTCAATTAGTTATGTAATGAATCTCCCCCATCAATGTAACCCTATATCATATCTACCAGAGGAAGACATTGTTGAGTGACAGTTGGACTGTTGGTTGGCTGCGTGACGATCAGAGCTCTGGCCAGGATACAGACCAAAGGATGGTCGACTGTTAGTTGACAGCCCAACTGGTTAGGACAAGAGAAGACCAAACGGAAGGTTGGAGCAAATTAGTGATGACTCTGAACCTGGACTAAGAACCCTCTCTTCAAAGACTTCCCGCAACCTTCTATACACAGAATTATTATCTTCTATTGTCTCAAATCACTCAAAAACAAAGTTTTGAAAACCATTTCCTCTATCTAAATGAGTTATGCATCATTAATAGAAGTTAATATATTATTTGGGAAGAAGCTTTGATACACAAAAGAAGGAAAACTTCTACAAAAATGCACCCTCAAAAAGAAGTTATAAGTTCTAAATTAAAAGGTTTATTTTGGGTGTTGGGTACAGCAGTGGGTTATAAACTTTTCTAGCTATCTCTTTGGCTCTAAAGAATTCGGTCGAGCTTTACACAGTGAAAGAAATTTTGTTAATGTACTTGGCTTTAAGTACAACAACTTCAACAAATTAAGACTTCAATGTAGACCCCCACTGAACTCAACGACCAATAGTCCATATGACAAATATTAATAATACAAACTGAAAGAAAATACAAGTGTATACATATATAACTTAGGATCTTTTCGGTTTGGCGGATTGTTACAGATTTTTATGAAACTTAGGATAAAATTTGTAAATAAATGATTTGCTAAGGAAATGTAAGTTATGCTGTGTTAAGTTAGGTAGGTTAGGTTAGGTTAGGTTAGGTTTAGTTAAGTTACCTTACGAATTAGACACTTCGGTTTGGCGGACTGTTTTAAAAATTTTATCCTAAGGAAAAGATCCATAACTTATGATGGTTAGCAGTAACTACGTTAATATTATACAGAAATATCAAACAAAGGTGGAATATAAAACGCTGAATGAAAGCGAACTTCCAGCAGGACGGAAAAGTACCATGTGAAAGACAAAGACAAAAAAATTGTGTGTGAGGTCTCTTTAATTTGTGTTGAGAGGTTCAAAAATTATAGTCCGAACACGAGAGAGCTCCATTTGACCTTTGACCTGTATTTGCGATCTTGATCTTTGATGTAGGGATCTAATTTTTGCTCATGACACATCGTCTTGTCATGATCTACGTGTTGTGTGTATGTGTATGTCTCAAGTTTCATCGGTTTATGTGAAGCAATTCAAAAGTTATAGCCCAGAAACCAAATTGAGACGTCCTTCCATCCATCAGTCCGTCCAAGTTCAATCTATTATTGTCCTTTTCAAATTTTGCGGGATGGGGACATAATTAGATAGAAGAGGGTGGGTATTTACTTTCACAGACTACTTCTGTAGCTTTTTTGAAAGTCTCGAAGAGTAGGAGAAGATTTAAAATCTTTCTGTGAGTTACAGATAGTGTTGAAATTTTCAGAATAACAGGAGCAATTTCTAGGTCATCTGTTTAGTCAGTTATCTGCTTTATCTTAGGCAGAATAGCGTCCCACCTTATAGGACAATCTGAGTATTGTGCAGAGGTTGGTTTGAGATTTTTTTCAATTAGCGATCTTTTAGAGAAGGATGCCGTGGATTTAGCTTAGTCCATAACGAAAGCAACTTCTGCACTGAGACAGAGTAGTTGGTTAGATGTGAGAAAGAGGATAAGATTTAAACAAATTCAATGTGTGTAGGTGTGTTTTTACAAAACAGTGTAAAAAGAAATAAAAATTTATAATTTGCTGTTGAAGTTTACAATACTTAAGTATTATTGCTAATTACAGAATTCCCTATAAACTTTTTACATGTAGTATAACCAAACTAACCCAATTTAGGTCTAATTATAGGGATACTGCAGTACCTAACAAGGTTTTAGAGTTACTTTGTGTATATATGTATAAATATACACAATATATATGCTACAACTCAGAATGGTCCCCTGAGAAACTTTTATGTTACATACAGACCGTGTGACCCGTTGCCCACATTGGGCACCTATCATGCAAAAGAAAAACTTTAGTATTAAAGTTATGAGTATTTAAACTTTCACAAACTTTAAATCCGTTTTCCCAAAAACTTTGTTTTGGCACATTCGTCATTGTGCCGCGCGACACCTCATATACATATATACAGTACATATACGTATATATAATGGAATTTAAATTTTTGCTACACTAAAAAAGTTTTTGTAAGCTGTAATAAAGAAATAAACGTAGCTTAGTCTTTATTCATAAGGTTCAAGCCCTGCATTCACTTATAGTCTTATAAATTGAAATGATTACTGCTACAGCATATGTACCTAATAGGACAAAGGATTTAAAGAATAAAATTTTCGGAGCTCCCCTCCAGTTTCGGGTAGCTCCAGCTACGCTCCGGCTCCGTTAATTTTGGGCTTTTCAGCTCCAACTCCGGAGAATGAGTTTTTGCCAACCCTAACATAGATAATATACGTATAATTAACAGAGTATCAAAGACGAAAGTATTAGGCGTAAGTTTAGACGAGAAAGGACATGTCGAATACTAATTAAATAAGCCGTCAAAGTTCAATCTTGCATAAACTGAAACACCACATTCCAGAATACGTAGATACTCCTAAATGTACATAACACCTTGCACACCTTTACAACATACCAGTTTGGAAATACAAGCACTGTACAGGGTGGGCCGTAAGTTTCCATACATAGGAAAAATTAAACGTTTGTTTTTATGTTTCAGATACCCTAAGAATATGCGTTTGACGTAAGATCTTGTTTACTGATGAAGCAAATTTTTACGTCAATGGAGAGGTTAATCGGCAAAACATACGTTATTGGAGTAATGCTAACCCTAACTGGCTGAGTCCGACGAAGATGCAAGGTGCCGGTAAAGTGATGGTGTGGGCCGGGATATGGGGTGACAGAATTATTGGACCAATTTTTGTCAGTGGAAATCTTAATGCCGAAAGGTATCTTAACATGTTGCAAGAAGAGATTTTCCCATCCCTGCTAAACGAGGAAGGTAACTTCCCAGTTTACTTCCAGCAAGATGGAGCTCCACCTCATTATGGTCTTCACGTGCGTCGGTATTTGGATCAGCAGTTTCCGGATGCTTGGATTGGTCGGCGTGGTCCTGTGGAGTGGCCTCCCAGATCCCCAGATCTCACCCCCCTTGATTTCTATCTTTGGGGGCACTTGAAGGCCATGGTGTATCAGGAAAAGATACGAGACATAAATCATCTAAAGGAACGTATCACCAACGCCATTACAAGCATAACGTCAACTGTGCTAATGCGTGTTCATCAACAGTGGGGAACACGTATTGAAATGTGTTTTCAAAACAATGGCAACCATGTAGAGCATATTATATAAATAAAAATGGTTGTCCATAAAAAAATGTTTATTTTTCCTATGTATGGAAACTTACGGCCCACCCTGTATATTCACTTAATTAAAAAGGAAAATTTTGGCTGGGTATTAGTTCGTTTTAATCTTCACCCTTCTCATATCCTTTTCTCTCATTTCTGCTAGGCTACGTCGTAGCCAATGTCGTAACACCGCTTCCCGTTGATCAGCGAAATTAAACGACATTGGGTCTGGGTAGTAGTTGAATGGGGGACCGTCCAGATTATGTAGCGACCCGTGATTCGGATCCCACGTAAAGCTGTAGGTCCCCTCCGTCATATGACCTTAGATCAGGGTCCCCAACCTTTTTGTGCCGAAGAGCACATTCAAGAGTACCGGTAGTGCCGCGGGTACCATTTACTTTTTCAAGACAAATTCAAGGTAGTACGATGAACAAGGATGGGCTAACTAAGAATCTTAAATTAAGTTATCGTTTTGATAATTTTTCTATTTATATCGTTTTGATAATTTTTCTATTTATAAAGAAATAATTATTTTCAAATAAATGAGCATCTGTTTCTGTAATTAACTACTAAAATTTAATAAAATGTTGAGTATGTTACATATTTTAAATATTTAGTAACTAAATATTTAAAATATGTAACATACTTAACATTTTAATAAAAATTTAAATAAAAACTTATCAATCGTAGTCAGTCAGTGGCGGGCACACGCAAAAGGGTCGGCGGGCACCATGGTGCTCGCGGGCACAGGGTTGGGGACCCCTGCCTTAGATGTTGCGAAGGAGGTTAAACAAACCCAATAATTATTATTATCTCATTTCTCCTAAAATATTAAAGGATAATTTTTGCATGAAATTAATTTTACTTAAATTAGGTAGATGTTTTTAATTTAAAGTACATAATAATTGAATAATATACATTAGTTTATACTAATATATATTTCGATTATGAATCAAAATTTCCATACATAAATTATGTACAGTGTAATGTATTGTAAGTAAGTTATTGCCATGAGTAGCATGGATGCCAGGGGGAGAGGTGGAAAGAGCAAAATTTTAACCACATCTTTGTAAACAATGATTAGTAAGTGTAAATATGAGGCTTAGTTAGTAAAATAAAATTAAATATAAAAATAAAAAATGAAATTAAAAATAAATTTTTGCATATACAATATATACAGTATATATATATATATATATGAAAATTATTTCACGAAAGTAACACGTGAAAAATATTTATGATGAATAAAACCACGAAGGAAAGGAAACACAAAAAGGTGCTCAAGCGCTTTCGTCTAATGACATCCTCAGGAACACTGAAGTACATAAAAGGTTACGGCCTATATATAGGTTACAGAAAGAAAAAAAAATAAATAACACACACAAACATATATATATATATATATATACATATCTACACACATATATACATATATATATATATATATATATATATATATATATATATAATATATATATGCAATAAACGGAGAAGTAAAAATAAAAATTAAAAATTAAAAATTAGAGAATTAACAAAGAGGCATACAGATTTGTAAGGAAAAATATCGATTTTTAGCACAAGATCAAATGAATTATAAAAATACAAATTTATACTGGAAATCTGCCCGGGTTTTAACACTTTGCCTTTTAGAGTCAAGTTTCGATATATATAAAAATAAAATGAAGATTAAAAGTTAATAAAGTAGCATACAAGTTTACCAAAGATTTAGCGTCCTACCCTTTTATCTAAATTTGTTTTGAAGGAATTCAAAACAATAGGATCGAGTTGAAAAAGACCTTTGCTTATGTTGAAGTTATTTGAAAGTTGGATAATGGCAGACTCAAGAATATTTCTATTAACAATGTTGCTAGAATGAAATAAAACTGAAGCATTATTCCAATCAATACAGTGGGATAACTCTGACAAATGGACAAAAAGAGCACTGGACAACTGTCCTGTTCTAACGGAATATTGATGCTGTTTTATACGTGTGTGCAAATCCTTTCCCGTCTGACCTATGTAAAAGGAATCACATTGTTTACACCCAATTTTATAGATAATGCCTGAATTATTGGTAGGGCTATTTTTTACTATGATATTTTTCACAATATTGTTATATGAAAATACTACATTAATATTATCCAAAAGTTTAAGTGCATTAGCAATGCCTAAAAAGCCCGGGAAAAATGGAAGTACTAAAATATTTTTGGACAAAGTACGAGTGTTATTATTGACACGATAGAAAGTTCGTTTTGCCTTGTTGAGACAAGATTCATAAACGCAGATGGGTAACACAGATCACTTCCAATACCGTTGATTTTTTCCAATTCGGCATCGATGTATTCCGGACTGGCGATCCTAAGGGCGCGGAGAAACATTGATGAAAAAATGGCCTTCTTAGTGGGGGTGTCATGTCCAGAGTAAAAGTGTACGTAACCTATATATAGGCCGTAACCTTTTATGTACTTCAGTGTTCCTGAGGATGTCATTAGACGAAAGCGCTTGAGCACCTTTTTGTGTTTCCTTTCCTTCGTGGTTTTATTCATCATAAATATTTTTCACGTGTTACTTTCGTGAAATAATTTTCATATAATGAACACCACGCGTTCCTTCGGCTTGCTGTTCCCTCTCTTGTCTCCGTTTGTGTCCGTGTTTTCTTCTACATTAATGAAGGGGCATGCAATTCGTATCCGACGAAAGTTTCTTACTAACTGTCTAGAGGAGCAAGTTCTTCCCAAATCCCTGCTTCCGATTCGCCTCAGACAAATTGACGACCATCCGTTCAACAACTTCAGCAGATTAATTTTAAAGAAACATATTGAAGTCACCAGACAAAATGAGTGGTCCGCCTTCAAAAATTTAAACATCGCCAAACATAATTTTGAAACCGTTATTCCCCAACCGTGGATCCAACCTTTGTTTGATGAAATTTACAACGAGTTGCGTCGGAGAACTACTTCACTTCGTAACATTTTGGATCGGAAAATTAAAAGTCTCATTCGAAATAGTCAGTGGAGTAAAAAAGCAAGCTCAAAGTGTGTTTTGAACCTTTCTTCGAAAAACATTAGTGACGATGCAAAAAGTGCCCTTGGATATGGTATGTCCTTTTTTATCGTTAAAAAACCTTCGGCTTTACAAATTTGTTACAGTCTCGCGTGTTTTGAAAAACAGTGTAATCTCCCTCAGTATTTGTTTAACATAGTTAAAGGCCTCGTTTATAGTGCGGCGAATGGTAATTACGAAGATAACTTTCCTAAACGTTTTCGCGATGTCCTCTCACAATTAAAAAAAGATGGGGAGCTCCATATTACTAAAGCAGACAAGGCTAACACCATAGTTATTATGGACAAAGTGGACTACATCGGAAAGATGAACGAGCTTCTCCAGGACCCCGCCACATACAGCAAACTTAGGAAGAACCCGCAGGATGACGTCATCAAATCATTTAATAGTGGCTTGAAACGCATTCTCAAAGATCATAAGGACTTAATTCCGCTTTTCATGTCCACTTCACCTTCTCTGCCCTACCTTTACGGTCTTACTAAAACCCACAAACCTGGCAACCCTATGCGCCCTATTATTAGCTCGGTGCGCTCTATTACTTATAAATTCTCCAAATGGCTTGTCAAAGTCCTGTCCCCCATTCTCGGAACTATCTCTGATTCACATGTAAAAAATTCCATGGATCTTACTGAAAAATTGAATAATACACGTACTGAAACTAACGATAGATTGATCAGTTTTGACGTTTGTTCATTGTTTACAAAAGTGCCGATTGATGATATGCTTGACTTTCTCTCCCAAGAATTACATAAGTATGACCTGCCACTACCTTCACACATTGTTTTGGAACTTATTAAGCTTTGCATCAAAGACTGTAAATTCACTTTCAATAACGAGTATTATCAACAAGTGTTTGGGATGGCCATGGGCAACCCCTTATCGCCCCTCCTCTCCAATATTTATATGGAGTTTTTCGAAATTACTTCCATTCCGAGAATAGAATTCTGCGGGTTGGCATCCCTTGGTTGCGGTACGTCGACGATATTTTGTGTATCTGGCCCATGAATCGTGACCTGGATAACTTCCTCCTTCAGTTAAATGATAAAGTCCCCTCCATTAAGTTTACTTTAGAAGTGGAACAAGACAATTCAATCCCATTTTTGGATGTGCGTGTACATAGGGAAAGCCCAGGTTTTAAGTTTAGTATCTATCGGAAAACAACAAACAATTTGTCCTACGTACACTTTTACTCGGGACATGACACCCCCACTAAGAAGGCCATTTTTTCATCAATGTTTCTCCGCGCCCTTAGGATCGCCAGTCCGGAATACATCGATGCCGAATTGGAAAAAATCAACGGTATTGGAAGTGATCTGTGTTACCCATCTGCGTTTATGGAATCTTGTCTCAACAAGGCAAAACGAACTTTCTATCGTGTCAATAATAACACTCGTACTTTGTCAAAAAATATTTTAGTACTTCCATTTTTCCCGGGCTTTTTAGGCATTGCTAATGTACTTAAACTTTTGCATAATATTAATGTAGTATTTCCATATAACAATATTGTGAAAAATATCATAGTAAAAAATAGCCCTACCAATAATTCAGGCATTATCTATAAAATTGGGTGTAAACAATGTGATTCCTTTTACATAGGTCAGACGGGAAAGGATTTGCACACACGTATAAAACAGCATCAATATTCCGTTAGAACAGGACAGTTGTCCAGTGCTCTTTTTGTCCATTTGTCAGAGTTATCCCACTGTATTGATTGGAATAATGCTTCAGTCTTATTTCATTCTAGCAACATTGTTAATAGAAATATTCTTGAGTCTGCCATTATTCAACTTTCAAATAACTTCAACATAAGCAAAGGTCTTTTTCAACTCGATCCTGTTGTTTTGAATTCCTTCAAAACAAATTTAGATAAAAAGGGTAGGACGCTAAATCTTTGGTAAACTTGTATGCTACTTTATTAACTTTTAATCTTCATTTTATTTTTATATATATCGAAACTTGACTCTAAAAGGCAAAGTGTTAAAACCCGGGCAGATTTCCAGTATAAATTTGTATTTTTATAATTCATTTGATCTTGTGCTAAAAATCGATATTTTTCCTTACAAATCTGTATGCCTCTTTGTTAATCCTCTAATTTTTAATTTTTAATTTTTATTTTTACTTCTCCGTTTATTGCATATATATATATATATATATATATATATATATATATATATATATATATGTATGTGTGTAGATATGTATGTATATATATATATATATATGTTTGTGTGTATGTATGTTATTTATTTATTTATTTTTTCTTTCTGTAACCTATATATAGGCCGTAACCTTTTATGTACTTCAGTGTTCCTGAGGATGTCATTAGACGAAAGCGCTTAAGCACCTTTTTGTGTTTCCTTTCCTTCGTGGTTTTATTCATCATATATATATATATATATATATATATAATATATAGATAGAGAGAGAGAGAGAGAGAGAGAGAGAGAGAGAGAGAGAGAGAGAGAGAGAGAGTATATATTATATATTATATATACACAGTGTGTGTATATATATTCTAATATTCACATATTCTAATTTTTGAAGATTTTAATTTCCCATTCATAACATGGAAGAAAAATGACGAAGTTATATATGTCGAGAAGTTTCATTGCAACATTACAAAAGATGATAGAACCCAAGCAACAATGCTATTAGATATTATGGAACATTACGCCCTTACCCAGGAAATCTGTGAAGCCACGAGAAAAGAGAACGCTTTGGATTTAATTTGGACAATTAACGAGATAATAATAAATACAAAAGTAACGCACACAAAGTTCTCCGACCATAACCTCATCGATATACAATTGAAGTTAGCACCCAGAGGTCCGAAAACGCATCCTAGAAAGTCAGAAGGAATATTTGATGGCTTAAACATAAATTCAAAGAAAGTAAATTAGGAAAAAGATTTAAAGGAAGTAAATTGGGAAATGCTACTTCACGACAAGACTACCCAAGAAATACTGTGTATAATAGAGACTGCAACCAAACCTATAATACTGAAACATATTGCAGAGAGACAGGAAAGAAAACGTAGCAAGCTCGAAAGGAAAATCAGGACACTATTCAGGCAACGAAGACAAACCGTAAAACATTTCCACAGATGCAGAACTGATGCAAAGAGACTCAAACTAGAGAGGAAACTTGGCGATATAGAATTGGACCTAAAGCAAACACTCATACATAAGACAAACGAGGAGGAAAAGAAGGTAGCAGAAAACATAAAAAATAACCCAAACTACTTCTGCATGTTTGCGAAAAGGAAAATGCAATGTAAGGAGAGTATTGGTCCGTTGATAGACGGGGAGGTCAAATACACATATAACCCGAAAGAATTAAGCGAACTGCTTAGGGAACAATTTAACTCTGTGTTTCGCACCCCTAAGTCTGAGACAGAAGTGGAAAATCCAGACGAATTTTTCGACATAGATACAAATCAACCAAGGACAAATTCCGACACAAATCTATTAATGGACTTCGAGATCACGGAAGGAGATGTAATTACGGTCTTATCACAGTTGTGAGACAATTCAGCGCCAGGGCCAGACACATGAAGTGCACGTTTCTAAAGAAATGTAAAGAGAGTATTGTCAAACCGCTATACTTACTATGGAGGAAATCACTCGACACAGAACAAATTCCACTCCCCCTCAAAGAACGCGAACATTGCCCTGCTATTTAAAGGTGGTAACAGAGCAATGCCCAAGAATTATCGGCCAGTGGCTCTCACCTCACACTTTATACTGTAAAGTGCTTTGAACGTATAATTAAAGGCAAAACTACCTACTACCTCTAAGAAAAAGCCTTATACAACCCAAATCAACATGGCTTCATGGCTGGAAGATCATGCCTATCACAGCTACTAGACCACCAGGAGAAAATTATTGAAAACATTGTGTCGAGGACAAAACATAGATGTAATATATACGGACTTTCCTAAAGCCTTCGATAAATGTGACCATGGAATCATAGCACACAAACTTAAGAATACAGTAATTACTGGAAAGCTAGGAAGATGGATATTTAATTTCTTGACGCAAAGAACACAAAAAGTGGGATAAACGGAGTTAAATCGGAAGTCTCGGAAGTCGTGAGCTCTGTCCCATAAGGGACAATATTAACTCCCTTGCTGTTCATAATAATGATTGCAGATACTGATGCAGATATAAAGGACAGTATTGTATCATGTTTCGCAGATGACACAAAGATATGTAAGGAAATATTGAACGAAGGTGACATAAGAAAATTACAAAACGACATTGAAACATTATTCCAGTGGGCAGAAGACAACAATATGAAGTTCAACGAAGAAAAATTCCAACTTCTAAGATATGGTAATAACAAGGAGCTGCAGAATAAAAGATACAAAACTCTGCAAGACAAACAGATAACACCAAATCTACAAGTCAGGGATCTGGGAGTAATAATGTCGTCGAATACAGAATTCAGAGAGCACTACAACATCAAAATTACAACAGCTAGAAAAATAATGGGAATCATCTGGAGGAGCTTCCGCAGCAGAAAAGCAAACATCATGCTCAAATTATGGAAGAGCCTAGTCCTACCAGTAATTGAGTATTTATTGCTCAGTACTCACAAGCCCATACAGAAAACGAGACATTGCGAACATTGAAGTTATACAAAGGACATTTACGACTAAGATAGAAGAAAGGAAGGTGAAGACTACTGGTCTCGACTACAATAATATACATCTGGAAAATACTTGAGGGCTTTGTCCCTAACCTTAGAAATGAAATAGAAACAAACTGGGATGAGATAAGAGGCAGGTTTTGTACAGTCCCAGCTGCTGTGGGACAGGGGTCCATGAAAACGAGGATGGAAAATACCCTTAGAATACGAGACCCAAAGCTTTTCAATGCCCTATCGAGAGAAGTAAGGAATCTCCAGCACACCGACCTTAATAACTTCAAGAACCAGCTGGACAGATTCCTGCAAAGTCCCTGACCAGCCATGCGTGGCTAGCTACGAGGGCAGGAGGAGATCAGAGAGCAATTCCCTCCTTCACCATATCCCGCAAATGAGGCGGGATGCTGCAGAGGGGTCGACCGCAGGTCGATTCTGAACCGTCGTTCGAACCCACACAAAGTAAGTATATATATATATATATATATATATATATATATACAGAGTACACCTCGTTAACCTCGTTTGGGTTTCGTGTGCTGGTCTCTCTTCACACGAAGGTCAAGCTGGTGGCCCCCGCCTCTGGGCCTGGCTTAGTGCAGGAGCGAGTTGCTCTCTTGCGCTCTCTACCGCACATAGCCAGGTACAACCGGCTCATCTGGTACCGTCTTGAGCCAGACATCTAGTCTTCTCTTGAAAACTTCATCTTTGATCCCTGTAACGTTTCTGAGGTCCTTTGGAAGCTGGTTAAAAAGTCTTGGCCC
>JAJOZX010000794.1:112500-377500 GCA_023014485.1 Bathynomus jamesi
CTTGTTACTGTAGTTCCACGCTCTACATAATGTTCAAGGACAGGGCCTCGTGTATCCCAAAACAGTGTTAGCATAACATAAAATCCATTTGCTGGACAACTCTCCCATCCACACCGCTAGGATTGTTAGAAGGTGGCTCGAGGAGCAGCGAAATCTAGAAGTACTGGACTGGCCTAGTAAGGGGTATTACCGCAACCCCATTGAGAACGTGTGGGGGAATGTGGTGAACTCGTGGAAGCCTGGGCAGGAGCGGACCAGCCGCCAGCTGCTGGATCACACTATGGCTGGGTGGACGATGTTCCGAAGGAACCCACACATCATACATAACTATGTTGCATATGTTAAACCTTCCGTCTATGGCCTTGGGTGGTTCGATTTCTTCTTGTAGTGGATCGGAGGATTCTGTGGAGCTTACTAAATTCTCTGAAGGTCCCCCATTCTTCTTGTAACGTATCGGGAAATTATTTCTCTCTATTTAAGACTAAGCTCTCTGAAGAGAGCAGGGCTCGAAGGAGAAGACAAAGATATTCTCTTACTGTAGTTTACTGCTAAAATGTTACAGGTAATGCTCAGCCTCTAAGTTAGATCAGACAAATCAGAATGAACACTGGAGAAATTGCACACACACACAACACACCACACACACACACACACACACACACACACACACATATACTTAAAATCTCATGACATCATTATTATTTAATGCTGACCTGTTTTTGTTTTTTATTCCCAATAGGCTGATTTATTTTGCAAAATATTTAAAGAAATGGTAAATATTTTAGCTGTAGCAATGTCTAGAGTCTAGACTCTAGACAGAAAAGCAAGATATTTGAAGATGAAGCCATATTTTTGTTTTAAATCACATATTGAGAGATCTGATGTTATCATGATCTGCCGAGTTAACTAAAAATGGAAAATGAAATATGCATTTTATTATGACTTACCATTAAACATGCATATGAGCGAAAATTAAATGCTTAAAATTTTAAATTAAGTATTAAGCAAGGCATGACTTCATCTTTTAAAACGGAGAGAAAATGTATACAGAAAATAAACATTGCAGAATTTAAGATTACATTATTAAGCCAAATCTAAAAAATGCTAAAGTAATATAAAAAGAAACAATTCACCAATTATTCAGAAAAATAAAATAGAAAGAAAATCAAAAATTTTATCCGAACTTATGTCATCGTTATGCGAGTTTGGACTCTATATGTAAAAATGAATATAAAAATTATATATATATATGAATATAAGGATTATATGAATACAAATATATATGAATATAAGACTATATGAATATAAGAATTATTCATTGTTCATTTTTACATACTATATATATATATAGACGATCATTAGACACGGGAGAAATACCGAGCATCCTGAAGAGCACGAACATAGTCCTAATATATAAAGGAGGAGATCGATCCGATACCAAAAACGATCCGATACCAGTGTCGCTTACATCTCATCTCATTAAAATATTTGAAAGAATAGTTAGACAGAAAATCTATGGCTCTTTGGAAACTCGAAAAAAATGAAATGATAACCAACATGGGTTTCGGTCAGGCAGATCATGCCTATCACAACTAATAGAACACTACAACATTATGTGTGACCATGGAATCATAATACATAAACTAAAATATATGGGAATAACAGGAAAAGTAGGGAAATGGATATATAATTTCCTTAGTGACCGGTGGCAAGTCGTAATCAGAGGTCCTCAGCTTAGTACTACAAGGGACAGTATTGGCTCCACTACTCTTCATAATCATTTTAACTGACATAGATGAGGACGTTACCAGAGACATCACAGTAACATCCTTTGCCGATGACAAAAATCAGTAGAAAATTAAGAAACCCGGAAGATATAGGATCTCTACAAACCGACATGAACAGAATCTACAAGTGAACGGAAAACAACAATATGAAGTTTAACACTGAGAAATTTCAGCTGTTAAGGTACGGAAAAAGAGAAAACCTAAAATCCATGGAATATTATACCCCAAATGGACAGGAAGTTCAGAGAAATTCTAGAGCAAAAGATTTAGGGGTTGTAATGACTGATGATGCGAAATTTGAAACACAAAATAAGATAGCAGTAAACAGAGCAAAGAGAATAACTGGGCAGATACCGAGAACCTTTAAACGAAGGGATAGGACTATGATAATTCCTCTACTGAAAACAGTGATCATACCCAAATTGGAATACTGCTCGGTCCTAACATCCCCATATAAAAAAGAAGACATTAGATAGCTAGAAGGGATTCAGAGAAGCTTCACACCCAAGATCAAGGGGTGCAAAGAACTAAATTACTGGGAAAGGTTACGCGAAGTAAACCTATATTCACTGGAAAGGAGAAGAGTGAGATACACCATTATTTACACTTGGAAAATAATGGAGAAACTAGTCCCTAATCTTGCTCTGAATCCTGTAACTCCTCAAACAACGGTGTAAAGTAGAAAAGGAAGACTCTCTCGCTTTTAATTTGGGAACACGACACAGAGAATATCCTTAACCCTGAAAGAAAATAGTTTTGTTGGGAGAGGACCAAAACTGTTTAATCAGCTGCCCAAAGAACTAAGGAACACGAATGGTGTTGCAGTGGACATCTTCAAAAGAAGATTAGACGCCTAGCTCAGAACAATCCCCGATGAGCCGGGTGTACCTGGCTATGTGAGGTGGAGAGTACAAGAAATCAACTCACTAATTCATCAGGCCAACTCGAGAGGAGGGGGGGCGACAAGCTTGACCTTCGTGAGTAGCATGGCCGCAAAATGGTAGAGTGCATATGCAGTTGCAATGTTGACCAAATGAGTGCCAGTGCCACCCACCCTACCCCCTTGTTGCAAGGGGTCAACCCCCTCCCCCAGTGCCAACCACCAGGGTGCCAAAAAACGGGGGGAGTCCACCTAACCTCTTTTGGGAAGAAGGCGGGACGGTCTCACACCCCAAAGGGGTATACCCAACCTAAGAAAGAGAGAGAGGAGGAGAGAGAAGAGACCATCCAGCTTCTGCCAGACGCAGAAGCTTAATGAAAGCTCAGGTAGCTTCATTTGGCTTAGAACTCGAAATCCGCCAGTTGGCTTCAGCAGCCAGTAGACAGTTGGCTTAGAAGACTTAGAAGGCAGATATGTATATATATATATATATATATATATATATATATATATATATATATATATATAACTTCTCAGCTGCCAGATTGCGCTATTCAGATATTCTTAACAGTTGGCTTAAAAATCCATCAGTCGGTTTACTAGGCGTAAATGGCAGATGTATATATATACACATATATAGATCTCGTTTGAGCTGTCAGAATGCGCTATGAAGTGAAAATGAAAATGAAAATGAAAAGGTTTATTGGCAGACTATAGTCCATATGACAAATATTATTAATACAATGACAGTTCATATACTAAGGATAGAAATATATACAATTGATTAGAAATAATACTGTAATGTCGAAGTTAAGTGGAGCTACAGACAGACGTTTTCGTACCAAGAAGTCCATAGCTTAGAGGATAAATGGCAGGACTCATGGATAGCTTGGATGATCGGGTTGGTTGATTTTTTAATTCTTTGCATTAGACTGTGTTGAGCACGTCTTGTTACCTCCGGGAAGCTCGGGACATTGCGGGTAGCAAACATTTGCGAAGCTGAGCATCTCGGGGGTAATTTATGTAAGAGTCTAAAAGACCTGTTGTACAGCAAATTTAGGGTTCTGCCAGAACCTTTTTTATAATTCACCCACAGTTGCTGTCCGTATATATTACTGCAGAAAGTACGAAAGAGTGTCTTTAGCTTCACTTGTACAGAATCGAAAGTTCCTTATGGTCATATTCGCTTTAGCACACAGGCTTCGAGATTGTTTTCTTATATCCGAGTCATCACTCAAGGAGCTGGTAATAGTTTGACCCAAATACTTAAACTCTTGTACTTCCTCAATTACTTCACCATTCATTTTAAACCTTATATCAGCTGGCTGATTACAGCTTTTAGGATGAAATTGCATAACCTTAGTTTTTGTAACATTAAAAAGAATATCATGTTTCTGCGAATACACTTCGCAGACTTTTAGTAGCCGATCCAGACCTTTAACAGAGGGACTTATTAACACCATATCATCGGCATAAACTAAGTTATTTATCCTTGTGTTATCTATACAACATCCCACTGTTGCCTCATTAAGTGAAGCAATTAATCCGTCATATACACATTAAACAGCATAGGGGAGAGCAAGGAGCCTTGTCTCACCCCGCAAGAGGAGCCAAAACACTCGGATAGTACATTGCCCCACCTAACAGTGAAAGATTGGTGGGAATACCAAAATTTCAATAAATTTAATATGTACATGGGAACCTTCCTGTCTTCTAGTTTTGCAAATAAAATATTGTGGTTCACCCTATCATATGCCTTACTTATATCTAGGAAACAGCTATAAATGTTGAATTACTGTCAATGTATTTAGATATTGTTTCTTTAAGTACATAGATACACAGGTCAGTTGAGTGGGACCTTTTAAAGCCAAACTGATTAGATGTCCATAGGAAATCATTTAATCGGCGTAACAAGAGTTTTTCTAGTAGTTTCGAGAAGCAGGAAGCGACAGCAATAGGCCTGTAATTATTGCTGGACAGAATGTCTCCGTACTTATTTTTGACCAGGGGCAAGATATATACCCTCATGAACTCTGCAGGGATATAGCTATGAGCAAGCATGGCTGATAGGAGCAATGATATATGCAGACATACTACGTCATTTGGATATTTTAAGTGCTCATTCGATAAGTCATCCACCCTTGACGCAGAACCAGTCTTTAACTCTTTAATTAACCTCTTTACTTCAGAAAATGATATCAAAGTATTTTCCCTTGTCCTTCCCGCAATCTTTTCGCTGCAATCTACCTTAAGATTATCCCTACTCATATTGTTAAGAATGTTAGAATAGTGGTTTTTCCACAGCTTTGCAATTTCATCCTCCCCCGACACCCCATCGATTGTCGGAGCGAGGGCATTTTTGACACCCGTTTGATTCTTAACAAATTTTCAAACTTTGTTATTATCGTTATTTATGAGAGCTTCACAGGCTTCTGATGCTCGAATAGACTCTTCTTCCTGTTTACATCGCCTTATGGCCGCCTTATACTGACCCCGACTTCTACACATATTCATGTATACTGGTCCTAATCTGGGTCTACCATGAAAGCACCACAAATCATAGGCGTCTTTCGATTCCCTCTTCAGGGGGGCAATAAAATCATTCCATCCAGGAATAACTCTTAGTATGATAGTTGTAAGATTTAATCAGGGGCTTCCTGCTTCTCTTAACAGGGATATTATCTTACTATAATACCTATCTATGAGTTTACAGTGAGAATCATTTGAGCAAGGATTATTACAGGCAAGGTGCAAAATTTCTAAATTATTAAAGAGGTGACTTGTTCTGTCTTTGTATTCTATTCTCTGCTGCATATAACATTGGACCAATCGACGCGATTATTCTTACCTATTGAGTTCTTGTTAAGTCGTGTTGCGCATAAATTGGTAACGTTAATTAATATTTCTAATGGTCTATGATCAGAAAGAAGGAAATCATGCAATATGAACTCTAACAATTCGATCCTTTAGATTATTACTAGTGAGACAATGATCAATCCACCTGGTGGTACCACTCATATCACTAACGTATGTAAAATTACCACTGGCTACCCCTAATACATCTACATCACTTATACTTAAATTGGCCGACTCGCACATGTTACCCAATTCTACAAAGAATTCCGAGTTCACATGTGCGTTAAAGTCCCCCATTATTATACAGTGAGAATATTTGGGGTTATCTGATAATGACTTAATTTTGTACAGCAAATCAATGTATTCATCTAGATTACTGCCGTTGTTGTATGGTAAATAGCAGTTTACAATTAATATGCAATCATTGTTCACTTGTAATTCAATGCCTAACAACCTTACATTATCGCTTGTTAAAAATTTATATGTTTTGACAAATTTTTCCTTATAAGAAAGCAACACCACCAAAAGGCCTACCGTACATTAATTCATCTGACAAGTCTACTGCTGATGACGCATGGTACATAAAGTCATCATGGATGGTAGAGAGGAATTTTAGCTCTTGCTTAGGTAGCCAGTGCTCCTGCAGGAGTATCAAATCTGCACTGTCGCAGATTTTATGAACATCTACAGTTGAATTCCTCACTGACCTTACATTATATGAGACTATTTTCAACAAGTTATCCGCCATGACTGATAGAGAATTTATTATTAGTAAGATTATTATTATTATACACAGTACAACTTTCAGGCATTACCGTTAGGGCGCCTATTATTATTATTATTATTATTATTATTATTATTTTGCCTGTTATCAAATCTCCTGGAAAAGTGAATAAACTCCTTAACAATAATACCGTCTGGCCATTGACTCATATTATACGGGTTGAAATGCGCATTTACACCTTTAATTATTACTTTAAATGAGTTATAATACGGAGATTTCGTGTTTAGTTTATTAACTATCAATATACTGTGTTCACCAATGATTCTTCTATCATGTGTCGAATATCGCTTGCCTCGTTCGAGAGCTGAATTCGCGACACAAAAGGGTGAGATTCTCCATCGGTGGCCTCGCCGCGGAGACCGGTTGAGGAACCTTCGGGAAGGCGCCTGTTAACAGTTACCCACCAGTCGTCCTCCTCCCTCGATCTCCCTGAGGCAGGGTTCGCCTGCCTGGGGGATGGATGGCACAACCACTGTGGGATAGGAGGCCCTTCCCTTACTCTGTGGCTTGGTGAGGGTCTGTTAGCGGTGTTTATAACCTGACGGCTGCGCGTGCCCCTCCTTCTTCGGTGGGAGGGGGGGAACTGCGCACCGAGCGAGGCATAATCGAACACCTCTCCTCTGCAGTGGGAGGCAGGGAAGAGGGCAATGATGCCTCGTCTCTCGGCATTGGACCGTCCCTATTCCTCATTGTGAAATCGGGAGCAGGGGTCCTTTCCTGAACAGGAGGGGGGTTGACCGCTACCCCTGCATGCTGCGTTTCCACTCCACCTTCAGGGGGGGAGTTGGAGGCGGGGATTTCGTTTCCCTCGCTGCCCGATGCGCTTCTTGGAGATCTGGCTTGCTGAACTACTTCCGAGTAACTGGGCTTTGGGAGGAGCGTCTCTTTCAACGCTTCTAACTCTGACCGGAATTGTTCTAGCGAAATCGCGTTTTTCTGATTTGCCACCACGTGTTGGTGTTTTAGTTCGACTATCGACTTTTGTACCTCATTATACTGTTTGAGGAGCACCGAGATGTTTACGTCACCCATAGAGATTACCAGTATTCTATGGAAGTTAGTAACGTTAAAGGTAATATTGTTCTCATTATCCCGGAGGGTCGACACTTTATTTATAATGTCTTTCAGGGTATTCTCGTTTCAAGAATTACCTCTACGAGTTGGGAGGGTAGCAGTGAACAGGGTGTTTAATTGTACCCTTGCATGTTCTATTTCTTCTGAATCATAAAAATCATGACAGACAGATACAAGAAGGTCTGAACTAATATGATCTACTTATACAGATAAGCTGCAGATAAACTATACAGATATTCATGACAGTTGGCTTAGAAGTCCGTCAGTTGGCTTAGAAGCCGAAACCAGCCATTTGATATATATATATATATATATATATATATTCCCATCTCCCCAGTTATTCCTTAATATTATATACAACCAAAAGAAATAAATAAAACACCATTACATCATTCTCTTTATTTAGACGAGTTAAGGGAAATAATTCATGAAATATATAAGAAACAGATATACATTCAAAAATAATATACAGCAAAAATACACACATTAAACGAAAGATATATATACATTCTTAAATAATGATATTAGTACAGTATAAAACTATATAAACATTCAATATATGTACGAGCAAATACGTCCTTATATATATATATATATATATATATATATATATATATATATATATATATATATATACAGGTCGATACCGGGCTTGCAAGATGCTGGTTAAGCTCTGCAGTCACTTTTGGAGCTGTGGTCTTATGGTTCTTTGTCACAATGCGCTTTAGCACCCAGCGGTCTCGATCACTCAGCTTCTTCTTGCGTCCACTATTGCATTTGTCGGTGCTTGTCTTTCCATGGTTTTGGTAAGCAGACATGACCATAGAGACAGTTCCTCTGGACACATTGAACATCTGAGCGGTTTTCGTCACCGATGCACCAGCCATCCACGCTCCGACAATTTGCCCTCTTTGGAAGTCTGACAGGTCTTTCATAACTGCTAATTCATAATTCACTCAGATCTGTAAAAACAACGTGAGGGTTATAACATGACGTATACACTCTCTGTTACGCATTTAAATAGGTTTGCCAGTCATTTGACCGTTTACTTTGTGTCTGAGCAGTCCGTAAAGATAACCGGTGAAATCGGCGGGTGTTCATATCATTTTGTCTAACCCCTGTATATACACACACCAAAACTTATATAAAATAGCAATAGTACAGGATAAAACTGTATACCCATTAATATATATATATGTATAAACAGCAAAACGTATATAAAATCAAAATGCATACACCTTATGTTCTTCCGCGCTTAACTAAAATACTAAACTCGCACGTGATCGACTCTACAGTTACATCATTGTTGCTTTGTACTATACAATAAATACGATTTAGCATTATTTCACCACTCAAGATGTGTGGGTGACTATACTCGATGTAAAGGGCCTTCATATCGTTCAATACTATTTTTGTGCCCACCTTACAATTGTTTGGCAAGTTATCTTTAGACACGGACATAATACAATCAAAAGCACGCACAAAGAGGGCGTCATTAGCCGCAACATCGTTATTAAATTCAAGTTTATAAACACTCCTTACCAATCGAGGATTTTTTCTTACCGATCCGAGCTTTTCAATCGTGAATTCTTCTTCACAATGCATAGCGGCAGTTGAAATAATCTTCTAAATCGTAACGGAAGCAACTCATTATATAAAGATACAACTCTTCAGGGTGAACAGTGTAGTTGAGCTCTGCCTGTACCGCTCAAGTACTTTGAACCAAAGTTCATGATATTTCGAAGAGTCTAAACCTTTTAAATAAGCATCCAGCTCTAGACTATTCTCGCCATGTTCATTCCTATATTCGATATACCCATCGAGCAGAGCGGTGTATGCGTATTCAAGAACCGTATCAAAATAAACCATATTCGTAACACGCGCGTCTAATATAGGTTTTAGTTTGCGGAAAACTGCGATTTCAAACATTCTGTCGAGGATGAAGTGGTTTCGCGTGGAGACAAGAACGTTATTATCAGATGCATTCTCCCACATCAGTCGTATATCGATGCATGGCTGATCGTTATTTATACACAACTTACAAACAATGGCATATTTGCGGGTATCACTAATCTGTTCTCTTCTTGTACCTACACTTGCAAGTATTTTATAACGATCTTCTACCCACTTCGCAACTATCACGAAGCCTATTCATCTCCACAACACTTTAATAAACAACATTACATTTACTAGACTTTGCTTGTCTACAAGTCGTTTCCAGTACATGGTTAATGGCACCAGTTTTACGTCTGAACACACGCAATGACTTCGTCACGGACACGTCGTATACTGTATTGAGAATGCTGCTCAAAGGAAGCTCCATCGTTTTCTATTGTGAGAGTACACAACCAGTCGAGTCAAACTCTGAGATGACTATGAGCAACCGGTGCACTGTTTGGCTCGGGGACAGGTATGGATGAGTGAGTCATACCAAGCGTTAATGTTTCGTGTACGAGTTTGTTCCCGCATGAAAAAATTATGCAATTACTTGTACCCATCATACCATGCAATTTTACGATACATGGGGCGATATCGGTTTTAATGTTTTATCGGAATGCGCACTAGACGTTCATTTCCACAAACTAAACACATTAACAATCCGGCGCACTATTTGAGAGAAACATGTGCCCGTATTTATCCTTTTTGTTTAACAGTCGATACTCGTCTCTAAATTCTATTTAAAACTCACACAGGCCTTTAGCTACAACCTCACTGCGAACCTCGTCATGATATATATGAATATAGTGGTAAAAGTACTTTACGTAGCTTGTCCATGATGAAAAGGTTTACATTCTCAGGTGCAGGATACGCGTACTCGGTATGGTGCAGCATGACATAATACCGCCTGTCAGACCACTCATCAACAAGACTCACTACCCATACCCGTTGCTTCTCTTCTGCACGCGTTGTTTCTTTCACCTCAGGGTATATGTAGCTTTTATACAGTTTAGCCCTACAACGTGGTCCATTACATCGTTTGTGCCGCGAAATCCTGTAATGCTCCAGCCAGAATAACCATAGAATATTTAAACATTTTGTTCCTCAAGCTTAGCACGGTTCAATATAGCCTTAAAAGTCTCAAAGGAGTGGGGGCTAGGCCGTCTTTCAGTATCCACCACATCTTCCGACTTTACCGAATACCACTTCATAAACGTCGAATACGCAATATCAAAAGTCGTCATCACTATTTTTCGTTTAGTGAGAAAACACACGGCTGAGCTCCGAGGCAGACAGTGGTCAACTGAGCACGCAGAGGCAGAGATATGCCCAGGTAGTAGCAGGAGTCACGTGAACCATTTCATTGAGCTTACAGTGGGCGGAGCTTAGGACTTTTTCCCTCTACACAAACACACACACACACACACACACACACAAAGGAGAAAATGGAACCCTAATTTAAACACTTACAAATATACGTAATAAATAAACATCGCTAACAATAGACATATACATTATTCAGGTACTATGGTACCCAAAGGGTACGGTATCATACGTGCCAGGCACCTCGTAACGTTTCCTATAGGAAATCCGACAAACCTCTGTGCCCCTGAGTTCCTTCACACCCCAGTTTCTGTGCCCGAAAAGTGTGGGTTCCTACAGTCATTTAGGGTGGTTGGTGACCCTCAACTTCTAAGCACACTAGCTCCTTCAACGAGTCAAAGTTAACGATCCGTCGGTTCGCCAGGTTAAGCGTGATGCCCTTCGCCTTCACGGTATATGTCAGCTCTTTTCCCCTGTTGATACAAAGGAGTCAGCGTATACACCATCACCATACTCATCCTTGATCTCGTCAGTTAACTCTCCGAGGAATTCCCCAATAGGCGGCATGTATTCACCATCCCTCGCTGTGAATATTACGCTATCTGTGTCAGCGTTCAGCACGAAGAGAGTGCAGTAGTCCCCAAAGCTTGATATGTGCGTATGCCGTTGTGAAGCTGGCTACAGGTATGTTTGTAGCACTTGAGGTATCTGTGGCCAGTTCGGTGATGTTGTACTTTATTATGTACGTGTTACCAACATTCACGATCTCCATAACCTCTTTATCGGGGTCATTGGCAAAATCCCACATCTCGTTATAACTTTTGGCTAGGTGAACGTTCCCCTTACCTGTATTCTGTGCAAACTTGCCTCAAAGACTATTTAGACACAACTTTGCACTAAAGCGCTTGCCAGGGTTCTTAACAATTTGGGCCCGGTCAAGTTGTATCCCTTCACGGTCACGGTAACGCTGAATATAAACCGATTTTTCACCTTCGCTCTCAACCCCTCGCGGGTAGCCTGATGCTTCTATTTTATCCTTCAAAAAAATATTTATATACGGCGCGAAAAGTTGGGGAGTTTGTGAAACCTCCACACCTCATATATCTTCAATATTCTGTAATCATGGCGGAAGGCTAGGGACAGCTCAGGACTTGTATATACACCTCTGATCTTTCGCTGGTTGGTTGTGTGATTACAGGACCCATTATTCTCCTCTGCGCACTTCACGCACAGGGGAAACATGAGTTTGTGATCTATAACGACGGGTAAGATCGGCATCCATAAATGGCGAGGGGGGAGCACGTTTATGAAAGAAAGACCGAAATAGTACTTCTTCGATGGTGGGCAGGTCAGGTCCCACCAGTTTTTCAGGTACACCTACGGGGTACGGATTGTTCTTCATCACCTAGGAATATAAAGAACAGAAGTCGTAGTAATGGAGTTTCACGCCCTCCGTAGGTGGAAAGTATAGCTTGAATGGGTTTGTACGCCCTCCAACCAAGCTATCACCACATTTAAGAAGATCCAGCACCAGTGAACGCTTGATCGTGTTTATTTCTTCATGGTACTGTACATCTGTTTCCATCCGTGCATCATACTCATGCTCCCACAAGATCTGGTGAGTGAACTGGGTACCTATAAGCTGATCGCGGGTGCGGGTCCATGCAAAACTGTCGGCAGGAGATCTACCGTGGATATCTCCTACAATTCCACACTCAGGACGTGGGCACCCTTTCCATCAGCATCCGTTAAAGGAGTACAACAGTCTTCTCATAAGTGGTACGGTCTTCGCTTAGACCATCAACCCAAAGAACACGACCACTGACTTTAATGGGTACTTCTCCCGTTTTGCGTGCGCGTTTTATGTATATTCCGGTCTGCTGCTGTATGTGTATCAGCCAGTAAATAGCCTTGTGCCCATAACTTCGAGGGTTGTTTCTGTGAATGACGGCTAAGGTGTCTTTAAGCATGAAATTGTTCTTGAACACAGTAAAGCACAATGAGGCGATTGTGGTTGCGACTTGCAGCGGATCGCAGTTGAAACGGTTTATGTACATCCTTCCAAAGGCCTGGAAACATACTCTAAGCACGCGCACATCATTCACGCAATAACACTCACATTCATCAGCTATATTGTATGGATTGGTTTCATTAAAACTGTTGTAGTAGCGGTCAAAATCTTCACGCTCACTATCACTCATGTTGGTGTAGTTAAAGTATTGTTTGGGGGGGAGGTAGTCCTACGTAATTTAAAGTGTCGCTAGTGAGGAAAGTGTAAGGGAAATACCGTTTTGAAACTTCCGCAGCTAACCCATCACCTTTGGTAGCTTGGCTAGTTTAAAAGATGTGAATAATAAAGTATTTTTGAACTGAACATTACCTCTTACCTGCATTTGTATAAGCTTGTTTCCTCTTTTCAGGGGATCACCCGTGAATATCTCTGATGACTCGTGCTCAAGCAACTCCTTATAAAGGAACTTGGTGTCAAATTTTGCTCCGTTATGGGCAAGAATATAAAGAGTAATTTTTTTTAACTTGTCCGCTAACTTGACCATATAGGACGCAAAGAGTTTAACAGGGCTGTCGTGTGCGGTTGTTTTAAAAACGTTTGTCCGTTTACCACATTTGTGACACTAATCACACTGAACCTCCATGCACTCATCGCAGATAGTCTAATTTACAAGTAGATGTGGGATAACCTCTTTGGTTTCAGGGTTTGTGTAAGTTTCTATATCGTA
The DNA here is from genome assembly GCA_023014485.1 of Bathynomus jamesi. Classification (NCBI taxonomy): domain Eukaryota; kingdom Metazoa; phylum Arthropoda; class Malacostraca; order Isopoda; family Cirolanidae; genus Bathynomus; species Bathynomus jamesi. Next base: position 125,881 of record JAJOZX010000794.1, read on the forward strand.
GTACACAGTTAAACAAGGGCTATTTTTAGGCTTAGCGTTTTTCATATAATGTACATTTTTCACTCCATCAGCCTTACATTTCTCATGGCATGTAGGACAGTGAATTTCATCACAGTTATGCTTGAATTTCCCCCAGTTATCCATCATATGAAACATACCACATTCACAGATTCTCATTTTCCTGCAAGTGCCTATTGACTTGTGTATCTCAAAGCATTTATTATTGAAAAATGTACGTCTGCACATATTATATTCCCTCTTCTCAGCTCCAACTACACGACTTTCACATTTGGGGCTTTTATAATGCTCACATACCATGTGACATTCCTTACAATGCTTAACTATATCCGCAAATTCGAGACATCCCTTACACAACTCATGATGCCGTCCATATTTTCGACTTTTATCATAACTTGCGTATAGGTCCCTTATATTGTGGATGGGAAGAAACGTTGACCCTGACAGTCCTAAAATAAGTAGAGGGCTCTGACACAGCTTTTAAAAATATACACAGTCCAACGACGATCATCCATTCCAAATACAACTACACGAACATTCATTTCTGCTCTACCCTTCTCAGCTTTTTAGGACCCATATTACAATCAAACTCAAGCTTGCAAGCTGGATCCAGTTTACGAGCACGCTGCACAACTGTAGGTATCCAAATTTTTTGGGCCCGTGTATTCAGCACAGTAAACATACGGGCCAAGACTATTCCTATAAAGCCGCAACCACGATCGGCGTTTATATGCTTTCTGTAAATAGCCTGAGAATTGAAGTTAAGAGTATAAGGTGTGGCACTATGACCCGAAACCGAAATACTCTGTCAATATCTACCGTGAAGTTGTCTATATTGAAGGCTGTACTACTTTGAGAGGCCTGCATTATACGGCCCAAGATATATTCTATGTGTACAGCTGCCAAGCGTCTGAACGGTATTACTACCGAAAAATCATCTACATCCCCGTCAACTGACCCGGACCCGAAGTTCAACCTCGTCCCGACTTCACGTCCAACACCGCTGCTATACAAGGCTCCAGGGTCAACCCTAACTGTATACCGATTTCTACTCAGGGCAGGGGTGAGTTTAGTGGTACGCACCAGTTCGAATGTTATACCTTCCTCTACAGAGCGAGAAGCTGCTGGTGTGGAGGACGTACCGGAATTCAACAGGAATAAGGGGGTATATTTTTAATTGAGGAACGTACTATTGTGGGGGTTGTGTCGTAAGACGTAGAGGGTTGGGACTCTATTACTGGAGGTCTAGCAACCGGTGCACTCCTGGCACGTTTTATACCTGACGTGGAAGGTTCTTCATCATCGTGCCTCCGCTTTGAACTGCCATGTGGTGGAGGTGTCGCTGGCGAGGGTTCGTTAGTGGGGGTGGAGTCTGTAGCTACACTCTCATCGGGGTCGTGTGTAATATCGATGATGGAGTGCTGTACATCCTCGTCATTCACGGTTCCGTGGAAGAAAAACAAGACTATAAGGAGCAGCACTTAAATTTTTTTATATTTTGTAAATGTTCCACTTAGTGGTGTGACGTGTTAGAGATTGACTCTGTAGAAAAATTCAGGTTCACAAGCCCATCCACATGTATTACATCTGGCCCTACAGGATGTGGTAACACTGTGTTTATGCTTAAAATCATTAAGGATAAGGGGGAGATGGTCTCAAAATTTGTGCATAAAGTAATATGGTTCAATTCGACGTACTAATCAGTGTTCAACGAGTACCAGGACGATATTTTGTTCCACAAAGGCGTATATGACGTTAATTCATTAAAGGGAAATGAGCATACAGTCATCGTGATTGACAATCTCACTTTGAAAAGGGATAAAACGTTTGCTGAGATATTTATAGTGTTCTCCCACCATCTTAACATAGCGTATTCTTCATCAATCAGAATCTATTTTTCAAAAATAGGTACATGCATGATGTGTCGTTAAATACACAATATCTAGTCATTTTCGAGCAACGTAGAGATGTGTCATAAATTGGGGGTATTAGCCAATCGGATATTCCCGAATCAGCGTAAGGAGTTTTTGGAAGCTTATAAAGAAGCTACAAGTCACGTTACGGATATTTGTTTTGTGACCTTCACCCGCGAAACACGTTTAGGGTAATTCTAAGAACGAATATATTCCCAAACGATCCTGAAACGTTGTATATTCCAGAATGACAAATAGGCTAAAGAAATACCGTGAATTAATAGAAATTTATCATCGATTGCCCCGGGCATTGCAGCAGAAGTTTATCAAAAATATCGACTCGGACTTGTTAAAATGCATCTATGAAATTTGCCTTAATGTTATACTGTAAAATGTAATGTGCCAATCAAATCCCATCAGAAGACTACCCGACGTCGTTACAAGAACATAATACGTACTCTCGCTCGTAAAAGTTAAACTGTGGGGAAGAAAATGCAAATTATTGTACAAAGAGGGGGATCATTCCTCCCCCATCTTATTTTCAGTTTTGGGACCTATACTGACTATATTAATATAATTAAGAAAGTGGTAGTAATTCCGCATGAGGTGTATGTTTCACTGCAAAATTCAAAGAGTCCAGACACGGTTCTAGAACCCCGTAGAAGCAGGCTTAAAAGAATGGAAAGCGAACTGATAGACCTATTAACAAAGTGAAAAGTTAACTGATGAGAAAAGGATCTTGTACCAAGAGGCTCTGCAGAAATTCCTTCATGAGTACGAAGATTATAAGAATCCGACAGAGATTCCGGTGGTTATTAGGCACAGCGCGAGCAATGATGAGCATAGCGACATAGGACCTGAGGCCGACGTTAGAGATGACCAACCAAAGAATAACGGAATGCAACACATCCAGCATGTATTAAAAAGCAGTCTCCCACATACATTGAGGAAGAAAGGCTTAAGTCTTTATAATCTATTGAGTGAGGACCCCATCATACAGTGGACCAATACAGGCGAGGCCATTGTTGAATGAACAAGGGTACAGGGATCGAATATCGTCGACATTGTCCATGATCTGGTGAGAAAGTGGGACAGGCCCTCACCATCAGGATGGAAGCATATTAAAGCAAGACTACAACAAATAAATATCCCCAAAACAGTGACAGGAAATCTCAATAGGTTAAAAGACTTGGAGCAAGTCTCGCATGTGTCACAACTGAGTACGCCATCACCCCCAACAGTAGCATCTCTGAAGAGGAAAAACAAGAGACCAAACGGCCAACCTTATCCATTTGTCTTTAAAATATGCAAATGGCTAACATATTAAGAAAACGCTATTATGACATTTCTAACCCAGCCTTCTATGGCGGTGTTAATAGACTGTACTGAGGTGTTTACAATGATGGAGTAGGGAAAAAAGATGTTGAGAGGTTTTTGCGGGAGCGGGATGCTTATACACTTCATAAACCTGTGAGAAAAAGGTTTAAAACGGCCAAGAGAACAGCGGCTTCGATTGACTCTATTTGGCAAACGGCTTTAAAAGACATGCAAAGATATTCAGTATCCAATGATGGCTATCGCTACATCCTATTCATAAAAGATGTATTCTCTAGATATCTATGGCTACTTCCTCTGAAAAATAAATCGCCTGAAACAGTTGCTAAAGCTACCAAAACGCTGATGTTGAAAGAAAACAGGGTTCCTGGCTATTTTTGTACGGATATGGGGAAAGAATTTATAAGCAGAGTTTTTCAGAACATGTTGGCAGAGTTTAATATCAGTTACTACACTAGCAATTCTATACATAAGGCCTCTTTAGCTGAAAGAGTTCAACGTGCCATAAAGGAGCGCATGCATCGCTATTTTACACATACAGATATACTGTATAAACATTCTGGGATCATTGGGCTCATCATCCAACCGTTCACACCATCGCGCGATTTGGACAACACCTAACAAGGTTTTAGAAAGAGATACGCACACAGAGTGTGAGGTGAGAAGAGATATTCGTAGAGCACCGCCACATTCTACACGTTTCAAAATCAATGATTATGTAAAACTATCGCTTTCGGGAAATAAATTCGCGAAGTGATTTGAGCAAGGACGGACACGTGAAATTTTTAAAGTTAGGGTTATGAGACCTAAAGGCGAGATAATGATGTATTACGTTGAAGATTTTAATGGGGAAGAAATCGCAGGAGGCTTTTACCGCGAGGAGTTGCAGAAAGTGACATTTAATTTAGGAAAAATGTGTTTAAAATTGAAAACATTTTAGGCAGCAGAGGTTCAGGAAAGAGAAAAATGTACCTGGTGAAATGGCTGGGGTACCCAGAAAACTACAACACCTATATAAAAGCTGATGCAATAATGAAGCTTAAATAGTATACAACATGGCGTCTAACCACTTCTCTGTCACACTCCCGTCCTCTTCTTCTCTGTATGTACATCTTAACAACACTAGCCAACTTTGTAACAGAACTCCATGGACCCATTGAATTGGAACGTGATTCCTATGAGGTTGAGTTATGCGAAATTCAGCTATCCACCAGCTTCTTAAGTGTTGATTATAAAGAACCCGTTTTTACGGTTCTTAGAAATCGTGATGAGTGTAAAAAGGCAGGGGTAATTAGAAGTGAAACCATGCGTGCCGCCCGGAGTGGGGGGCCCTGTATTACACTACACTAGTAGCACTAGGCCCTGGTCGTTATGGTGCGGCCGAGGATGTTGTGAGAGACTTAAACGGAAGTTTAAAATGTTCAAATCTTACGGCTGATTTAGTATATGAAATCGTAAACAAAGAAACCCCTGCACATGCTCTGACTCTAATATTTCAATTATCCTGTGATTTTAAAGACAAAGGATTGTTCCAAATTATAACCTAAGGCCGATATAGAGCAGCGTTTCAAAGAAGGAACAACATGACTTGTCCAGCTTAATGTATCAGTTGAAATTGGGGAAATTGGGTAAAGGCTATCCATCCCCAGACATGTGCTATATTTACAGCAATATCGTGGCGCATTAATTTGTTGGGGATACCCAGTAGGGTGTCAATTTTAGGGAGCAAAGTGAAATCTTTAGATTTTGAAAGACTAGTGACCAAATGATGCAGTTTTATGCGCTAAAACGAAATATGGCTTTAAAATCCAGATTTCACCACTCGTAGCTTTTATATTTGAAGTTGAAGTTTACGAAAAATCAGCAATTTTTGCAAGTATTTTTTTATAGTATATAACTACATTTTACATACATTAAATACAATTAAAGACATTTTGATTGTATTTCAATATTAAAACTTAGAAATATAGATAGGTTTCTTGAACTTTGACAAGGATGCCATGTCTGCGTTGCTCTTGTTCCCGGACATGAGCTCCCTACTGGCCACCTTGCCACTGATGTACGCCTCCCTCCTCTCTTGTGAGTAAACGTGTTGTGCTAATTCAGTTGTCATCCTTACACACCTCTCTACTGAGTGTGTGTGTGTGTGTGAAGGCCATGCAGGAATTTCCAATGGTCTATCCAGAAACTCCTTGATTGCAGCAGTGGTGAGGGAGCAGGTCAGAGGAGGCTCAGTCACGCCAGAGTTCCAGTCAATAAGCTCCGAGAGTTTGGTGGCATCTGGGTTGATGTCAGGAGTCTTCCAGGGTCTGACACTGCAGTCTCCTACCTGTGTGTCCTCATCTCCTTCACCTCTGATTTCCAGTATCCTCTTCACTACCTTCCTCCTCTCCTCCTCCACCTCACTGCACAGCATGGCCTGGAGCACAGCCTCAGAGTGTGCATACCAGGCTGATCTCTTCACTGTAGGCATCACTGTTACTATCACCTCCTTCTTCTGACTTCTGAGCAGCTCCAGCTGGTACAGTACATGCCTGGGACCCTCCACCCAGCTGTGATTTAACTTGATGTTGAACCAGTTTGGCATGTAGACTCCCACTATGAATTCCACAATTATCCTTAGATTCTCCAGGTTCAGACCCTTCAGCCCATGTTTGGAAATCCACAATCTGCAGAACCTTAGATCCGTGGTGACCCACCTACTGTGACGGACTGGCCCAATCTCCAAGAGAGCTAGACTCTGAGGTACCTCTCCCGATCTGATGGCAGTGATGATTCTTTAGACATATGATTGGTCTGTGCTGAGGTCCTTCACTACCTCCTCACTGAGATGGGATAGAGGAGGACCAAGAGTGATCCTCGTGAAGTTTGGTTTGATCCCCAGCTCAGTGGCAGTGTCTAACATCTTCCCTAGGGGCCCAGACCACTTGTTGTTGCTCAGTGTCTTGCCATCCAGTGCAGTCACCAGGTGTCTGAGACTCAGCTCCCCAGTGTGCAAGTCACAGACAATCCACACCAACTTCCTGCTAAGCTTGGCCTCCACATAATGCATTACTCCTCCCTCCCAGCCAGTATTCACATTAGTACTGTCACCTCCTATGGCCAAAAGGGTCTGATCTGCTCCTTTCTCTCTTTGCCAGTTCACCAGATGATCAGCAATGACCTCAGCATGACTTCTCTTCTCTGCAGCTTCCTCTGGTACAAAACGCCACAAATATTTCCCACCTTGTTCATTGCACACTGTGTAGTGTTCTTCCTTAATGAGGCCAGGAAAATGCCTGTCACTGCCCTCAGCTTCCATCATCACTTTGGTGCCATCTCTTTTCCCATCAAAGAACAATGCCATTGTTAATCAGGTCATTAACTGGGTAATTCCTCCTGTCCTCCTCACTCATCTCTCTCCTCAACAAACCATACCTCAGCAGATCTCTGGCTGTGGGCAGCTCAGCAGGGGGAAGTTACCTCCCAGTCCCCACCAAATGACTTAGGTGACAACTTGATTTGCTTCGGGTTGTGATTTCTTTCTGACTCATCCTATGGATCTGTGAACAAAAGAAATGTCATTGAAATTTGGATAGGCTTACTGATTATGATTACAGAAAATTAAGTTAATTGAAATTCTTAATATCTTCCTACAAGCTCAGATAAAAGGTTGTGTTGTTGTAGGTACAAGACTTAATTATTCAAAGTAATGACAATTTCATATATCTATCATATCAAAATATAGAGAAAGTTTGGGTCACACATAACATTTCGAATAATTTGAATTACACAATATTTACATTACGAAGTAATCAAAATTGTCAAAAAGGAAGGAAAACACATGCATTCACAATCAAAACTCCAGCATTTGTGACTATGTGAAACTTAGAAACCATACTGCACACCAAAAATAACCAAAGTTGACCACACATATCAATGGCACATTGATATACGATGTTACAGTCATATTTAGGTTATATTTCAAATCATTATGGTCAAATAAATTAGGTAAATGGCTTTTTTAAACAACACTAAAGATATTTCTAATTTTGCTAGATAATATGACATCATTTGAGCATTAGTAGTTTTTGAATTGTTGAGTTTACTAAAATTGACACACCCTAATACCAAGGCAAGTCTGCTACGCATTGCACACATTCCCAACCATAGAGGGAAGAGCTTGAGCATTACATATGACAACCATTATGTGAATGTTGCGACTAATCTACTAAGAAATATCTCAATATATATATGGACGATTGAGGGAAAAAATTTCCCATTCGGTGATGGGAGCTTAAAAGTGAAGATACACTTTCGTCGCTTTCAGTTATAATGACCCGAAGGTATTTCACAGTCTATCAAGGGGTGAGATAGCGTGGGAGTGGGCTTGGATCCATTTTTACAACCATACTACGCACGGCTGTCCCATTGCTGAAGAGGGGTGCCAGATACCTCGGGAGGAAGGCGTTACAATGAGGTTTTAACGCGGTAGAAGACATAATGGGTGGAGCTAAACCTAAAGAAGCTCTAAAAAACATTTAAAACGTACACGGGACGAAATCATCAAAGACGCAAAGAGAAAAATGTGTTGTGGCTGGAAGAAGAAAAGGGCTCTCCGGAAGAAGGGGCTACCAACACGTGGCGTTAAACGTAAAAGGAAATAAAAAACGAAGAAGTGTTCTAAGTGAATGAAACCTATGGTTGATCAATTTTTTAACTAATATAAGCTGAGCTCATTGCTCTCACGAATCATAGGCTGATTACTACTTGTCGAGAGAGGTGGCACTGTTTCTGACTCATCATGGCACGCTTCATCCATCCGTGAAGCTCACAATGTTGTAAATCGGAGCTGTCCCTCTTTGATATGCCCCCAACACAAATTTCTATTGAGCACAGTGACTTCATTAAAATTAATCCATTAAACACAATTAGTTCACCGAGTGCCCCTATAGAATTCGTGATACCCAGCTCAGGCCCATCCTTTTTTGATCCAAGCTGCATGCACATGTAGGCTAAACTGCGTATAGCCCATTCAGATAGAACGGACTGCGATGATAATTATTCTGCTTACCCTGAAACCAACTTTCTACACCCCATATTCAGTCAGTGTGAGGTGTATTTAAACCAGGTCAACATCTTGGTAGGAACAGGTTATTATCACCTACGAGCCTATCTGGAAAATGTCCTCAACTTTTGAAAAGAAGCGAAGGATACCTTTTTAACTGCCGAGGGCTATTATCAGACTAAAGACGAAAGTAGTATAAAGGATAAATTTAAAAATTCTAAAAAGAAGATATATGAGTGTTTTGGACGTCTTCATACATACTTCACATTCCAGGAGAAACTGCTTATGAATAGGGTGGATATGAAATTAAAGCTCACCCGCACGAATCCTGAGGTCTGCATAAATCTGGGGCCTGATCAAGAAGAGGGCGAAAAATCTGTTGTGATTCACATTATGGAAACATATCTGCGCGTACGGCGAGTAAAATTAAGCTCTGTTAAACAACTAGAAACTGAAAAAATTTGAATACACACAACAGTAAAAACTCAATTACCAGAGTACAAATCAAACTATACACGGTGCACGCAGGGTTGGCATCGAAGCAGCTAGAAAACGTGGCCCTGGGAGTTCTAACTAAAAGGTTATTAATTGGAATACAGGATCACGCTTCGACGAATGGAAAGTATAAAATGAACGCCTTTAAATTCGGGAATTTCGGCCTTTAAAATATAATTCTATACGTCAATGGCGTTGCGTTGGGGTGGGAGGATACGGACTTCTCATCGGACGCTGTGTTCACGCTTTGCGCGAAAGCTTATAGTCATGTAGCCCATATTGCTGGTGGCTGTGATGAGCTTGGGATTGGCGTAGCGCAGAAAGAATTTGTCGATCAATTTAACCTTTACCCGTTTGATATCACCCCCGACTTATCTTCTAGCTAGTGTAAATACACACTTAAGTCTACAACGAAGTGGGAACATCTCAGTCAGAATGGAATTCGTCAACCCGATAGACGCGCCTATTAGTGTACTAGTATACCTCGAGTCACAAGCCCTAATTGAGATCGACCGCTTCCGGAACTTAGTCACAGATTTTTAAAATGGACGCGAATACACTCCAGAGAGTAATGAAAAGTGACCGAATCACACGTTTCAAATTTATTGGTGTGTTTGGGAAGAATGAAACATTGAAATTGCCAACTACGAGAAAATGCGGTGAGATTATCTTCAATACCGACGTTGTTGGGGGCGAGGGGATTCATTGGTTTGCAATATACTTTAAAAATAGGGAAGTAATGTATTATTTTAATTCACTGGGGACTTATCCCTGGAGTGAATACGTTATTGTAAAATTTTCGAACAGTTCCATGGCCCTGAAATTGTCGGAATCCCCACCGATTGCAAGGATAGTTTAGTAATACTTGCGGGATGTAGTTTCTTTCATTTCTCCGGCACGTCACGTGGGAGGAGATTTATAAATTTTTTAAAATTATTCGATTAGTGCGACACTGAGATGAATGATGAATTGGTATGCAGACAAATAAAAAGCCGTTTTCCGTTTGTGTGCACTCGATGTATTGTGTAAAGTTTTACGCGTGTATTTATAATTGTAACTATATTGTTTAAAATGTCTCCTTTAATGTTAGTCTTATTTAGTGGACGCTAGTTCTGTAATCTCAATTGTACTAAAACATGATTTATATTATTTGAGAAATTGATGAAAATACAATGTGTCTTGTTCTTAAACAAAAAAAATTAGTTCCTCGATGACCTAGCATTCGTTGGACCGGATGTGAGACAATATTTCGACCTTCGTATTCAGGTCACTGGGTTGGCTGCGCTGTAAAACCTCGAAATCGCTGTCGACTATTTGCTTTTCTTCAAAGCTGTCACGAAAAGTAGCTATAACACGATCGAGTTCCGCATCGGTCTTTAACGTGAAATTAACTTAATTAATTCATACATTTTCTGAATCTTTTTTAATTAAAATCCAATTTTTTCATAAATCGAATTGTATTCAGAAAACCTAGCTCATTACTAATTCAAACTAATCTATAATTAAAATTGAGGATACCTGCTATTTTAAAGAAACATTTACAACAAATGTGATAAGTAGGATATGTATTATTACAGCCACACCATATATATATATATATATATATATATATATATATATATATATATATATATATATATATGCCGAAATAACCATGAAGGAGACACAGAATGGATAATAATTAAAAACCTATTGTTTTTCACCAAATTACATACAGAAGAACATATATATATATATATATATATATATATATATATATATATATATACACAGTGTGTATATATATATATATACACGGTATATATATATATATATGAAAGAGAGAGAGAGAGAGAGAGCTGCAAGGCGATACAAGCACACTAATTTACAGCGCCGGAAATACTTTTATCCTAACTGTGCATACTACGTAATGCCTACATCACAGGGTCTCGAGTCCAGGACCGTTGGAATTCTTTAAAGTTTTAGTAATTCTAAAACCCCACCTGTAGAACTTTCTATAAATTTATTAAACGTAAATATTTGAGAAACAAAATTCACTTTCTAAATACTGAATAGAATACATTAAATACAGAAAGCCTAACACAGTATCCTGTAGTAAACATGCATTTATATGTCAGGACACCACGATGTATATATGGGAGGCGAGAGTTACAATAAGAAAATGCCGATTAGGGCGTCCGGATCAAATAATAAACAGCAAGCAGGTGGCCTAACCGGGTTGTTAACATATACTTCCATAAACATATATATATATATATATATAGGAAGAGAGAGTTACAAGGAGTTATAATAAGAGAAAATGTAGGATAGGGTACCCGGAGCAAATAAAAAACACAAAGCAACTGTCCTAACTGGGCTCAAAAGGAAGATTAGCTGGATGTGCTATGCATCATCTGCCAGCACCAGGTAACGAACCCGGGACCGCGTTGTTAACATATACTTCCATAAACATATATATTATATATATATATATATATATTATATTAGGGCGGTTCAAAAAATGAAAATTAAAAATTTTTATTAGACGTAAGAACATAAAACTCTGAAACGAATTTGAGTGGAATCCGAGCGTATTTACTCGGTGCTCAAGCATTAGAATATGTACAGTGGGTGAATTGGATAAATAACATTTAGATAACCAATGAATTTGCACAATATAACGTTCAGTGATGGCACAAATGCACTGATATCACCTTAATATCATACTTGAAATCTAGTCGCCTGAACATTTACCGGTGGCTAATGTCGACTTATTCTGGTCAGGAAATTAGTGCCGGTGCATTTCCACTACGTGTAAGAGGTACTGATTTTGAGTCTCGGCTTTGGTAATGGTTGCATTGGAATTCTTTATCATGGACACGCCCCTTTCAGCACTGTCGTTGATAACATTGAATCTTTACATGGATAGGAGGGATCGTCTATCGTCTTGGTGATTTTTCCTCTCATCAAGAGATGTCCTAAGAACCCTCGGCTGAACTTGAAAGTATCAAATAACTTGAATGACGCTGAATCGACAAAGTCTGAGATATCCTTCCTCTCTACTAAAATGTTTCCTTTGTATTTTCTCCGATCTTTCTTTAGCGTTCCTCTCTGTAATAAATTTGCTGCCTCAACCATTTTCATCTTTCTTTTCCGACAAGGTTTCAAACGAAACAAAGCCAAACCAGGAGGAGATTGTAGACACCAATCGACCAGGGAAGTACTCTGGGGGGAGGACGTTAGGCAGGATACAGAGAATGCTGGAACTCCTGTTTCTCCTATCACTGTCCTCCTTAGCTGATCTTTTTCGGTGTCTCATCTGCTTGAGCACCCACTAATAGTTTTGTAACGAAGTAGAAATTTGCGATGAAGGTTTTTGTAAACAAGTAGAATTAAAAAATCCACATGCTCAGTGACTTACCTGCAATAAAATGTTTCACCCCTCTTACATGAACCACTCTAATATACAGGGTGTCCCAGGAGGAAATGTCAAGAATGCACCATTTGCTCTTTGGGTATTTCTAAGTAGAAAGTATTATATCGACATGTGCCTGATTCCCAACCGTTACCGAGATACAGGCCTCTACATTTCGGTAACTAAAACATAATAAAAAGCCGATCTTAGATAATATTCAATGACATTTAATGACACATTGGCAACTGTGCAGATCCTCACATTATTTATTTACATTATTTATTTAGGTACGTCTTAACACCTGCTCACTGATCATTGAGGGCCGCCTAACATCTGTACAATACAGAAATTTTTTAGAACACGTCCTTCCCCTTTTACTTGATGATGTACCTCTTGCATTCAGACAACGGATGTGGATGCAACACGATGGAGCACCACCTCACTACGGCAGGGAGGTTACTACATACTTAAATCAACGGTTTCCGGGAAGGTGGCTTGGACGTGGAGGACCTGTGGCATGGCCTCCTCGTTCGCCTGACTTATCTCCGCTAGATTTTTTTGTCTGGGGGTTCTTGAAGAGTAACGTTTATCAGCGGAATAAGCCCGAAACTAGGGAGAAGTTGGTTGCACGTATACAGGATGCGTTCATAAACCTCAGAAATGAACTTCCGCGTTTTCCTTGGCAAGACTCGATGAATCGGAGGCTCGCCGCGTGCATTGAAGAAGGAGGGGGTCACTTTGAAACCATTCTGCAATAAGTGCAATAGTGTATTGTATGTTCTTGTGAATGACTCATGACGGAGGGAATGTATTTGTTTATTCACTGCTGAAAATAACTGCTGTGGGTTCCAGCCGAAAATGACCCCTTTTATATACGTGATCCTGATTGTCGCCATCCCAATATTCAAATCGCGAGTTTCCTGTTGGCCGTCGGTAAATTTGGGTGAGACCATAACGTGTAAGCGAGACTTTCTACTAACCAGAGATCCTGGACTCGTTCTCATGCTCCGCCTATTAGGTTGTAATTGGACGAGTCGCGACTTCTGGGCGGGGGACCTGTCAAATATAACTTATACGCTCCATAGATTTCTTTCAGAAATGAAACAGAAACGTAAGAGAGAGAGAGAGACCTTTTATTATATGCTATAGGCCTAATATGAGCAACTATAGGGACTACCTATGTTAATAGATCACCCCCCTCGCTCTAATAAACTATCACTAATGGCTATCTTAATTCCAAAACTCTCTCCTTTTACAATGTAGAGAACTGCAAAAAAAATATTTAATGGAGATGTATATGTACAGATTCGAAGAGAGAGGGAGAGAGATAGAGAGAGAAAACTTATTTAGCTGGATGGATGGGATTCATCATAAAAATTTAATATTATTTGTCATTTGTTTAGCGAGAATCTATTTTACAATCTAAAACTGGAAAATAATTTTTAAAAATCTAATACGATAATTAGCAGAAATGGGAGTGACAACGTCGGATTAGCCATCAAAGTTTTTAAAATGTTTATTGTATCGAGAGATTGGGTGTATGATGAATATCAATTGAAATGGACAACTCGTGTTTTAAAAGAATAAATTGGTGTAAAATACTTTATTACCCGACTTGTATCTCCGAAAAATTAATCAGAAAAGGAAGTCTGAAGGTGTTTAGCAGGAGAATCTGATGCATGTGCGAAATAATCCATCGCTGGTTGGTGTAAAATGTTTTATTACCTTACCTGTGATTTTCTATTTATATATATATATATATATATATATATATATATATATATATATATATATATATATGAAGTTGGCCCATTTCGTTTCGGCTTAAAATTTCGGCGAAGGGTATTAGCGCTCGGACGAGTAGAAATAAAATTCAGGTGTTCAGACGCCTCTCTGGCGCTGTGAACAAGTTTAAGATTGGCGTTTTAAGATTTTTCATTAATTTTTAATAATGGTTGGATGCATAAAGTATCGGGTATGGGTCAGTGTTGACGAATTTATTTTATTTTAAGTAAAATAATAATTCTTAATAATGTATATACAGATGATGATGAAGGTTATTCAGTTCATTGTTTCAGATTGTGTAGGAAAATTTGCGTCCCATTAATAATAATAAATCTTAATCAGAAATGATGGAGGGAGAATGTGTGTGTGTGTGTGTGTGTGTGTGTGTACGTGCCGAAATTAATTAGCCTTTTTAAACACTGTTTTATAATTAATTTTGTATTTTTTCCTTGCGGGTTGGTGTAATTATATATATATATATATATATATATATATATATACTGTGTGTGTGTGTGTATATATATATATATATATATGTTAACCCACCTTCTATGGTCTTGGGTGGTTCGAGGTTGTCGGGGGTTCGGGTTAGGTAGCAGCAACGGATTTCTCACTCTGGGGTAAATAACACCGTATTGGAATCGCAGTAGTTTCTTTTTTTATTTGAATTGAATAACCTTTATCATTAATAAAATAAATACATTGGTTTTACAGTTTACAATGACATAAATAATTGTGAAGCTGGACTATTTATTTTATTTTATTTGCCCCTTAACCTTTAGGCTTTAGGCTTTTATTTACTTTTATTTACTGTTATTTACGGAGCCTCAATGCCTCAATGCCTTAGAACTAAAAGCATGGCAGACTTTCAAATGGATTTGTGGAAACTTCTTGGGTAACCACAAGTCTCCCGCATTCAAAGATGGTGTTCAGAAACTGCTCGATACATATCAAGAAATGGGCTGTCGCATGTCCTTGAAAATACATTTTTTACATTCGCATCTGGATTTCTTTCCCGAAAATCTTGACGCGGTGAGTGATGAACAAGGAGGAACGCCTCCATCAAGACATCCAGTCAATGGAAAATTGCTACTAAGGTTTCTGGAACGAAAGTATGCTGGTAGACTACTACTGGATGTTGTACCGCGACGATCCGGTAAAGGTTTCCAAAAGAAAATCGTACTTGCAACGTTTTTAGGTTGGTGTACATTTCTTTTTATGAATAAAGTTGTACTTTTACGATAAATTGTGCTGAAATCAACACCAGTCATATTTCGATAGCTATATGTGCTAGAGGAAATCCGAAAACAGATTTGGAATCAGCGTACAAAACTGGTCTAGAAAAGTGTGTAAACATCTTTAATGAGAGAAAAAGTTCGATTTTGTCAACCAGTGTAATTCGGAAGATTACAAGGGTTTTTATATGTTTAAAATTGGTGACGTCATTATTATTTAATGTTGACCTTTTTTTTTATTCTCAATAGGCTGAATTCTTTTGCAAAATATATGAAGATAAAGGGAAAATTTTTGTTATAGCAGTATATTGAGAGATAAGCAAGATATTTGGAGATGAATGCACATTTTTCTCTTGAACAGTACAATATATTGACAGATTTGATGTTATCATGATTTGCCGGGCTAATTAAAATGGAAAATGAAATATGCACTTTCTTAGGAATTAAAATTAAATATGCATATGAGCCCAATATTAAATGTTTAAAATTTAAAATTAAGTGTTAATTTAGACTTTTTGCAAGTTATAACTTTATCTTTTACAACTAAGAGAGAATGTATAAAAAAAAATTAATAATGCAGAATTTAAAGCGATTACATGATTAAGCTTAATCTAAGAAATGATTAGGTAATTTAAAAAAAAAAAAATTCTTCAATTACTTAGCAATTATAAAATAGAAAGAAAATAAAAAATTATTCATTTTTCAAATTTTCATTTTATATACAGTTAGAGTATTGCGCGAGTTTCGATTTTATATGCAAAAATGAATGTTTGAATTTTCATTTTTACTTTTATATATGTACAGGGTGTCCGAGAATTATCTGTACAATGTTTGGCTGTTATTATAAGTCAACCATGAAGTGTAGAAATTCCAGTGTTCTCCCATTTTACAGAGAATCTCATTAAGTTTTTTCTGATACCAAGTTTTGACAAGTTTTTTAGAAATTCCAGTGTGTCCGAACATTATCTGTACAATTTCATCTTTTAATAAAATTCTTGATACGTAAAATTCTTAAACAAGATTATTTAGAATCTGTATTTTCAAAAGTTTCTTTTATTAAAGTAACGTTGTTACAAACATTCGATATGTGCACCATTAGTGATTCGCAAAACATCCAATCGATACTCCAAATGTTGCCATGTACGCTGCAGCATATCCACATCAATTCGCTCAATAGCAGCTGTGATTCTTGCTTTTAAATCATCAATGTCTGTTACCCGCGTACATTTCTAAAAAACTTGTCGAAACGTGGTATCAGAAAAAACTTAATGAGATTCTCTGTAAAATGGGACAACACTGGAGTTTCTACAATTCATGGTTGACTTTTAATAACAGCCAAAAGTTGTACAGATAATCCTCGGACACCCTGTTCATATATATATATATATATATATATATATATATATATATATAATATGTGTGTGTGTGTGTGTGTGTGTGTGTAATTGAATTAATACAAAATACAAGAATAAACAAAAAGTTCATGTACTGGATAGATTTCATCATAGCTGTCCCATGGTAACAAGAGTTCTATGACGTAATTATTCTGGCCATGCCTCCATTTCCATCCAGAGCATGGGTCGGGGAACTTTTTTGGGTATTACCCAAAAATCTATTTGAGTAAAATGAAATTACCCCCAGACTTCAAAGTAAACAAAAACAAGCCAATTGCTCTTAAAATTGTTGCATATGGTGTCTCTCATACCGCACGCATTACCCCCAAAATTTTTAAATGTACCCCATTTCAGGTAATTTACCCCTGTTCGCCGACCACTGATCCAGAGTATATAAATGAGCCACAATGTACAGACCCACATCAGTGAATTGATCAGTGCCACATACAACTTGCTACCTCGCGTGTGACAATTTCCAAAATGAAGAGTTTCAATTCCACGTAAGTTTTTAAAATTGATAAAATTTATTTTGTGTTTAGAAGGATTTAACGCAGTGAATGTTTCTGTTATTCACACAAGATTATCAGTTCAGTAATTATTTTAATGTAAAATTTTGTTTTTAGATTTACGTATGTTTAATTTACAAGGTTTTTTAAAGCAATGAAGTGACCAATCACTCTTTAATGATTTCATTCATACATGAAATCTTAATAATATTTCTCTTTAATATAATATTATATATACAGTATATGTACATATAATACCCGTTTCAATTTTTCCGTGTGATTTTTCAATGTGATGTGACGAACGTCAAGCTAGTTGCCCCTTCTCTTGACTTGGCTAGTGAAGTACAGAGTTAGCGTATATATATATATATATATATATATATATATACACACACTACCGGTCAAAAGTTTAAGTACACCCTGAAATATTCATAAATTTCAAATTTTGTTAAAAGTTTTTCATTTATTAAGTAAGTTATCATGACACAAATTCATAAGTACAAACATGGGAACTTAAATAGCAACAAATCAGGACAATTTACCAAAAGCAAAGTCTAAATTTTAGATTCATCAAAATAGCCTCCTCTAGTAGCAATTCCAGCAGAACAAATTCGAGGCATGCGCTCAACAAGAGTAAGAAGATAGTCTGGTGAAAGCTGCTGCCAGCACTCTTGTAAGAGTTCCCAGAGCTTCTGAACACTGAATGGCTGCTTGGCTTTCACTCGTCAATCCAGTTCATCCCACACTAGCTCTGTGGTGTTCAGATTCGGAGACTTTTGGCCATTCCATAACTGTGAGCTGACGTTGCTGTTCTTTCTGCTTCAGGTAATTTTGACACAGCTTTGAAGTGTGTTTAGGATCGTTGTCAACTTGTCTTGCTGCATTATGAACTGTTGGTCAACTAGTCGCAGTCCAGATGGGATGGCGTAGCGCTGTAGAATGCTGTGATAGCCACGTTGGTTCAGTATTCCAGTGACTTTGTGGAGATCTCCAACTTGTTCCCCTGCAAAACATCTCCAGACCATCACACTTTCTCCACTGAGCTTCACTGTTGGCACAACACACTGCTGTGTCAGTCTTTCACCCACTTTGCGCCGCACAAATACTGTGCGTTTGGATCAAAAACTTTGAACTTTGATTCGTCAGTCCAAAGGACAAATTTCCACTGCTCAACAGTCCATTTTTGGTGTTTCTTAGCCCAGGCTAGCCTTTTCTTTTTGTTCTGGAGTCTCATCATTGGTTTCTTTGCTGCAGTTCGTCCTTTTAATCCTGCCTTTCTTAGTCTTCACTGAACAGTTGATGTTGAAACTGTTGTACTTCTGGAGTTGTTCAGCTGGGCTTTTATTTCAGGTACTGTGAGGCGTCTGTTGCGCAGACTGGTGACTCGGATATACTTGTCCTCTGAGTCTGTTGTGGTTCTTGGTCGCCCTGACCTTTTTCTGTTCTTATTTTGAACAGCTTCTTCGTACCGTTTAATGGCACAAGCAACCGCATTCACAGAAACTCTTAATTTTTTTGCAATTTGCCTCAGTGATTGGCCCTCTTTTCTCAAAGTTACAATCGACTGTCTTTTTTCTGTTGTTAACTGAGCTTTGTCACCAATTTTTGCTTTCTGAAACAGAAATATACCTTAAACTACACAGTATGCTCCTCTGCAAGGATTTTATATATAAAGACCTGCAGCGCATGTTAATAACTGATCACATGTATTAACATACTCCTGAAGAAACACACTACCGCAGTAAAGACGTTTAAACTGTTTTTGGACCTTTGTGCAGAGCTAATAACATTATTTTTAGGTTGCATGCTAGTCGTCAATTAACACATTTTGAAAGCTATTTTGAAGAAGCTTCCGTATTACAACCTTTGGTTAGCTTCCGCCCGAATTGTTCATTCTGACGAAGGTCAAGCTTTTCACTCCACCTTAGACCTACAGTTTAACGTGGAATCCGAACCACGCCTCATCAGCAGCCCAGCGTCTTAACCATTAGGCCACCTAGGGTACCCATTTATCTACCAACCACTTTCTTTATTGTATGGAAGGATAAACAGCTGGGTTTTGCTGCGCGCCGGCTACCGTCGGGTCTCAAACCCATGGCCGATGGATTCGTAGTCAGCGACGCTAACCACTACACCACATATATATATATATATATATATATATATATATATAAGGGTAGGCTGAAATGTAATGCCTCCACTTCAATAATTCTGGATTGTGTAGAGGTAGCCAATTAAAACCGGTTTTCTGTTGTAAATTGATATCCTCACCCCATTCCAGGTTGTGTAGAGGTAACCAGATAAACTTGGTTTTTAGTTATAGCCTAATATAGTCTACACTCATTCCACACGTTGGTTCAGTATCGATTACAGTGGAAAGGAGTAAAGACGTTCGCTTTAAGCATTTGAATTCAAGTAATTGAAACGAGTGTAAAGAAAACGGTAAATGAAAGATAGAGAGAAAATGAATAGAAAGTAGAGTAAATAATGAATTATAATAATGAAGGAATGGGCCCTTAAAGAAATTAAACACGACATTTTGATGGCTACGCTTTGTTCCTTTATATAAATATAAGGGCTTTCCCACGTCGCCTTATATTTCGGTCAAAATTGTTGCTAGCCGTATTATAGCATTAATAAATATTCTGTTTCGATTATTTAAATAGTAAGATGCATTGTGTTAACACATTTGCAAGCAAATTTCGATTCTCATTCCTTAACAAATCAATGTAACTGTTTTTCAAGATGGCGCCCATCATTTTCAAAATTTCTTCTCATAGCGAGCATTTTCGTAATTTTCGCGGTCCAAATTTTTTTTTCTCTTCTCGTTGGAGTCTAGATTTCCAAACCACTCCGACTCAAAATTTCTCTCAGTCGTCTTGTCGAAGCCGTAATAATGTGGAGTCAAAAATTAGAGTCGAAATTCGAGAGTTGTTTGTTTCCTTTTTCTTCGCGTTGATTCCTTCTTCAGTCCGTTTTCTTTAGATTTCGTTTCGTTCCGTCGGAGAGAGGGAGACGAAATTAAAAAAAAAAAAAAAAATTGGTATTGGTTGTCCGATGTCTCGTTTCCTTTTTCTTTCCTTCGACTTTTATTACTCCTGTCAAAAGTCTACCTATTTTGTGTTTAAAGTTTTTTGTGTTTACATTTGCTGAATTAGTAATAATTGTGATGATAATAATAATCATAATAATGATTAGTAAATAAATTTTACACTTACTTATAGGAATTAAATTATTTTAGTTGTTTAAATAGATTGTGCCCGGTATTTTTATACGGTAAGGTTTAAAATGTTTGAGCGTATGGTGACGCATTTTTAGGTAATATATATATATATAATATATATATATATATATATATATATATATATAGAGAGATTTATATATATACTAGAGCTTTCTAAGAGATTCAATAAAGAAGTAGCAAAATTTTCCAAAATCTAGTCGAGTTTTTAAGATTATTTTTTGACTAGCTGTAAATAATGGATTTACAGGCATCGCTTTGTAGTTTTAGTTTGCTTTATAATTTTAAGTTAATTTTAAGGTTTAAGGTCGAAAAATAATCGTTAAAGACACTAATTTATACTGGGTCAAATTCGGACTGTTTAAGTTTATGTTTGCTGTATATAAATTGTGTGAGACTTCAAAATAAGCAAAATTTGTTATAAAAAGATAAAAATTTGTTTAATTGAAATAAAGAAATTGTTTTCGTAAATTCTTTTGATAAATTATTTTTTTTACTTTTTTATATCAATTTTTACATTTTTATAAGTGGGCTGATTGTTGTTGTTTATTTTTTTCTTTCATTCATTTTCAGGATAATAATTCTGAGTGATATTTTGTATGGTTAGGCTGTTTAAATTTTTTTTATTCTGAAATTAGATTTTATTGTGTTAAGGAGTGTTTTAACATTTTATTTTAGACGTGGTTCGGATTCAACGTTAAACTGTAGGTGTAAGGTGGAGTGACACGTTTGACTTTCGCCGGGATGAACAATCAGGGGGGATGCTAAACAAAGGTTGCCGATAAAGTAGAACGTTTTTAATGCATGAAGGATGGGCTAGGGGTAATGATGTAGTAAGTTTTAGGAGATGTTGCATGGTTTTTATATGAAGTTTAACACTGACGGGAAGGGGGAGGATCTAAAATTTCATGGGATAGAAAAGGAGATCCCCGATGATCCGAATGTACCTGTGAGATGGAGAGTAAAAGAAGTCAACTCACTACTTCATCAGGCCAACTAGATATATTGTAGTAGTATTCCCCGTTAAACTGTAGGTCTAGGACGGGGTAAAAACTTGACCTTCGACGGAATGAGCATTTCGGGTATTTTTGTCTTGGAATAAAAAGAAATGTTTTGGAAGCATGTTGTGTAAGAGATGAATGAGAAAATGCTGGGGATGCTGGATTCCCCGTTAAACCGTAGGTCTAGGGCGGGTTGAAAGGTTTGATCTTCGTCAGAATGAACAATTCGGGTAGATCCAGATTCTCCGTTAAACTGTAGGTCTAGGGTGGGGTGAAAATTTTGGCCTTCGTTAGAATGAACAATTTGGATAAGTCTGGGTTTGTATGTTATTATTTTTTTATTATATATATATATATATTTATATATATACTCCTCGTTCATAATTCTTATGCTATTATTATTTTTGATTGCATATATTCCTTCGCTTGTATAGGAATGTATATTTATTTTCAATATATTTCGTGAAATTGGATCCAATAATTTGTCTGAATAAACAGAGTGATGTGATGGTGTTTTATTTAATTATTTTGGATGTATATATAAAAACGTTATTATTATTATTTAATTGTACCAAATGGCTGGTTAGGCCTTCTAAGTCAACTGGCGGGTTATGCCAACTGGCGGTTTAAGCCAGCTGACGGGGACAAATGCACACAAATGCACGTACACCTCCGACTAGGATTATGCCAATCCAATAATTCGTCTAAATAAACAGTGATATGGTAGTGTTTTATTTAATTCTTTTGGTTGTATATAAAAACGTTATTATTATTATTATATAATTATACCAAATGGCTGGTTAGGCCTTCTAAGTCAACTGGCGGGTTAAGCCGAGTGGTGGATTCAGCCCGCTGAAGTATTTTGCCAACTGGCAGAGAGCCAGAATATATTCTTTAATTAAATAAATAGCTCAATCTGATAACTCAATAATGTACCCCTGAACAAGCCATTTACGCCTTCTAAGTCAACTGGCTGGTTAAGCCAGAATATAGTCTTTAATTAAATAAATAGCGCAATCTGGCAGCTCAGCCAGATAAGCCAACTGGCTGATTAAGCCAGTTGGCTGATTAGGAACATATTAAGACATCAGCCGCTCGGCTGAAGTCTTAATATACGCTTGGTTCCTCCCAGGCGAACACCTCTCTTCCTCGCTCTCCTTCTCCTCTCTTTCTCTTGGGGGATAACTCCGCCTCCAAGTTGCATAATTCTTGTTGCTCTTGCAACATTCCCCTCTTCGCCTTTGTCGCATCATAACATCTTGCAACATTCCTCATTTGTTGCATAACTTATGCAACATTGATCAACATTTGCAATTGCATTGCGCGCTCTCCTTTTTCGCCCATACTATTAGTCTCATCAGAACTACGTCGACGAACTAATTCGTGTAAATCGTCGCATTAAACAAAATGAAATTGCTGCAATGCTCGATATTTTCAAAGAGCGAGTGGGACACATTATCAGTATTCTCGGTTACCGAAAGGTCTGCGCCAGATGGGTGCTTCGCATGCTCACTGCCGAGATGAAAACTGAGAGACTACGCATTTTCCAAGAAAATCAAAATTAAAAAATCGGCTAGAAAAGTGATGCTGACTGTTTTTTGGGATATCAATGGCGTTGTTCTCGAAGACTTTATGGAAAGAGGGACAGCAATCAACTCCGCACGTTATACTGAAACTCTGAAGAAGGTGAAAAAACGGAACAGGAGGGTTCGCACCTACAAAAACGCAGTCATTGCTCACCATGACAACGCACGGCGTAAACACCAGTGTTCAAACGCAACAAGCAATTGAGGATCTGCAATTCACCGCCTTGCCGCATCCACCATATAGCCCCGATTTAACACCATGCGATTTTCACCTCTTTCTTAAACTTAAAAAACATTTCCGTGGAAATCGCTACGAGTCTGACGAAGAAGTTAAGGCCGCTGTGAAATTTTGGTTTCGTAGTCAAAGAGCGGAGTTTTACTGGGATGGATTTCAAAAACTTATTTATCATTGGCGTAAATGTATCGAGGCAGAGGGTGATTTTCTAGAAAAGTAAATTTTTCGTTTTGAATTTTTCTGCTTTTGTTTCGATTAAATCCTTCAACCCGTTTAAAATTTATTTGAGTGGTGGCATTACTTTTCAGCCCACCCTCGTATATATATATATATATATATATACTCCCGAATATTTGTATGTATCCTCATGTTAAAACCGTACATCGTTAAAATTAACACCGACTTTGAATACAATTTGTATATAATTTTTATTTACTAGTTTTAGAAATAAACGTGATGTCGTCGCGCTCTGCAAGCCACACTATTGGGATGACTACGAGACTTGTCATGCTGCTCATGTAAGTTTTCTTTCATTTCATTCTACATTTAATGAAATGCATAAATACAATAATTACAAGCAGCGATGATTTTTCCTAACTAATTATTTCCTTCTTTCACTACTGCAGCATGAAAGCAGGGAATCATTCAAACATTTTACAAATTTGCAAATAAAGATTTCATTATTGGATACACAATTGATCGATGAGTCGGAACAAGAAACACCAGAAACCGTGCAAGTTTTTACATTAAATTAATTTGAATAATAGGTCTGCTCTGTGAGCAGGGGCTTCATCTTGTTGGAAAGTATATTTTTCACCACTAATTAGTCGAATATCAGTTAGATAGAGTGAAAGATATACTTTCCAACAAGATGGAGCCCCTACTCACAAAGCACGCCAAACTGTCACATTCCTTGAGAAGGAAACACCGGATTTTATCGAAAGCAATATGTGGCCGGCTAGTAGCCCCGGTCTTTCACCACTAGATTATGGTGTTTGGGAAGCCCTGAAGTCCAAAGTTTACATCCCTGGTACCAGTATACAGTAAGAAACACAGATGAACTACGTGAAAGAATTCTGCTCGACTGGGAGATGTCTCAACGATATGTAAACAGGTGTATTGATCAGTGGCGTCCACGTTTGGAGGCCTGCGTTGAGCAGGAAGGGAGACATCGAGCAACTTCACAATTAAAACGACCAACATGCTATGAAGTTTGGGAACTCTAGTCCCCTTACTTTTTTTAATATGACAGTTTCCCTCTAAGGGGTCACTTTCTTTTTACCCACCCCGCAATGTTCCCTTTGATTCTTTTTAGTCCGTGTGCGCAAGAAATTTTCGTTGTGCAGACATTTAGATTCATGGTGAAAAATTGTGCAAACTTTTCTGAGCGCTATTATCTTCAAAATTAAATATATATAAATATTAAATACTTAATAAATATTTTTTCCGTAAGGTGATAGCTTGATCATTACGGTGCTATTAAATGGATATTAAAAAACTGTTTGCAATATTATATATTCTTAAAAAATAAAACATTTTATCCATTCTAAAAATATGAATAAAATAAAAAATAGTAAAATAAAATTCAACAAAATAAAGAAATAAAATTAAAATAACATTAATTGAAAATGACTATTTTAGTTATTATTTCTCAAAACAATTTTTAGCA
Source organism: Bathynomus jamesi (assembly GCA_023014485.1). NCBI lineage: Eukaryota > Metazoa > Arthropoda > Malacostraca > Isopoda > Cirolanidae > Bathynomus > Bathynomus jamesi. The sequence goes on from JAJOZX010000794.1 coordinate 150,735, forward strand.
TTTAGCAATTTAAAGTAGACTAACGAGATTAATACATGATTTTATCCATTCACAAAATAGAAGTAAAATAAAAAATAATAAAATTCAATAAAATAAAATATAATCAAAATAACATTAAATGAAAGTGCCTTTCATTTAAGTATGATTATGATTTCTCCCTACGATCTTTAGCATTTGCCCATTCCAAATAAACTCTATGAAGATTAATACATCCGTCATCATTCAGGTAACTTTTAATTCGCATTAGCATGTCCAAATGATTTTCTTTCAAGCGGTTTCTTAATTTGTTCTTTATAGAATTCATTAAACTGAAATTTTTGAAATTACTTCATTTACTGTCATGACTCATGATACGCTTGAGCCTGTGCGCATTTTATTTTGCTGTGTGCGCGGGTTTCACAACGCGTGTGCGCGCGCACACGCGCACACCTTAGAGGGAACATTGCCACCCCGTGTATATGTATATATATTAGGGCGGAGTGAAAATCTCATTTTTCGAATTTTCAAATTGGCTAGTGTGGAAAATGTGTGGAGTAGTGAGAAATAAGCTGGTATAAATTTAAAATCATAACATTAATATCTTCAGGTGCCACAATGACCTTCAATATTGAAAAAAAATTGAAAAAAGCAGATTTTAACCAATAATTACAGAAGAGTCCACGATGCACAATAGACAAGAATTTATTCACACTTGTATAAAAATAGCTCAGTCAACCTTTAAAAAAGTTTCTATTCTCTAAAAACAGTTTTCTATAGTCAGCTCACTCAGCTATCACGTGAGTACCTCGGTTCAGTGTAGCTGTCGCTCTCGTAGCAGGTGGGTGTTCTGTTGTTGGCGTTACTCAGATAGTCTAAACTATATTTCTTATATATTTTGCATTTCTGTATTGTGTTGCCCTAAGTTTGCCATGTACTATTAACTGAAATTAACGTATAATTGATATTAGCTCTTTCTTTTTCAGATTTGTATACTTTCAAAATGTCTCGAGTTTGTGCAAAATCAACCAGGGCCTCAACTGAGTGCCCCATGTTTGGTATGGGGGAAGATTTGTGGCACAGGAATCTTCCTACATACGAAGGAGTTTTTAAATATTACTTGTTTGTAAGAAACGATTTGAAACAGAATACTAATAAAGATCCTTCAATATTTCAAATATTAGAACAAGTTGTTGATAAATTGAAAACAATTTGGGAAAGTGCTTCCGTCCCAATTCTGTCAGACAGGCGAATTGAAACAATGTTCAGAAGCTACCACGAAAAGTACCGTGTCATTATGAAGCCATACCAAAGCAGAAAAAATTCTGAAGCTTACAAAGCAAAGATTGATATGTTCAAAAAAGAAGCACACACGAAACTTTTTGACATTGCAGCGTGCAAGTGCAAAGTACTAACACAATGTTCTTGTCCCAAAGAAAAAACGGTTCCAAAGGAAGAAGTGACGTTCCTCTTAGATCAAAGGAGTGAAAGAAAACTGTTTATTGATAGAGTAGATATTACACTCTCAAAGAAAAAAGCATCTACGTTGCTAAGAAAGCAAAAACAAGCTGTGAGGCTCACCAAAGAATCTTCACAGGAGAAATTGCAGGATACAAATGTTGAATTATCATCATCGACATCAAATAGTGAAAGTGAATCTGGCGAAATATCAGACGATACATTTCCAGAGCCAGTTAGCTCGACGAGAAAGCTCGAACAACCTGAAGAACAATTATTCAAGAAAAGGAAAACTACAAATCTACCTTCAGTGGCTACTGCTTGTGACAGGACTGAAGTTTCAGATCGAGCTGCAGCATTCATTGTTAGTGCAGTATTGCAAGATATTGGAGAAGTTTCTATTGACAATACATCTGAAGTAGTGGATAGGAGTAAAATCAGAAGAGAAAGACAAAAGAAGAGATCAGAAATTATGAAAGATCAAAATCAGGTCCCAATCAGAGGAATCTATTTTGATGGTCGAAAAGATTCTACACTCTTCCAAGAAAAAAAAGAGTCCAAAGTATATCAGAAGAAGGTAACAGAAGAACATATCACTTTAGTGAGAGAACCTGGTTCAGATTATTTGGGCCATTATTCTGTGAATTCTGGATCAGCTTAAGAAATATGTAAAGGAATGTTTGAGTATATTGGAAATAATGACATGAACCTGGAAAACCTTGTTGCCATTGGATGCGATGGTGCAGCAGTCAACACTGGAGAAAAGGGAGGCGTTATAAGGCTTATAGAATTGAAGGTGAAGAAGCCAGTTCAACATTTAGTGTGCCAGCTCCATGCCAATGAATTGCCATTACGCCATTTAGTTGCAAAGCTGGATGGAAAAACATCTGGCCCCCGCGGATTCACCGGTCCTATTGGCAGGGAATTAGAGAACTGTGAGAGTCTTCCTATTGTCGAGTTTGAAAGGATTGATGCTGAGGAACCAACTGTAGACTGTGAAGATCTTAGCACCGACCAAAAATATCTAATTGATATTCATCAGGCCATAACAAAGGGATATTGCTCTCCAGATCTTGCTCATCGTAGTCCAGGCAAAATGGTACATTCACGATGGCTGACTACAGCAAATCGTTTGCTTCGTCTATACGTTTCAACTGTAAGTCCATCTGAGAACCTCATGAACATTGCTTCTTTTATAATGAAGGTCTACATCCCAATGTGGTTTTCTATTAAGCAAAGTACGTCTTTTGTCAATGGCTCAAAACATGTTTTCAAAACTATTGAACTAACAAGAACACTGAATGACGAAGTAAAGGATATTGTAAACCCTGTCATACAAAGAAATGCATTTTTTGCAAATCCAGAAAATATTCTAGCATCAATGATTCATGATGACCGCAGCGCCATAAGAGAATTAGCGTGGAGGCGAATAAAGAAAGCAAGGCAAACAAACAAGGAAAAAGTTGTGAGGCGTTTCACAATACCTGTTATTCAATTTGAAGCTACTGATTATACTGATTTAATTAATTAGCAAAAATGCATTGTCACTGAACCACCTGTGACAAGACACCTGACAGAAAATGAGATTGAAGAATTCATAGAAAACAAGAGTACCCCTCCATTCGAGAAATTCCCTTGTCATACACAAGTAGTAGAAAGAATGGTAAAATTAGTGACTAAAGCATCATCAAAAGTATTTGGATTGAACGCGCGAGATGGCTTCATAAGATCAACACTTCAGTCACGTAAAAAAATGCCATCATTCGAAAGTAAAGCTGAATATAAAGTTTAAATAAAACGTTAATAGAAAAAAACATGCGCAAGGATGTGTGGTTGGGAGGGCATGGGTGGAGCTCGACACGCAGCCCCTCCTCGTGGTGAGTTCTGGATTATTTAGATCATTAATCAAAAGAACATTGATCTAAATAAACTAAGAGCTGCGTAATTCAGTAACTATTTTGGTAATTGGAACACTTAATATATAATAATAACAAGTAAGTTTCAGTTATTGTACTAATGCAGAATATAAGAAAATCATTATATTTCACTTTTTTCGACGGCTTTGTGGCACCTGAAGATATAATTTCACAGGACCAATATTTATGGACAGTCATTATCTATAGCACCCACATATTATCCGCACTAGCCATATTTGAATTTCGAAACAAAGTTTAAAAACCTCATTTTCGATCCGCCCTAATATATATATATATATATATATATATATATATATATATATACTGTATATACTGTATATGGGATAGAACTCAGAATGGTCCCCTGAGATCTTTTATGTTACACATATGACCGTCCATCTTTCAAACGCAGTGTCTCGGCATCTCGAAAATCCAGATCTTCCTTTTGGCTCTCTTCTTCTATTGGGGGACAGCGCTTTTGCGGGCATTCGCCCTTGGCCCCTCCTTCCTGCATAATATATATATATAAGCAAACAACCAAGGGAAAAAGGAAAAAGAAACACGAAATCCAAGCGCTTTCGTGATATATTCACATCTTCAAGGACAAGAAAGATGTCCTTGAAGATGTGAATATATCACGAAAGCGCTCGTATTTCGTGTTTCTTTTTCCTTTTTCCCTGTGGTTGTTTGCTTATTAATAAGATGACGTGTTATTCTATGATTTTACTGCATATATATATATATATATATACTGTGTGTATATATATATATATATATATATATATATATATATATATATATATATATATATATATATATATATATATATATATATATATGTATCAATAATTTACTTAAACGTTCAGGTCCTTTACTCAAACCATAACAAAGTACCTTACCTAAAGAGCCTAGTGGAAAACACTACTACTACAGCTATAGCCATCACGGAAGCACGGGTGAACCCCATGATCATGAGTAGTGAAATTGCAATTGAAGGGTATACCATCCATGGATGCGATAGAGAAGGCCGTCTAAATGGAGGTATCCTGATGTAGAGTTGCGCTCATTATTCATAGGACACTCTTGAGAACAGATAGCGACACCTGGCATATATTTGTTGTGTGTACTACAAACGGTTGTAACATTTTTTGAATGAATCTGGGGTTTAGCGCTGATTGGTTAGTTGACACATTGCCAAATGACTTTAGAACATAATTATTTCCATCCACCACTCTGGTTTACATATTACTAAGGAAACATAAATGAATAATTAAATATAAATTTAAGAAGGGGATATACAGGGTGGCTCAAAAGTCTGTTGCCCCGACGCATTCTAAACTATTTTTTTCGGGGCAACAGACTTTTGGGCCACCCTGTATATTAACAAGGGGGATATCAATGATGTGAATAAAAAATGGTGAATGTGAATAAAATGGTGATGTGAATAAAAAATGATTGACGATATGCTTGACTTTCTCTCCCGAGAATTACATAGTATGACCTGCCACTACCTGCACTCATCGTTTTGGAACTCATTAACCTTTGCATTAAAGACTATAAATTAATTTTCATTAGCGAGTATTTTCAACAGGTTTTTGGGATGGCCATGGGTAATCCCTTGTCGCCCCTCCTCTCCAATATTTACATGGAGTTTTTCGAAATTACTTACATTCCGAGAATCCTGGGGGCTGGCATCCCATGGTTGCGGTACTAGGGTGTGTCAGTTTTAGGGAGCAAAGTGAAATCTTTAGATTTTCGAAGACTACTAGTGACCAAATGATGCCTTTTTGTGTGCTAAATCGAAATATGGCTTTAAAATCCAGATTTGACCACTCCTAGCTACTTATATTTGAAGTTGAAGTTTACGAAAAATCAGCAATTTTTGCAAGTATTTTTTTTATTGTATATAATTACATTTTACATATATTACATGCAATTAAAGACATTTTGATTGTATTTCAAAATTAAAACTTAGAAATATAGATCAGTTTCTTGAACTTTACCAAGGATGCCATATATAACTACATTTTACATACATACAATTAAAGACATTTTGATTGGATTTCAATATTAAAACTTAGAAATATAGATAGATTTCTTGAACTTTGCCAAGGATGCCATGTCTGTCTTGCTCTTGTTCCCGGACATGAGCTCCATACTGGCCACTTGGCCACTGATGTACGCCTCCCTCCTCTCTTGTGAGTAAACATGTTGTGCTGCTTCAGTTGTCATCCTTACACACCGCTCTACTGACTGTGTGTGTGAAAGCCATGCAGAAATTTCCAATGGTCTATCCAGAAACTCCTTGATTGCAGCAGTGGTGAGGGAGCAGGTCAGAGGAGGCTCAGTCACGCCAGAGTTCCAGTCAATAACCTCCGAGAGTTTCGTGGCATCTAGGTTGATGTTAGGAGTCTTCCTGGGTCTGACACTGCAGTCTCCTACCTGTGTGTCCTCATCTCCTTCACCTCTGATTTCCAGTATCCTCTTCACCGCCATCCTCCTCTCCTCCTCCACCTCACTGCACATCATGGCCTGGAGCACAACCTCAGAGTGTACATACCACTGTAGGGTGTGGAAATTTTAGTAAATCAACAATTCACAAACTACTAATGCTGAAATGATGCCATATTATCTAGCAAACTTAAAAATATCTTTAGTGTTGTTTAAAAAAGCCATTTACCTACTTATATTTGACCATAAAGGTTTGAAATATAACCTAAATATGACTGTAGCATCGTATATCAATCAATGTGCAATTGATATGTGTGGTCAACTTTGGTTATTTTTGGTGTGCAGTATGGTTTCTAAGTTTCACATAGTCACAAATGCTGGAGTTTTGATTGTGAATGCATGTTTTCCTTCCTTTTTGACAATTTTGATTACTTCTTAATGTAAATATTGTGTAATTCAAATTATTCGAAATGTTATGTGTGACCCAAACTTTCTCTATATTTTGATACGATAGATACAGTATATGAAATTGTCATTACTTTGAATAATTAAGTCTTGTACCTACAACAACACAACCTTTTATCTGAGCTTATAGGAAGATATTAAGAATTTCAATTAACTTAATTTATGTAATCATAATCAGTAGGCCTATCCAAATTTCAATGACATTTCTTTTGTTCACAGGTCCACAGGATGAGTCAGAAAGAAATCAGAACCCGAAGCAAATCAAGTTGTCACCTAAGTCATTTGGTGGGGACTGGGAGGTAACTACCCTCTCCTGAGCTGCCCACAGCCAGAGATCTGCTGAGGTATGGTTTGTTGAGGAGAGAAGTGAGTGAGGAAGATAGGAGGAATTACCCAGTTAATGACCTGATTAACAATGGCATTGTTCCAGGGCTACTGGCTCAGTGGAAAAAGGCCAACGCTCTATTCACAGGACCTGTAATCAACACTGAGGTCAGGATCAGGGCTAAAGTGAAGGCGCTGTGGGATGAGGCAGTGAAGGTGTCAATGTTTCTCCGCGCTCTTAGGATCGCCAGTCGGAATTTGAAAAAATCAACAGTATTGGAAGTGATTTGTGTAACCCACCTGCGTTTTTGGAATCTTGTCTAAACAAGGAAAGGAATTTTCTATCGTGTGAATAATAACCCTCGCACTTTGTCGAAGAATAATTTAGTACTTCCATTTTTCCCAGGCTTTTTAGGCATTGCTAATGTACTTAAACTTTTGAATATTAATATAGTATTTTCATATGACAATATTGTGAAAAATATCATAGTAAAAAATAGCCCTACCAATAATTCAGGCATTATCTATAAAATAGGTTGTAAACAATGTGATTCCTTTTACATTGGACAGAAGGGAAAGGATTTGCATAAGCGTGTAAAGCAGCATCAACATTCCGTTTGAACAGAACGGTCGTCCAATGCCCTTTTCGTCCATTTGTCAGAGCTATCCCACTGTATTGATTGAAATAATGCTTCAATTTTGTTTCACTCGAGCAACATTGTTAATAGAAATATTCTTAAGGCTGCCATTATTCAACTTACAAATAATTTTAACATTATTCAGGGTCTTTTTTTCGCTTGATCCTGTTGTTTTGAATTCATTCAGAACGGATTTAGACAAGAGGGGCAAAGTGCTAAAACTCTGGTAGTTTTTCCTTATAAATTTGTATGCTCCGACAATTTATATTTTTCTATTTTTTTTTTTGTGACCTCGAACTTATTATTTATTTCAGCGTTCGTGAGGATGTCATTAGACGAAAGCGCTTGAGCACCATTCTGTTTCCTTTTTCCTTCGTGATTATTTTCATATAATATATATATATATATATATATTTATATAATATATATATATATATCTTTGTGGACCAAATCCGGAGTATTATTTCTTTATTGAATCAATCATCATTTCTCCTCTCTCTCTCTCTCTCTCTCTCTCTCTCTCTCTCTCTCCTCTCTCTCTCTCTCTATATATATATATATATATATATATATATATATATATAATTATATATATATGATGTAGGGAGAAGTGGTGGCGGAACAGAAGAAAGACATTGAATCACGTAAGACTCGAAAGGAATTTAAACGACGAGCTATATGCGAATATTATGAAAGAGGTTCGTGCAAATATGGAAGATCATGCCTATCACAGCAGGAGAAAATATTAGAAACACTATTTCGAGAACAGAACATACTGTAGTTGTTGTTGTTGTTGTTTAGCCGATCAGCCCACCCTGATCGAGCAAGCCGGCGGCACGCAGGTAACCGATCGCCCTCTCCGGAGTGGACCAGAGGTTCAGCGCACTCGTGATGTTGTGTTGTGTTCGTTGTTGTGCTAGAGCGGTACAGTCCGTCATAATGTGTTCAATTGTTTGTGGTGTGTCTTGGCACAGGTGGCAGGTGTCGTCTATGGAGTTGTCTAGTCTGTGTTTATATGTCCATAAGTTGGGGTGATGTCCACATCGGAATCGTGCTAAGTTAACTCGATCCGATCTGCTCAGGCTGATCTCTGACCTGTTAATGGGCGGCGGCTTCGCACCTAGGACCGCATTCGGACCGAGTCGTGTCAGTGCTTTGTGGGTTAGGTGTGTGTGTATGTGTTTTCTGTACTGTGTGATGTCTGTGGGGCGTGGTATGGAATGGAGTATTTGGTTATAATGTCTCTCTGGTGTTACCTTAATGGTGCGAGGTGTTGGTGCATGATTGTACATGTAGTGGCAAGGGTGTTGTGGGTTAGTTGTCGCTGCTGCCATGAATTGTGTTCCCCTCATGTCTAAATGTTCCCTAACTTTTAGTATTTTTGTTTCTGTGTGCAGGTGTTCTATTGGTGTTGTTTGAGTGCATCCTGTAATGATACGAAGTGCGTTGTTTTGTATTGTTTGTAAGGTGTTTATGTGTGTGTTTGAGATAATGGGTGCCCAGCATGGGCTAGCATAGTCCATAACTGAGCGAATATATTGTTTGTAGATGAGTGATGTTGTTTCCTGCTGGTGTCCAAAGTTTGTGCCTGTTAGTACCCTAAGCGTGTTAAGTCTTGACGTACATTTGTTTTTAATGTCCTGAATGTGGTTTGCAAAAGATAATGATGTGTTGTATGTGACACCTAGTATTTTGGTTCTGTGAGTGTGTGGAATGTTGATGTTGTTTAGTGTAAGTTGTGGAATTACCTGGTGTTCTTTTGTGTTGCTTGTAAGCAAGGTGATGGTTGATTTTGTGGGCGCTACTTTGAGTCTATTGTGTGTGAGCCAGTCTTGTATACTGTTTATGTACAGTATGTTTGTAGGTTATTTGTAGCGGTGTCGATGTTGTTGTGGGTGGATGTTAGAGTGATATCATCTGAATATGATGATAAGGTAAGCTTGTTATCTATGGGTGTTGGAATGTCATGCATGTATAAGTTGAAGAGTGTTGGTGAGAGAACAGAGCCTTGAGGGACCCCGTTCGGAAAAAGCTTGTTTTTGGATGACTTGCCATTAAATGTGACATGTGAGTATCTTCCTGAGAGATAGTTGCTCAGCCACCTTTTGGTGTTATTGTGCATGTTTGTGTTGAGTATTTTGTTTATGAGAGGGAAGCGTGGGATAGCATCAAATGCTTTACTAATGTCTATTGTTGCTAATAGTGTACGTTGAGCTGGTCTTCTAGAGTTGATGCCATCCATGATGTGCTGCGTGAGGTTAGTGAGTAATGTCGTGGTTGAGTGGTGAGGGCTGAATCCATGTTGAGTAGGCGATAGTGGTATGTGTGGGTTGGTGATTTGTAAGATTAGTCTTTCTGTTACTTTGGAAGGTGTGCATAGTAAAGTAATGGGTCTATAGGAAGCTGGTTCTGTTGGATTTTTGTTTGGTTTCAGTAGTGTAATAATTTTACCTTGTTTCCATATGTCAGGAATAATACAGTGTTGGTATGAATATGTGCTGATATTTGTGAGAGCTAGTATTCCTTGTGGTCCCAAGTGTTTAAGGTGTATGTTAGATATGTTGTCTGGTCCAGTAGCCTTCGAATTTTTAATGTTTTTGATGATCTTGGTGGTCTGGTCTGTATTGAAGGGTGTAATGGTCGTGTCGAGTCTGTAGGTTTTCTTGTGTCTGGCTGTTTGTTTGTCTGCGTGTTTCTGGTTGTTGTCTCTGTTTAAGTGACTTATCTTTGCGTATTGATTAACTAGAATGTTAGCTTGTTGTGTGTATGTTGGGATATTATTTTGGCTGCGACAGATAGCCGCGTGTGAGGTGTGAATGCCGCTGTTAGAGTGGGTAATGCTGTTTATAGTCTTGTATAGCCTGTATGTATCTGTGGAGTAGTTTAGTGTTGTTATGAATTCCCTGAATGTTTCTGTTTGTTTTTCTTTGAGTTTGTTGTTTATTTCTGTGTTGAGCTGTTGTATCTGCTGCTTTATGGCTTCTGTGTGTGGTGTTTGTGTGTTATGTTTGAGGTTGTTACGTTGCCTTATGAGGTGGGCTATTTCTCTAGTGTAATTTGGGTTGTATTTCCTAATGTTGCCCTTGGGTATGTATTTGTTTGCATTATTGATAATCTGATTAAATGTCTTGAGTGTTGTATCGATGTTTATGATGGGTGTGCTGTTTAATGTGGTGAATTGTTCCTCAGTCTGTATTTTGAACTGTTCCCAATCAGCTTTCTTGTAATTTCTGTAAGTGTGCCTAAGGCTGTTGGGGCAGAGTGTAGAATGTGTTGTAATGATGATGGGCAGGTGGTCTGATGACAGTTGTTTTTCTGTTCTCCATTGTGTATGTGTTGCTAGTGAGGGGGAACAGAACGTTATGTCTGGGGAGGAGTTTGAGTATCCTGCTTGATGTGGTATGTGTGTATGTTCTTCTGTATTGTTAAGAATGAAGAGGCTGTTTAGTTGTGTGGCTATGTTGGCGCCTCTGGTGTTGTTTTGGTTGTGCAGGTACCAACTAGTGTCTTTGGCGTTGAAGTCTCCTCCTAAGATGACATTAGTGAGAGAGGCCAGATTGTGTAACTGTGGATTGTAATTGGCTGGCACCTGAGGTGAACTATCTGGTGGGATGTAAATGTTCATTAGTGTGGTGTTGTGTTTTGCGCGTGTTTTAATGTTAACTGCCTGTATTTCTATCGTGTTATCTGCTTGGATTGTGTTTGTAATGTTTTGGGTAGCATCAGTGTAGCTAATGCTTTTACGTATGTAAGTGATGAGTCCACCCCCGTTACCCCCAGTACGATCTTGACGGATCGCCGTGAAGTCAGGGATGGTGGGTGTTTTGTGTGTGCGTTTTAGTTTTGTTTCTTGTATAAGTGCTGTGTGAATGTTTTGTTTGTGTACGAATTCCCTAAGCTGCATGATTTTGTTTGTGAGGCCATCTACGTTGTACTGTAATATGTTAATATTATACTTCTGTATGTGTCTCATGGTGCTATTGTGTCTATGTCTTTGTGTATGGTGACATGTGTAAGTTGTAGTGGGGCCTGGATTAGTCTTAATGACGCAAGAGAGTAAGAGTAGTTCAGGGAGCACGCAATTGTTCCCTGTAATTGAAAAAATAGCACGCTGAGAATAGGTCCGGCCCCGGGAGCCGATCGGCACTCTGACCGTGCCACGCAACAGGCCGTCGACTGCCAGTCTGGCCAACCGTAGACAGCCCGCTGCACGGAGATTTGAGGAAGTTTGGCCACCAGCGCGTTGATGTTTTGGTTTGACGTCGCCTCTTCGCGTTGACGTGTCCTGCGCTGGAGGATGCAGCCACTGTTTAGAAGCTTCCTCGTCAGCTGCTAACACTTTTTTCACGTTGTTCTCGCTACCTGTTCACGGCACACAAACTTAAGAATACAGGTGGCATATAGCGTGCACAAAGAAAAACAACATCAATTGAAACATAAATTGAAAATAATTCGAACGCAAAAACAGCTCCTGAGATTTTTACATTAGACCTGTAGAGGGAAAGAAGGTCAGACAAAATTCGGAAGAGCCATAAAACGGGAAGGTCGAGTTTCGAGACGAAATTTGAGAAGTGAGAAGAAAACAGGCAAAATAAAGAAAAGAATGGCAAAAAATACGAAGAAATCTGTAAATTGATGTAAATTCAGAAAGCTGAATAAAGTTGGATTGTGTTTAATGTAATGCGCCGCGCACCAGCTCTGCGACTGAAAAAATTAAGCAGACCAGACCACGGGCTTAAAATGCATTATATGCCATACTTTTAAACATTACGAATTCATGAACTTAGATAGAAAAGACAAAAAAATGATAAATAGAAAAAATAACAAAATCATAGGCCTTTACGGCTTCCTTGCGTCAAGTACATGGAAAACAATAGGAAATTAGTACAAAGGTGAATGGAAAATGTTGAAATAGAAGAAACACTAGCAGTTCCCGTCACTTCGCTGACGGTTAGACAGGCTAAACTACAGAAAAGAACGCAGCCGTGAAAATTTTGATCTTCACATTGTGTCAACATTTCTGAATCTGGTATCTCCCAAAACCTCCTCACCCCCATTCATGCAACTTGGGGGCTAACCCCCTCCCCCATTACCCCCACCCCTCCCCCATTACCCCACCCCTCCCCATTTCCTCACCCCTCCCCCATTACCCCCACCGCTCCCCCATTACCCCCACCGCTCCCCATTTCCCCACCCCTCCCCATTTCCCCACCCCTCCCCCATTACCCCCACCCCACCTTTCCCCCATTACTGCCCGGGATAAATTTCACAAACAGACAGGCTAAACTACAAAAAAGAACACAGTCATGAAAATCTTGAGCTTCACATTCCCGCCCGTAATACAATTTCTGAATTTTTTTCTCACAATTTTTTCTCACAATTTCTGAAAGTGTGACGGACGGACGGACAGACGGACGGACAGCTCTCTTATTATAGTATAGATCCCCCAATACCCCCTCCCCCACCCCTCTCCCCCATTTACCCCCACCCTTCCCCCATTACCCCCAAGGGGGGAAGGGGGCTGGCACCTTGCAAAGGATTTACTTTAATTTTTTTTGAAGGGGGGCTGGCACCTTGCAAAGGATTTACTTTAATTTTTTTGGTTACATATATATATCGCATCTATTTTTCTGAGTTTCCCCATTAACCCCACCCACTCCCCCATTACCCCACCCCTCCCCCATTTTGTGCCAAAATTATGATTAAAAATGAAGAAATGGGAAGAACTGTACCCCTAAAAGGGGGGGGGCAGGATTTATGTTATAGAATTTTTTTTAGCATGGGCACTGCGCAATAAAAAGACGCATCGAATGGTGAAAACCGCATTGTTCTACACTAATTGTAGCGACCTGTAGGTGTGCGCAAAAAACTGTTACATATATATATATAAGGCTTCATTTCTGAAATAGTATATTAGAAGTGCAGCAGTTTTACCGACAGAAAACCAGGAAACACCAGAAAACGCCGACACAACCGAAAATGAGATTCAGGACAACTCATTACAGGGAGGTGCGAAAGCAGCCTCAGACGAAGGAATACCCCCTGCAGAAGAGATAGGTACCAGATACACGCCGAAGACAAAAATTACACTAAGTAGGGGAGAAGTGGTGGCGGAACAGAAGAAAGACATTGAATCACGTAAGACTCGAAAGGAATTTAAACGACGAGCTATATGCGAATATTATAAAAGAGGTTCGTGCAAATATGGAAGATCATGCCTATCACAGCAGGAGAAAATATTAGAAACACTATTTCGAGGACAGAACATACTGTAGTTGTAATATATAGTGACTTTGCCTTCGATAAATGTGACCATGGAATCACGGCACACAAACTTAAGAATACAGGAGTTACTGGAAAGCTAAGAAGATGGATATTTAATTTCTTGACGCGAAGAACACAAAGAGTGGTTGTAAATGGAGTCAAATCGGAAGTCTCGGAAGTAGAGACCTCTGTCCCACAAGCGACAGTATTAGCTCCCTTGCTGTCCATAATAATGACTGTAGATATTGATGCAGATATCAATGGCAGTATTATATCGTATTTCGCAGATGACACAATGATATGCAATGAAATATTGAACGAAAGTTACAGAAAAATTACAAAATGACATTGAAACATTATTCAAGTGGGCAGAAGACAACAATTTGAGGTTCAACGATGGAAATAACAAGGGGATACAGAATAAAAGGTACAAAACCCTGCAAGCCAAACAAATAACACCAAATCCACAAGTCAAGGATCTGGGAGTAATAATGTCGTCAGATGCAAAATTCAGAGAGCACTATAACATCAAAATTACAAAAGCTAGAAAATAATGGGAAAAGCTATACAAAGGACCTTTGCGTCTAAGACAGGAAATGGAAGGTGAAGACTACTGGTCTCGACTACAATCCCTGAAACTCTACTCACTGGAAGGAAGAAGCGAGCGGTACACAATAATATACTGTACATATGGAAAATATTTGAGGGCTTTGTACCTAACCTTAGAAATGAAATAGAAACAAACTGGAACGAGATAAGAGACAGAATTTGTACTGTCCCAGCTGGGGTGGGACAGGGGGCCATGAAAACGAGGATGGAAAATACCTTCAGAATACGAGGCCCAAAGCTCTTTAATGCCCTATCAAAAAAGTGAGGAACCTCCAGCATACAGACTTGAATAACTTCAAAAACCAGCTGGACAGATTCCTGTGCAAAGTCCCAGAGCAGCCATGCGTGGCTGGCTACGAGGGCAGGAGATCAGACAGCAATTCCCTCGTTCAACAAATCCCGCAAATGAGGCGAGATGCTGTAGAGGGGCTGACCGCAGGTGGATCCTGAACCGTCGTTGAAACTCACATAAACTAACTAACTACCTAACTAAATATATATATATATATATATATATATATATATGATGAATAAAACCACGAAGGAAAGGAAACACAAAATGGTGCTCAAGCGCTTTCGTCTAATGACATCCTCAGGAACACTGAAGTACATAAAAAGGTTAAGCCTATATATAGGTTACAGAAAGAAAAAAATAAAAAATAAATAACATACATACACACACATATATATATATACATATATACATACATATCTATATATACAAATACATACATACATACATACATACATATATATACAATAAACAGAGGAGTAAAAATAAAAAATTAAAAAATTAAAAATTAAAACATTAAAGGATTACCAGTGAGGCGTACAGATTTGTAAGGAAAAATATCGATTTTTAGCACAAGATCAAATGGATTATAAAAATACAAATTTATACTGGAACTCTGCCCGGGTTTTAACACACTGCTGCCTATGGTCAGGTTTCGATATATATAAAAAAAAATAAAATGCAAATTAAAAGTTAATAAAGTTGAAGACAAGTTTACCAAAGATTTAATGTTTTACCCTTCTTATCTAAATCTGTTTTAAAGGAATTCAAAATAACAGGATCGAGTTGAAAAGACCTTTGCTTATGTTGAAGTTATTTGAAAGTTGGATAATGGCAGACTCAAGAATATTTCTATTAACAATGTTGCTTGAATGGAATAAAACTGAAGCATTATTCCAATCAATACAGTGGGCTAACTCTGACAAATGGACAAAAAGGGCACTGGACAACTGTCCTGTTCTAACGGAATATTGATGCTGTTTTATACGTGTGTGCAAATCCTTTCCCGTCTGACCTATGTAAAAGGAATCACATTGTTTACAACCAATTTTATAGATAATGCCTGAATTATTGGTAGGGCTATTTTTTACTATGATATTTTTCACAATATTGTTATATGAAAATACTACATTAATATCCAAAAGTTTAAGTACATTAGCAATGCCTAAAAAGCCAGGGAAAAATGGAAGTACTAAATGGCTTGTCAAAGTCTTGTCCCCCATTCTCGGAACTATCTCTGATTCACATGTAAAAAATTCCATGGATCTTACGGAAAAATTGAATAATGCACGTACTGAAACTAACGATAAATTGATCAGTTTTGATGTTTGTTCATTGTTTACAAAAGTGCCGATTGACGATATGCTTGACTTTCTCTCCCAAGAATTACATAAGTATGACCTGCCACTACCTTCACACATTGTTTTGGAACTCATTAAGCTTTGCATCAAAGACTGTAAATTCACTTTCAATAACGAGTATTATCAACAAGTTTTTGGGATGGCTATGGGCAACCCCTTATCGCCCCTCCTCTCCAATATTTATATGGAGTTTTTCGAAATTACCTATATTCCGAGAATCCTGGGGGTTGGCATCCCTTGGTTGCGGTACGTAGACGATATTTTGTGTATCTGGCCCATGAATCGTGACCTGGATAGCTTCCTCCTTCAGTTAAATGATCAGGTCCCCTCCATTAAGTTTACTTTAGAAGTTGAGCAAGACAATTCAATCCCATTTTTGGATGTGCGTGTACATAGGGAAAGCCCAGGTTTTAAGTTTAGTATCTATCGGAAA
Organism: Bathynomus jamesi; assembly: GCA_023014485.1. Lineage (NCBI taxonomy): Eukaryota > Metazoa > Arthropoda > Malacostraca > Isopoda > Cirolanidae > Bathynomus > Bathynomus jamesi. Next base: position 166,922 of record JAJOZX010000794.1, read on the forward strand.
ACGACAAACAATTTGTCCTACGTACACTTTTACTCGGGACATGATACCCCCACTAAGAAGGCCATATTTTCATCAATGTTTCTCCGCGCCCTTAGGATCGCCAGTCCGGAATACATCGATGCCGAATTGGAAAAAATCAACGGTATTGGAAGTGATTTGTGTTATCCATCTGCGTTTATGGAATCTTGTCTCAACAAGGCAAAACGAACTTTCTATCGTGTCAATATTAACACGTACTTTGTCAAAAAATATTTAGTACTTCCATTTTTCCCGGGCTTTTTAGGCATTGCTAATGTACTTAAACTTTTGGATATTAATGTAGTATTTTCATATAACAATATTGTGAAAAATATCAAAGTAAAAAATAGCCCTACCAATAATTCAGGCATCTATAAAATTGGTTGTAAACAATGTGATTCCTTTTACATAGGTCAGACGGGAAAGGATTTGCACACACGTATAAAACAGCATCAATATTCCGTTAGAACAGGACAGTTGTCCAGTGCCCTTTTTGTCCATTTGTCAGAGTTAGCCCACTGTATTGACTGGAATAATGCTTCAGTTTTATTCCATTCAAGCAACATTGTTAATAGAAATATTCTTGAGTCTGCCATTATCCAACTTTCAAATAACTTCAACATAAGCAAAGGTCTTTTTCAACTCGATCCTGTTATTTTGAATTCCTTTAAAACAGATTTAGATAAGAAGGGTAAAACATTAAATCTTTGGTAAACTTGTCTTCTACTTTATTAACTTTTAATTTGCATTTTTTTTTTTTTTATATATATCGAAACCTGACCATAGGCAGCAGTGTGTTAAAACCCGGGCAGAGTTCCAGTATAAATTTGTATTTTTATAATCCATTTGATCTTGTGCTAAAAATCGATATTTTTCCTTACAAATCTGTACGCCTCACTGGTAATCCTTTAAGGTTTTAATTTTTAATTTTTTAATTTTTTATTTTTACTTCTCTGTTTATTGTATATATATGTATGTATGTATGTATGTATGTATTTGTATATATATATATATATATATATATATATATATATATATATATATATATATATATATGTGTGTGTGTATGTATGTTATTTATTTTTTCTTTTTTTCTTCCTGTAACCTATATATAGGCTTAACCTTTTTATGTACTTCAGTGTTCCTGAGGATGTCATTAGACGAAAGCGCTTGAGCACCATTTTGTGTTTCCTTTCCTTCGTGGTTTTATTCATCATAAATATTTTTCACGTGTTACTTTCGTGAAATAATTTTCATATATATATATATATATATATATATATATATATATATATATATATACAGTATATATGCTGCAAACCCACAAGGAAAAAGAAAAACGATTCCAAGGTCTTTCGTGTATTCAAAGCTACACCTCCACGAAAGACCTTGGAATCGTTTTTGTTTTTCCTTGTGGGTTTGCAGCATTCATTCATTTCACGTGTTTTATTGTGAAATTCATCCCATATATATATATATATATATATATATATATGATATACCCAGACCGAGCATGAAACAAAGAACTCTTCTGGGAAAATTAAATCTACTATAGTCCGAATAAGTAATAGTAAATGACAAACACAATAGTTTTTTCATTTTCATGATGTTAGCCCCACGTGGGCAATGGGTCACTCTCAAAGAGGCCCCAAAAATATAGCTTCCCTCACCAGCTATCTGTCCAAGTAGACAGGATCCAGCTTTGGGGATAGTATCTAGGATTTAAAGCAGCCTAGCCCCACTATATTTAGAACCTCAATATAAGCAACAGACTCGTTGCATTCACGTCGGACTGAATACATCAAAGAAAAAGGGGTAACTATTGTATTTTTAGCCCAAAATCAAAACTTAAACCTCAACTGGCAGAATTGAGCGTCCACTTTTCAAGGCGCATAAAATGTCCGTTTCATGATGGGATAGAACTCAGAATGGAAAACACCCCATTGTGAATGCGCCTCGGTGGTGTAGTGGTTAGCGTCGCTGACTGCGAATCCATCGGCTCCGGGTTCGAGACCAGGTGACTGCAGCCGGCGCGCAGCAAAACCCAGGTGTTCATCCTTCTACACAATAAAGAAAGTGTAGAAGATGGATATCTAATTTCTTGACGCGAAGAACACAAAGAGTGGTTGTAAATGGAGTCAAATCGGAAGTCTCGGAAGTAGAGACCTCTGTCCCACAAGCGACAGTATTAGCTCCCTTGCTGTCCATAATAATGACTGTGGCTGCTGGTGTGGCCTGGTTCGGATTCCACTTAAATTCTACGTCTAAGTTGGAGTGAAAAGCTTGACCTTCGTCAGAATGAACTATTCGGGCGGAAGCTAACCAAAGGTTACCTCTTTTACTTTTATGTATTCAATCCGACGTGAATGCAACGAGTCTTTTGCTTATATTTAGGTTCTGAATATAGTGGGATTGCTTTAAACCCTAGATCCTGTCCCAAAACTGGATCCTATCTGCTTTGTAGATAGCTAGTGAAGGAAGCTATATTTTTCGGGCCTCTTTGCGAGTGATCCGTTGCCCCCGTCGGACTAACATCATGAAAAAGGAAAAATTATTGTGTTTGTCATTTACCATTACTTATTCGGACTATAGTGGATTTAATTTTCCCAGAAGAGTTCTTTGTTTCATGCTCGGTCTGTGTACATCATAAAACCTCAGGGGATCGGTATATACATATATATATATATAGATCGGTGTGTGTATATATATATACATGCAATGAATTTCACAATTAAACACATAAAATGAATGAATGATGCAAACCCTGCATCATATATATAGTTACCAATTTATAATGATGTATTTAATGGCCACTTTTGTAGCCATGGTCGATGCGTAATTCGGTACTATAAGGAATGATGTTTATAGTTATGGTTATAAGAGATTGTTATTAACTTATTAATAATCAATGATGAATGCTGTGGCCGAGATTACCAGATCTTTCAGATCAAAGAATGTTATTAATTAAGTTATTAATTAGGTTGATTGGTAGAATTAGTTTTCTTTCGTTATTACACAAAATAACGATTTATGAATGAGATAGAAACATGTCGTTTACAGTTGCAATAATGATTACACGAAATTGAATGATTTATGAGTTCGACAGAAACATGTTTACAGGTGCAATAATGTATACACTTGAAGTAATAACGCGCGAGGTAAATGATTAGTCTTTATATAACGTTAGATCAATGACACCAGGCCAAAAACGGGGCCTGCATGAATGATGTTTACATGGTGGTAGTTCGTGGGTCATTGAAGCTGGTGTTCGAAGGGAGAGATGAGGACATGCCTTGAGTGAATCCTCGAGATGTGCCGTCATTTTAGTCGTGCTTGTGTGACGTTATCTTGATCGTGTTTGAATTGATGAGTTATAACGCTAATTGTGTTGATGGAATATTGCTAAGGTGTTTGCAAACGTCTCTTCATCTTCAATTGGTAACTACAAGTAGTCTTCCCCCAGAGAAAGAAGTGAGCGAGAACACAAGAGACGTTCGCATGCAAGCGATAAAAAAAATTTCTGTCCTGAGGAGTGTAGGTCTGCTGAGGCTCTCGCACGGCGAAACGTAGAAAACGTGGCATGAGGTAGGGTGCTGAGAAGGGAAGAATGGGGGAGGCTGTGGGACGGGAGGGAGTAACTCGGCTGGTCTACAGAGGATGGAGTTGGGGTAAGGCAGGAACGGAGAGCAAGTTGGGGAGAAATGGAAGGCGACGAGAAGAGAGGCAGTGGAACTGTAATGAAGTCAATGCGATGCCCGAATTGTCACGTGTAAATTTCTCCTCGATGACGTTCCTGCTGAAGGAAGAAAAACCGTCGTTCATGGAAACAAGCAGGAATAGTGAATCTACGGAATGTTGCAAAGAAACAGCTGAAGAAGGCAGGGGATCCCCAACCTTGCGCCTGGTGTGTCTGTGCTTGCAGTACGCCCTCACGTTGCGTGGATGTGTGTGTGTCCTTGCTTGTTTGCTTGAAGAATGCTTTTTAAAACCTTCCCGTAGGTGTGGGGATGGGGGGAAAAACACACGTCGTGCTTGATCAAAAATTCGCTGGAGAAGTAGGGGTGTCGTCAAAAAAGGTCTTGCCAAATGATTTCTCGTACAGCGGCCGAAGAAGACCGTTGAATATACGTGGACAAGGTTATGACGAAACAATGTGCAGGAAACTTCGAAGCGAGGGAAGCTTAGAGTTAGAGGTGCGTTGACCGCTAGCCGAGGAGAAATGTGAGCTGGGGTTTGCCTCCTTGAATGCGGGGATAGACGCTGGCAACATCTTTGGCCCATTGTTCCACATGGCGAAAATTTTCAAATTTTGTTCGTTTCCTTATGCAGAAGAAAACTGAATGGTAAATACAGTTTGTCAATAAAGTAATTTAAAAAAAATGTTTGCACTGATTTCACTTCTGCTTTGGCTGGGATGTTCGTATGTCACTCCGGGTCAGTCACCAATTTATAGCTACCAATTTATAATGATGTATTTAATGGCCAGTTTTGTAGCCATGTTTGATACATAAATCGGTACTGTAAGGAATGATGTTTATAATTATGGTTATAAGAGATTGTTATTAATAATCAATGATGAATGCTGTGGCCGAGGTTACCAGATCTTTCAGATCAAAGAATGTTATTAATTAAGTTATTAATTAGGTTGATTGATAGAATTAGTTTTCTTCCTTCATTACACAAAATAACGATTTATGAATGAGATAGAAACATGTCGTTTACAGTTGCAATAATGTATACACTTGAAGTAATAACGCGCGAGGTAAATGATTAGTCTTTATATAAAGTTTGGTGAATAACACCAGGCCTAAAACGGGGCCTGCATGAATGATGTTTATATGGTGGTAGTTCGTGTGTCACTGAAGCTTGTGTTCGAAGGGAGAGATGAGGACATACCTTGAGTGAATCCTCGAGATGTGCCATCATTTTAGTCTTGCTTGTGTGATGTCATCTTGATCGTCTTTGAGTTGATGAGTTATAACGCTAATTGTGTTGATGGAATATTGCTAAGGTGTTTGCAAACGTCTCGCATCTTCAATTGGTCACTACATATATATATGGCGGAGACTAAAGAAGAGGCGGCTACAATGATAGAATGAGTGGAAGAAACATGCAACAAATACAATCTGAAAATAAATGCAGCAAAAACCGAAATAATGAAAATAGGGAAAATAGATGAAGTAGTGGATCTACGCCTTGCAAACAGCCAAATTGAACAAGTACATGAATTCAAATACCTGGGAGTCTACTTTACCAGTGAAAACAACACTTATCGAGCAATGCAGGAGAGGATTAAACTGGGATATGCAGTAATGAATAAAATGGATAAAATCTGGAAAAACAACCACATCAGTATGAAACTAAATATTAGATTATATGAATCCATAGTACTGCCAACAGTACTGTTCGGAGCTGAAAGTTGGATAATGAGAGAGAAAGAGCGGAAAAAGTTAAATGCATTTGAGATGTACTTTTTGAGAAGGATTTGTGGGGTGAGATGGATGGACCGGGTGACCAATGAGGAGATCAGGAACCGGACCAACGTTAAGATCCCAGTGAATAGCAAAGTCGAAGATATTCAGAGAAGATGGTTTGGGCATGTGGAGAGAATGAAGGAGGAGAGGTTGCCCAGAAGAGCCATGTACGCAAGAGAGGATGGAAACCGACCGCGGGGACGCCCAAGAAGAACATGGTTGGCGAGCTTTAAGAGCGGAAACGCAGGGAGAGAATGGAGAGAGCTGACAGCGATGGCGAGAGAGAGACGAACCTGGATGAAGTACAGAAGTCATCAGAGGGACCCAACCCGGCTCTAACCGGATGGGAAATAAGTCAAAGTAAGTCAGTATATGTATATATATAATATATATATATATATATATATATATATATATATATATGAAAATTAGTTCACGAAAGTAACACGTGAAAAATATTTATGATGAATAAAGCCACGAAGGAAAGGAAACACAAAAAAAGGTGCTCAAGCGCTTTCGTCTAATGACATCCTCAGGAACACTGAAGTACATAAAAGGTTACGGCCTATATATAGGTTACAGAAAGAAAAAAAAAAATAAATAACATACATACATACACAAACATACATATATATATATATATATATATATATATACATATCTACACACATACATATATATATATATATATATATATATGCAATAAACGGAGAAGTAAAAATAAAAATTAAAAATTAAAGATTAGAGGATTAACAAAGAGGCATACAGATTTGTAAGGAAAAATATCGATTTTTAGCACAAGATCAAATAAATTAAAAATACAAATTTATACTGGAAATCTACCTGGGTTTTAACACTTTGCCTTTTAGAGTCAAGTTTCGATATATATAAAAATAAAATGAAGATTAAAAGTTAATAAAGTAGCGTACAAGTTTACCAAAGATTTAGCGTCCTACCCTTTTTATCTAAATTTGTTTTGAAGGAATTCAAAACAACAGGATCGAGTTGAAAAAGACCGTTGCTTATGTTGAAGTTATTTGAAAGTTGGATAATGGCAGACTCAAGAATATTTCTATTGACAATGTTGCTAGAATGAAATAAAACTGAAGCATTATTCCAATCAATACAGTGGGATAACTCTGACAAATGGACAAAAAGAGCACTGGACAACTGTCCTGTTCTAACGGAATATTGATGCTGTTTTATACGTGTGTGCAAATCCTTTCCCGTCTGACCTATGTAAAAGGAATCACATTGTTTACACCCAATTTTATAGATAATGCCTGAATTATGGTAGGGCTATTTTTTACTATGATATTTTTCACAATATTGTTATATGAAAATACTACATTAATATCCAAAAGTTTAAGTACATTAGCAATGCCTAAAAAGCCCGGGAAAAATGGAAGTACTAAAATATTTTTTGACAAAGTAAGAGTGTTATTATTGACACGATAGAAAGTTCGTTTTGCCTTGTTGAGACAAGATTCCATAAACGCAGATGGGTAACACAGATCACTTCCAATACCGTTGATTTTTTCCAATTCGGCATCGATGTATTCCGGACTGGCGATCCTAAGGGCGCGGAGAAACATTGATGAAAAAATGGCCTTCTTAGTGGGGGTGTCATGTCCCGAGTAAAAGTGTACGTAGGACAAATTGTTTGTTGTTTTCCGATAGATACTAAACTTAAAACCTGGGCTTTCCCTATGTACCCGCACATCCCTTGTTTGCGGTACGTCGACGATATTTTGTGTATCTGGCCCATGAATCGTGACCTGGATAACTTCCTCCTTCAGTTAAATGATCAAGTCTCCTCCATTAAGTTTACTTTAGAAGTGGAACAAGACAATTCAATCCCATTTTTGGATGTGCGGGTACATAGGGAAAGCCCAGGTTTTAAGTTTAGTGTCTATCGGAAAACAACAAACAATTTGTCCTACGTACACTTTTACTCGGGACATGACACCCCCACTTAGAAGGCCATTTTTTCATCAATGTTTCTCCGCGCCCTTACGATCGCCAGTCCGGAATACATCGATGCCGAATTGGAAAAAAATCAACGGTATTGGAAGTGATCTGTGTTACCCATCTGCGTTTATGGAATCTTGTCTCAACAAGGCAAAACGAACTTTCTATCGTGTCAATAATAACACTCGTACTTTGTCAAAAAATATTTTAGTACTTCCATTTTTCCCGGGCTTTTTAGGCATTGCTAATGTACTTAAACTTTTGGATATTAATGTAGTATTTTCATATAACAATATTGTGAAAAATATCATAGTAAAAAATAGCGCTACCAATAATTCAGGCATTATCTATAAAATTGGGTGTAAACAATGTGATTCCTTTTACATAGGTCAGACGGGAAAGGATTTGCACACACGTATAAAACAGCATCAATATTCCGTTAGAACAGGACAGTTGTCCAGTGCTCTTTTTGTCCATTTGTCAGAGTTATCCCACTGTATTGATTGAAATAATGCTTCAGTTTTATTTCATTCTAGCAACATTGTCAATAGAAATATTCTTGAGTCTGCCATTATCCAACTTTCAAATAACTTCAACATAAGCAAAGGTCTTTTTCAACTCGATCCTGTTGTTTTGAATTCCTTCAAAACAAATTTAGATAAAAAGGGTAGGACGCTAAATCTTTGGTAAACTTGTACGCTACTTTATTAACTTTTAATCTTCATTTTATTTTTATATATATCGAAACTTGACTCTAAAAGGCAAAGTGTTAAAACCCGGGTAGATTTCCAGTATAAATTTGTATTTTTAATTCATTTGATCTTGTGCTAAAAATCGATATTTTTCCTTACAAATCTGTATGCCTCTTTGTTAATCCTCTAATCTTTAATTTTTATTTTATTTTTACTTCTCTGTTTATTGCATATATATATATATATATATATATATATATATATATATATATGTATGTGTGTAGATATGTATGTTTGTGTGTATGTATGTTATTTATTTATTTTTTTTCTTTCTGTAACCTATATATAGGCCGTAACCTTTTATGTACTTCAGTGTTCCTGAGGATGTCATTAGACGAAAGCGCTTGAGCACCTTTTTTTGTGTTTCCTTTCCTTCGTGGTTTTATTCATTATATATATATATATATATATATAATTTTTTGGACCACCCTAATATATATATATATATATATATAATATTAGGGTCGTCCAAAAAATAAAATTTGGTAATTTTTTACCTCCTCATGGCTGCTGCTGTTCCTCTATCTATCAAACATCTCCATGCCAAATTTCAGCCTAATTGAATGATATTTACTGGTCGCTATGAAGTTCATTTTACTACTCATTTTCTAGTAGATTGATCTTCTGGGTTAAAAAATGATAAAACAAGGGCAAATACTAGTTTATTTGTTTGAAAACAGATTAAATCTCAAAGAAAACAGCTTATTTTTTTTTTAAACAGAATAACTCTTAAAGAAAACAGATTAATTTTTAAAAAATAAAAATAATATTTTTGATAGAAAATTACATTTATCATTCGTTGGTAATATTCATCATTACTTAGATTAACGGTTCATTACTGACTCCTTCGAAGATGATGAGTAGTCTTGGCGATGTTTTGCTACTAATTGGAGGATGAATTGTTTTTGTTCTTCACCCTTCGTGAAAGATGTATTATATGTCTTGATAAGGGCGATACCCCTCTCCGCCGAATCATTGACAACTTTTAGGTTGATCGCTACGCGTCGAAACTCTTGAAAGCAATCATCCTCCGTCCAGGAATTGGGATCGGTCCTCAGGAAGGTATGCTCCGCTGCCTTCCTTCCTTCTTTCTTTAACTGATTGAAGATTCCCAGTGTCCTTTAGGTGACCATTTCATCCAAATTCAAATCTTCAATGTTTCCTTCAAGCTTCAATCGACGAGTAACAGTGGTACTCTCATTACATTGGAGGTTCACGACCATCTTCCGTTTCGTCTCGGCATCGACTCTAGGACAAAAGAATGCAAGGCCGATGAGATGCTCTCCAAGATACCACAGGTGCCGCTGAACAGATAAATTTTGAGGACCTAGATGGCCTTGGCCATCCAGCGTGCATAGTAAGTTGGTCCTGGAGCGCGGACCTTGACTTCTTTCTCATCACGGCACCCGATGAAGGTGAGGCAGAGTCGTAGCAATTCCTCGTAGTCATCATGCGATTGTTTAGACTCCAGTGCCTTTGTGAAGTACTGGATCATTTCCTCTCGAAGCTGGAACATCTTTGGATCTCTGAATAGGTTGTTTGAAGCCTTCATGAAGGAATCCTTCTGAAGTGATTGCCATTTTTTCTGAAAACGTTTAAAGAGAGTCATGTCCGGGCCACCTGTGGGTCCAGGAAGTGCTTTGCATGTGTTTGACAGGACGACTTCAAGGATATGATGTCGACAAGCGATCCAGACAAGTTCCCTCCCTACTGCTTTTTAAATCATGGTACCGGCTCCCCTGTGAAGGCCAGTATTAGACGCAGTTGTGTCAAATACGAGACCTTGGATCTCACCGCGAAGATTCCAGTTATCAATCGTCGAAATGCAAGCCTTGGCCTGTTCTTCTCCTGTAGCTCGTTGTATTTTTGGCACGGCTAGGAGTTTTTCCATTCCATTTCCCGTAACGATTACCGCGGTTCATTCGGCTGTTTCCTTTGCGCCGCCGATGTCGGGAAGTAGTTTCCCCATCACAATGAAGAAGAAGGGGTCTATAGTTGCCAATTTGTTAACGATGTTGTTTAATGGCCAGTTTGTAGCCATAGTTTAGATGCGTAAATCGGTACTATAAGGAATTATGCTAATTACCGTTATTTGATAATGGTTATAAGTAAATGTTATTAATGAATGCTTTGGCCGAGGTCACCAGATCTTTCAGATCAAAGTAATGTTATTAATTACGTTATTAATTAGGTTGATTGACAGAATCAGTTTTCGTCCTTTATTTAGTACAAAATAAATTGATTCTAATGATTTATGCATGAGACAGAATTGTTGATTGTTTACATTGGATATAAACGTGTACACTTGAATTAATGCTTACGATATGACAATTAATAACGCGCGGCAGATTGATAGATTCTTTATATAAAGTTAATTGAGTGATATTAAAAGGCCAATGGGGCCTTGTACGGTGATGTTTACATGATGGTAACGCGTGGGTCACTGAGGTTGGAATTAGGAAAGCGAGGGCGCTGCGACGCTCTTCTTGAGGTTCCCGCGCTGTGACGTTATCTTTTGCTCGCTTGGTATGACATCTTTGTTGAGTTTGGTTTGATGAGTTATATCGCTGAAAGTTGCAAAGATGATTGCAAACGCCTCAATTGTCCCCTACAGGTCCTTCGACAGAAAACGAAGCTTGCTCCCCTTTGACTGCTGCCTGCCTTGCTTGCCTTCTTGAACGACGGATGGAGCTGCGTGAAAGAGTCATTGTAGAAATATCATAGCCCAGGGCTTGAGCGGCTGATTCAGCAACGAAGACTTCTCCTCGATCGGGAAGGTTGACGCGATCAAGAGCAGCAACCACATCTGGTGATGTGAAGATATTGTTTCGTTTCGGAGGATGAGAGTGTACATCTGCTCTTCCGGTCGAAGTCGACGGATGATAATCATCGTCTTCAGCGTTGAATTCTTCAGAGGATGAAGTGGATGTGCTGGATGATGAAAGAGCAGCATCTCCAGCCTGGAATGCAGCCTCTCTTTCTTTATACGAGCTTTTTCAGCATCTTTCTCCTGTCGACATCTCTTGCGGTATTCCTTGGCAAAATTAATCTTGTCAGGGCCTGCCATACTGCAGGAAAAGATGCCTTCTCGTTGCATCATCAGGAATTGGCGGTCTTCTTCATTGTCTATCACCTTGAAGGCGTCCTTCGAGGCAACGTCGAAAAGCTCTGAGAGAGTCTCTTTGAACATGCTCTCTTTCACTCTGCAGCTTTGTAGCTGCGTCTTGCGGTTTTTCTTTAACGCAAGGAACTCTTCGTACACTTTTGACAGCTTCCTAACGCAGGAATCGACTCGCTGTATAGGAATCCTTGCTCTCTGCTATATTTGCAGGGCCTCTTTGCAGGCCAAGTTGTAGCTCGCTTTCAAGGTCTTGGACTGTTCATGGTGGTAAAACTGAACCAAACGAAGCACATCACTACATGTGGGTACTGGGTAGCCTTACAGTTGATAACTCGTTGGTGGGCTTTCCTAGAACCCACGTTTCTGCTGATGAGCGAGTACTTCTCGCCAGAACCTGAAAAATGAGAGAAAATAATGCATTAACCGTTTAGCACCAAAGCACAATTATATAAGTGTTAAAGTAAAAATTGCAAAGTCAAAATAAATAAAGTAAAAAAATTGGTTACAGTGGTTAGTGGTTGATGGGTAGGAAGATAGCCAAATTTTTTAAAATATATTTAAGAATAAGTAAATAATAAACTTCAAGAGACATAAGATATATACCGTACAATTTTAATCATTTAATTTAATAGGAACATCCTTACCGGTTATAAATTTGCATATAAAGAACATAATTACGTATATATATATATATATTTATACTGAATAAATATAGTACATATGATTTAATACTTAATATATATGAATTAATAATTAATATATATGTATTAATACTTACATGAGATACTTTTCCTTAGCTCTTGAAGTTTGAACGAACTTAAAACCGTCCTCCAACAAGTTTAAACTTGAAATGATGCACCAGTAAATGATTTGTCTGATTCACAAACAGCATTATACAAGAAATCGAACAATTGCATCATCCTCTGAAAGGTGGGCGGAGTCAATGTGGCGTGACTGCCGCGTCCTCTAAAAATGAAGCGGGTTGAAAATGATTAGCTAATTAATTAATTTAAAATGTGAAAATCATAGCGACCTCTTATTATGTACTGAATCGACAGATATTTTGATCAAAATCACTTCACATCTAAAGGAATAAGAGCAGCCATGTGGAGAGCATTTCCAACTATTTTAAAATTTTAGCCCAAATTTTGGACCACCCTAATATATATATGCGCCTCGGTGGTGTCGTGATTAGCGTCGCTGACTACGAAACCATCTGCCCCGGGTTCGAGACCCGACGGCAGCCGGCGCGCAGCAAAACCCAGCTGTTCATCCTTCCACACAATAAAGAAAGTGGTTGGTAGATAAATGGGTAGATAAATGGGGTAGATAAATGGGGCGTGGTTCGGATTCCACGTTAAACTGTAGGTCTAAGGTGGAGTGAAAAGCTTGACCTTCGCCAGAATGAACAATTCGGGCGGAAGCTAACCAAAGGTTACATATATATATACTGTATATATTCTTTATGTTGAACATTATTCAAGGTTTTTTTTTTAAATAACAGGTAATTGGACAAGTGTTTATTAAAGATGTTACAATTTTTACAATTATATTTCTAAAGGTTACATTAATATTTCAAACATACACAGAATATAAGAGTTACATTTTAACAATTAATAACTCTATCCAGAATTAAAAAATTGCATAATAAATAAAAAAAATTAAAAAACATCATTCTTGCTACACTACGCAGTGAGTAATTACATATTTTTAGTTACCAACTGAAAGAATATTTATTTAATTACATACAAACTGACCATTTGTATGAGAGAAACCTTTAGCCATATAAAGCAGAAACAGTGGACAGCATTATCCACACACATCGCTGTAAAGACCTTAGTGACGATAAGGGTTCCATGTGATGATAGGTACATGCAACTGCTTTAGGAATTTCACTATACTAGGGTAATGAAGAGCGAATCAGGCGAGTTTGTCTAAAACAATTCGTCTAAAATACAATTTGTCTAAATCAATTTGTCTAAAACAATTTGTCTAAAATAGTTTGTCTAAAATCAATTTGTCTAATAACAATTTGTCTAAAATACAATTTGTCTAAAGATAATTTGTCTAAAATACAATTTGTCTAAACAAACAATTTAATATAATATGGCATACAAATTGTTGCCTGATGTACAATGCTATTTATTACTTGCCACGCCCCATCTTAAAAGGTTACCTCTTGTGCGGAATAGTACATCGAAATCAGTTATCCCGGAACCCATAACCCGGTTAGGTTAGGTTAGGTTAGGTTAGGTATATTATGAAATAAAATCAACCCATTTTCAATCTTTTCATCCTCACTCCAAATTTATCAAACAGACAAATGCATTTCTAGTTATCTTCAGTTATTAGTCAAATTGTATTTTAGACAAATTATTTTTAGACAAACTATTTTAGACAAACTATTTCGATGTACTATTCCGCACAAGAGGTAACCTTTTAAGATGGGGCGTGGCAAGTAATAAATAGCATTGTACATCAGGCAACAATTTGTATGCCATATTATATTAAATTGTTTGTTTAGACAAATTGTATTTTAGACAAATTATTTTTAGACAAATTGTATTTTCGACAAATTGTCATTAGACAAATTGATTTTAGACAAACTATTTTAGACAAATTGTTTTAGACAAATTGATTTAGACAAATTGTATTTTAGACGAATTGTTTTAGACAAATTCTCCTAGACGCAATGAAGAGGTGATAGTCCAAGCGAGTTATGGTACTTTATTTGTTGACACCTGTCGACATATACATCTACGCACTATATCCCCGGTCCTGATGAGAAATCTGTGTTAAGTATAAAACTGAATAAATCCTATTTCTTGGACATCTTCAATATTTCATCTTTTTCATATGTGCCCATGAATATTTTGCGTGTAATCTTTCTTCATAGCCCTTTACTTGTCAGTTTATCCATTTAAAAGTCTGTTATCCAGGTAGAGTAGTACACAAATCGGCTTTGTTAAGGGCTTATTAAATTATAGTTTTAAAGCTAGATGTCCCTGTTCTTTGAAGATTTAGGTGCTTGTTCGAACAGCTGTTGGCTGAAATGTAGAATGCATACACATTAAAACTCTTTATATAGTCAGGCATTAGTACCCTTATACTGACGTCATTACAACCGTTTGTACCAAGCAGTAAGTTATGTTACGCTCGTGATAGTAGAGTAAGCCATTTCTGGACCCCTTCCGACAGACTTCCCATTCACCAGCAATGCTATAGTCTTCAGATTAAAATGCTCAAACTTGAATAACGATTTTTCATATTTGCCTGAAACTGAGCCATGTTCAACCATTGCCACAAGTATTCTCTGTGGTAGAATTCCTAAGACTACGTTATCAGGCTATTTCGAAGATAAGCCAGACGTAACATGAACATCTTCAGTTGGGTACGTTTTATAGGATATTTTGCTGTCGTTCTCAACAAAGATTTCTCAATCTCCATTTCTTTAATTGCAGATAATTTTACGCGTCGGACACAAAGATACGTCTCAATAATGTGAAGACCACAGGTTTAGAGGCTTCTTCACTAACCTCAGGCAAGTTTAAAGATATCGCGGGAGCATGCGAGTGATTTTAATCTTCAGCTCAGTTCCGTGGAGGAGGAGCTTTTCTTGAAACCAAAAATTGCTGTGTAGATGGGCGTAACAATTAAATATTTTCTTTTAATTAAGATTTTTTAAATTTCTTTTTCACATCTTTTTCTGTTTCAGGGCACGCAAATAGGTTTCCTTAGTACATTTTGGATAATTTAGAACATTTTCCAAAGGTAATGATAATAACTGGAGACATTCACTTGATTTGAATACAAGTATATGTCGCATTGGCTGTTCATTGTATGCAAAATGTCAGTTTCAGGATAGATTGCATATTCGTCCGCACAATCTTCTCCATCAGAATGGGCTATTTGGACGTTTGTATACAGGTATATATTGCTGGGATTGTCAAAAAGTAAATCTGCACTGGGTATAGCGAATTCTATTAGGGCGATCAACGATTTAACTGTACTGAGTAGATTAATCGTAACGTGGGTGCGATGATAAAAAGCGAGAGTTCCGATTTACAGCATTCTTCGCTGCGTGGATGGACTAGCTGCGACATGCTGAATTGCTTGGAGCGAATACCAGACCCTACCTCACACTATAGAACCATAATTACCTATGAGAGACAAATGTACAAGATTGTTATTTATATCAGTTAAAGAAGTCAACGGTAGGCTTCATGCGTTTAGAGCATCTTTTGATTTTTAGAAATCTTTCTTTTTCGTTTAACGCCTCGAGGCTATATTTGCTGCTTCTTGTCCTTCTTCATTCGACGTTCCATTTTTCTTTGCCGAACTTTAGCTCCTTTAGTGCTCATTTTCCTTTTGACATCTTCTTTAGCGTCATCAATGATCTTACCTCTCGTACGACGTAATTTTCTTTTGAAAGTTTAATTTGGTTTGACGCCTGTCATCACATCTTCAACCGTGTTAAGCCCTGAGTATAGAACCTTCCTCAGAGATATTTGGCACCACTCTTCGGTAAGGGGACAGACGTTCGTGATATATAAGAAAAAATCGAACCAAGCCCGTAACTAGGTTGGTATCTCATACCACGATACACGACTAAAGACTTCTGCATCATACAGTAATACGCTGCATACGGTGCATGCGCTCCTTAATGGCTCGTTGCACCCTTTCGGCTAAAGACGCCTTATGCACTGAGTAGCTGCTATAATAACTAAGGTTAAATTCAGCCAACGTGTTTTGAAAGGAACTACCTATAAACTCTTTCCCTACATCTGAACAGAAATAGGCTGAGATTCTATTCTATTCTACCAATTATATAATTGAGAAGAGCGTGGATAGGGCAGAGTGTTGACGGGTCTCTTCTTTTTCACTGGTCTTAAACACGGCGCACCTGTTGGAGGGGTACTCCGGTGGTGTTTGAGTTGGTTGTTCCAGAGTTTTTATTCTGTTTTGTTTACCAATCAAAGTTTTTCAAATGTTCACTTGTTCCTGGTGGGGACGGCCTCTTCCACTTTCTCACTAAATCATAGATGATGTCAATAATGTTCGAACCTGGTACCGTTGAATCTTCAGCAATAACTTCACCCGTGTAGACCATTGTATAACTGGATCACCACTCAATAGATTAAAAAGAGTTAGATTTTTATTCTTCAATGTTTTAGGAACACTCTTTTTAAAACTTCTTCGAGGTGATGCGAGTTCCCCACACTGTCTTCAAGTTGTTCTTCTCTAATCTCAACACGCTCATTATCGTCCTCATACTATTGAAGATATTTCCGAAGAGCTTCTTGGTATAAAATTCTTTTCTCATCAGGATGTATTTGTTTATTTAATATATTCAGCAATTCACTCTCCATTAGTTTATAATAATTCCGTTTTTACCGTGGTCTGGAGATATTTCATCCTTCTTTGTATTTTGTAGTGAAGCGTAGACCTAGTGAGGTAACACTACAACCTTCTTCATTATATAAAACTAGATAATAAAGGTTCTAAACTAAAAATAGGACAGGCAGGAATGATCCACGTTTTTGTATAACAAGACGTTTTTTCTTTACCACAGATTGACTTTTACGAGCGAGTGTTCGTATTATGTTCTTGTAATAACGTAAACAACCCTTCTGCGACGCAGTTATTGAGACATCACATGTTATAACATTAGGACAGACTTCACAGATACATTTAAAAAGTCAGGGTCGACGGTTTTTACAAACAGTCGCTGAAGAGTAGGAGGTAACTGTGGGAACATTTTTACGAACTCAAGATATTTCTTTATACGTTTGGTCAGTCTGGAATATATATTGTCTCAATCTTGTTGAGAAATATATCTGTTCTTTGAAGTACCATAAAAGGGTTACGTGTGGTGAAGGTCACAGAGCAAATACCCGTATCGCCGACTCGTTGCTTCTTCATAAACTTCCAAAAAAGCTTTGCGGTAACCCGGAAATATTTCGTCTGCTAATATACCAAGTTGCGATGCATCCCGACGTTGAGCGAATAAGATACTGCGTGTTTAAAGAAATATACCGCATAAACTTCTTGAAAAATAGGTTTTGGTTGATGAAAAACACGCGTATGTTAAGATGGTGGGAGAATAGTGTAAATGTCTCAGCAATCGTTTTATTCATTTCTAACATAAGATCATAGATTACAATCACATAATACTTTATATATATATATATATATATATATATATAATATATATATATATACATATATATATATATACAGTATATTAATCTTTAATGCACCAACATCATAAATCCCTTTATGGAATAAGACAACTTTGTAATCGTCAAAAGTAGGCTGGTAGGCTGAATAGCACCATATAATGTAACTTTGAGCATAAACACAGTTTTGCCACAACCTGTGGGACCACTTATAGTACATGTTACTGGACTTATGAACCTGATTTTTTCTAGATACTCCACCTTTTACGCGACATCTTAAGCGAGATCGCGACATCTTACGCGACATCTTAAGCGATGCTTTTACCAAACAAATGATTTTAAAAGTCAATCCTTATATTCACTAACCTCCTCTCATTCTTCTTTTTTTTCCAGAACGATGAATGGTCTGCCCAACCAGCAAGAACGTGTAGAAGTTGTAGAACTTGATGAGGACTCAGAAGGAACTCGAGACATCTCACCGGAACCTCCAACTTTTCGTGGCTGATGATAGGAGGGTTTATGGAACTGGGTCGGAACCCACTGACGACCCACTGACGGATCCAGCCAGGAGCCATCAACCTCCACGGGAGTTAAACGACCGATGGTGGAGGACTCTGAAAAACCTCCACATCAGGTATGCCCTCAAAACGAACAAGACTCGATATCTCGCGCAGCTCTGCGGACACAATGTCACCATCAACAACACCGTTCCCTTGAAATTGTACATGTAGGAAATACTTATATAATACGATGTAACAGGACTGAGTTGGCTACACATACATCTCTTGTCACAGACATACCTGTGGCAAGTTTTACACAGTTTCGGCCGTATCAAGCTTTGGGGGATGTTGTATTCTCTGTGATGCCGGGTCCTTTACGCTGGTACCGATAGTGTGGTGCTTACGGTGAGGGATGGTGAATATATGTATGTCTCCTATAGGTGAGTTTCTCAGCGAGCTTACAGACGAGATTAAGGATCAGTATGGCCATAATGCATACGCGAACTCATTTCTTTCAACCGGTCCGAAAACTTACAGTGTAAGGATGAAGGTCAGGAGCGAGTTGAAGTACATTGTGAAAGCGAAGGGTATTACTTTAACCCCTGGAAACAGATAATTCGTGCACTTCTTTGAGGGAGGTTCCGCGCCTCTTCATCTGGTTCTGAAAATTTATAATTTTCGTGCTTAGAAAGTGAGTGGTGTGAAAGAACTTAGAGGGACGGAGATGTGTAGGAACACATACCGGAAGCGCTGCCAAATTCCTGGTTCTTATGATTTTTTAGCAGGAAAGAGGGGCCAAGGGCAAATGCCAGCAAAAACGCATCCTCCATAAAGGAAGAAGAGAGAGAAAATAAAGGTCCACGGTTTGTGAGACACCTGGACACTCTGCCTTTGAAAGATTGGAGGTCAAAGACGGGGGAAAACATGAATTGAGAAAGATTGTTTCAGAGTTGACCGGTTGAGTAGATGAAAGACTGAAAATACCGATTAACTCTTGCGTTAAAGAGTTGGAGAGAAAAGGAATGAGAATACGTACAAAGTCAGATGCTTCATGCTCTCCTTAAAGGAGGAGGCATGCAGTTAGAGAGTTCAGAAGAGCAGTGTCCGTTATAATAGCGATAGGAAAGAGAGAGTGAGGCAACATTGCGGCGAAAGAGAGGGATTGAAGACAGTGAGTAAGAGGCGGGGAATTGGTGAGACGAAAAGCCTTTGATTCCACCCGGTCAAGTAGAGCTGTGTAGATTGAGCTACCCACATATGAGAAGCGTACAAGACCTCTGTACAAAGAGAGTAACTGAGTGGAGGTAAAGAAAATGTGGAGGCAGTACAGCACAACTAACCTTTTAGAAGCCTTTTTAGAAAGAGAGTATATGTGATCTTTCCGGGAAAGATCACGAGGAAAGGAAACTCCAAGAATATTAAGAGAAGAGGAAGGATTGAGTTGTGTATTGTTGAAAGTAAGAAGATAGTCGTGTGGAAGATTGTGACGAGTAGACAGATGAAGGAACTGAGAATATACTTTTACTTAATTTATTGTTGTCCTTTTCTGAAATTATTGTTATTTATTTATTTTATAAATTATTATTTTAAAATTTTAATTGTTGTTTACTTGTTATTGTTATTATTGAATGGTTATTTACTTGTAAGTATTTATTAAATTCATGTACTTTAAATAAATTATTTTAAGTTTTTAAGTTGTGCGTATCATTTTATTTTGTCCTTTGAATGAATAGGTGTGTATGTGTGTGTGTGTGACATTCTTTTCTAAGCATGATGTATAGACTCCCCTCACTGTATGACGCGTACACGAAGAGCAGGCATGATTTGGCTTTGCTGTCTGGAAACGGGTGTATAAGCTCCGCCCACAAGCCGATGTGTTTAATCTTGTTAGTTGTTCGCAACCATTGCGAACGTGGACATGTACTCAGCTATTGAAGCGTTTTACTTTTAATTAACTACATATGTTTATACCCCTCACCCAAATTTAACTTTTTAATAAAGATTGCAGCCTCTGATATTGATTGCAGTACCTTTCTAAAATGGTACTCTGTAAAATCAGATGATGTGGTGAATACTCGTCAGCCATCCTTTCACGCGTCTTTTGAAGTTTTTAAATTATCCTTAAATCACGCGAGAATGACGAACAGGATAGTCAAGTGCTTTACCGATATTCTAACGAAAGCAATACAGGGTATCCTAATGGTAAAGACATTTTGGAGTATGTACCCAATTTAAATTGCGTGAAAGAATACACACAATGTGAGGTGAAGGAATCATCGCTCAGTGAAGAAGAACAGTCTCTGGATTATAAAACTGGTTGACGAATGGTAGGAGAAATCTTTTACGTCATGTTACATCTCACCGATTACACCCCAACAACAAAAAACGTGAAAATAATCATTACACTGCCCTGAGCCGTGTGTGTTGTTTAGAAAATTATAGTATTTTAGTAAAGCCCATGGTATGTGAGTTAAGATACAATGCATAATTTGTATTTGACACTTCAGGATTGATAGGAATGTGACGTAGATTATTCTATTTCTTGAGAAATGTACCTCTCTCATATGACTAAAAGAGCATCTATATTTCCAATTATGGTTGGTTTGCTACGAGTTTCATATGCGTAAGCATCTGATTTTATTTAAAAATTAAACTAATGTACATTTTCTTTGTTTCAGATTTGGATTAAATATGCCGAGAGTTTGTAATAATACACCTAATTCATTCTGTTATATATGCGGACGATTTACTACTTCTAAACAAAGGCAAGAAACCACCGTACAAGTACGAAAGCATTATCACGTCTACTTTGGCTGTAAGATGGGCGACCAGGACAAGGTTTGGGCTCCACATTATGTTTGTAAGTCATGTGTGGAATGTTTGCGTCAGTGGACTTGTGGGAAGAAGAAGGAAATGACTTTCGGCATCCCCATGATTTGGAGAGAACCGGGAAATCACTACGACGATTGCTACTGCTGCACGACAAACGTGGCTAGATATAATAATAAAAATAAAAGGCACATCACATATACGAGTATTCCATCAGCCATTCTCCCTGTGCCACATTCAAGTGAAATTCCTGTGCCGAAGCCGCCTCTTGATTTTGAAAATTTTGATTCATATGTAGACAACATCTCAATAACAGCAGTCATGTTCATATGAACATGACGAAGAATATACTATGGCCGAAAATCAGTCACCAAAAGTGACAAGTCAGAGTGATCTCACTGACCTAGTAAGAGATTTAGCATTATCGAGAGATTCGGCAGAAATTCTGGGATTAAGGCTCAAAGAATGGAATCTACTCGTTCCTTCGACAACATTCTACTGGTACAGACATCGCGAAAAAGATTTCATACTTTTTTTCTCGACTGAAAGATCACTGGCATACTGCAATGATATAGCAGGTCAGGTAAAGGCGATGGGGAAAGACTACAAACCATGTGACTGGCGCCTATTTATTGATTCCTCAAAGCGAAGTTTGAAAGCTGTCTTATTGCACAATGGAAACAAAGTTGCCTCTCTGCCTATAGGACATTCATTTCATTTGAAAGGGACTCATGGAAATCTTTCGGTTAATATTTGGCTGGACACAGGGGGTAACGAGAAATGAGAGGTTGTGTTTCACTAGCACTATTTTTCATGCTCTTTACGATGGTACTAATCATTTTTTGTGGAAATGCAAGATTATAGAAAAAATTACAAGTTACATTTTTATAGTGAATATTTCCTGTTTTGGCTATAATGTACTTTTTTTCATAAAATATTTTTCCTGATTGGGCTATTTTTTCGCTACTCTGCGACTTAATTAGTTGGTTGGTTTCTGTTCTGTCTATTTTTTTTTTCTAATTGGATTCAGTTTGGTCGTGTTTGTGATAGAATTATGACGTGCTGTTCGTGTGGTTTCTGACTTTCAGAACTTGATTCGTCATGCGCCCTAGATGAAGAGAAAGCATTGGTTGTTTTTATCAATTACGGCGTTATTCTCTCATCCTTAACTTGCCCGAAATGTGACAGTGAATGCCTAATACGAAAAGATCAGAAGATATTTAGGTGAAATAACCAATATTAACCTGTTAGGCCAACTGAATGCCTGGTTAGGTCAACTGAATGCCCGGTTAGGTCAACTGAATGCCCTTGATGATTGGTTAGGTTAAGTAATGATATTTTCGTTAGTTTAAACGAAAATGACGAAAGCGAAAATGACATGGCCTGAAGTTGAAATGAAAAATACATTTTTCTAGTGTATTTTGGTGTGCTCTGTTGAAATATAACCTTCATTTCCTGTGCAAATATGACGAAATATGACTCCAAAAAATGTAAACAAATTCTTATTTCTTTACATTTGCACAGGTTGGTTAGGTTAGTTAGGTTAGTTAATTTAGTTAGGTTAGCTAGTTTTTTATCAGAATTACATTTTCCTGGTGTAATTTTCTCTGCTTTGTTGGAATTTGACGCAATTTGACACACATTTCTTGTGCAAATGAGTAGAAATACTCCGTATTTTGGAATGGAAAAAAAATAGTTTCTATTCATTTGCACAAGAAATGGGTATCAGATTCGAACAAAGCAGAGAAAACTACACTAGAAAAATGTAATTTTGATAAAAAATGTAGCCCCTGTGTCCAGCCAAATATTTACCAATCTTTCATTTCTTTTAAACAAGATAAATTATGAAGAATACAAATGGTTTGTTTTAGGCCAACAGGCTGGCTTTACGAAATACCCATGTCTGTGAAATAACAGACAGGGAGGAACACTATGTGAGGAAAGAATGGCCTCAGAGAAAACAGATTACTCCAGGACAAGCAAACATTATTATTGATAATTCACTGATAGATCGTAACAAGATACTGTTACCTCCACTCCACATAAAGCTTGGATTAATGAAAAATTTCGTCAAAGGTCTCAACAAAGAAGGATCTGGATGCCAATTTTTATGTAAAAAATTCCTTGAAATTAGTCATGCTAAGCTGAAGGAAGGTGTGTTCGTCGGTCCTCAAATAAAGCAACTCTTAAGCAATCCAGCATTTGAAGATGCATTGACAGGTCATGAAAAAGGTACTTGGCTAGCTTTTAAGGCTGTTGTGAACAACTTCCTTGGTAAAAGGAAATCTGATGACTACAAAGAAATAGTTAGACACAAGCAAAAGGTCGGCGCTACGCGCCGATTTTGCTCGATCTGCGGTGCTTCGGCTGGATTGTGGGCCCACGGCGTATTTAATTTTGAACATCAGTACCCCTTTATCTGGATATCATTCCTATTCCTCTCACCTTGGGCCTCAGTAATTGGGGTGCCTGCGGCCTTCCAGTTACTGGCAAACCAATTATTCATTCAATAAAACTACAGAAAAGAACGCAGCCATGAAAATCTAAAGCTTCACAAATCTTAATACAATGAGCTAGGATTTGAAGCTTAAGATTTTCATGACTGCGTTCATTTCTATAGTTTTATTAACCAAATAACTGAACCGACAGTAATTGGGGGCCCTGCGGCCCGCCAAATCATAGTTTTCATTGTTTCGAGTGCATCAATAGCGTTGCCGGGGTGGATGTTGAACGCTCTATATATATATATATGCCCGGTTAGGTAAACTGAATGCCCGGTTAAGTTAATTGAATGCCCAGTTAGGTCAACTGAATGCCCGATTAGGTTAATTAAATGACCGGTTAGGTCAACTGAATGCCCGATTAGATTAATTGAATGCCCGGGTACGTTAATTGAATGCCCGGTTAGGTTAATTGTACACCCTTGACGATTGGTTAGGTTAAGTCATGATATTTTCGTTAAAGCCAACGAAAATATCACGACTTAACCTAGCCAATCGTCAAGGGCGTACAGATGACCTAACCTGGCATTCAATGAACCTAACCTGGTATTCAATAATTTTACCATAGGTTTTGAACGATATATATATATATATATATATATATATATATATATATGCCCGGTTAGCTAAACTGAATGTCCGGTTAGGTTAATTGAATGCCCAGTTAGATCAACTGAATGCCCGATTAGGTTAATTAAATGGTCGGTTAGGTCAACTGAATGCCCGATTAGATTAATTGAATGCCCGGGTACGTTAATTGAATGCCCGGTTAGGTTAATTGTACACCCTTGACGATTGGTTAGGTTAAGTCATGATATTTTCGTTAAAGCCAACGAAAATATCACGACTTAACCTAACCAATCGTCAAGGGCGTACAGATGACCTAACCTGGCATTCAATGAACCTAACCGGGTATTCAATAATTTTACCATAGGTTTTGAACATATATATATATATATATATATATATATATATATATGCCCGGTTAGGTAAACTGAATGCCCGGTTAGGTTAATTGAATGCCCAGTTAGGTCAACTGAATGCCCGATTAGGTTAATTAAATGGCCGGTTAAGTAAACTGAATGCCCGATTAGATTAATTGAATGCCCGGGTACGTTAATGGAATGCCCGGTTAGGTTAATTGTACACCCTTGACGATTGGTTAGGTTAAGTCATGATATTTTCGTTAAAGCCAACGAAAATATCACGACTTAACCTAACCAATCGTCAAAGGCGTACAGATGACCTAACCTGGCATTCAATGAACCTAACCGGGTATTCAATAATTTTACCATAGGTTTCGTAATGATCTTCATGACGTCATTTAATGTTTTAAAATTAATTATTTAATTTATTAACACCCACGTGCACAACCTCGGGACCTAATCAATATGTGTGTGAAGTTTCATGTTTGTAACTGCTTCCATTTTGGAGTTATGGCTGATGGCTGGAACACACACACACACACGTCTTTTTATTATTATTATTATAGATAAACAATAGACTGGTACAAATTTATAACCGAAAGACTTCCGAAAATCAACAATTTTTGATGAAGAAAAGGGGAAAATTGGTTTTGTAGGCCTAGGGGGTCCGAAATTTTCATAAAATGGAAAATAATTGCTATTTTCTTACTTACAGCGACAGGCATAATGATATTAGGATACCTAATAGAAATTTTGTAATATTTTAAAGTGGGAAAAATAAATAATTTTCCAAAAATTATCTTCAACTATAAAAGCGCATCTAATCAGATAACTTAATTAACGTATTTCTATGACAACTAAAAACTAGAATGATAAATCAATATCCTATCAAATTGTTTGTGTATACGTAAAATTATTTGTACAAAAGCCACAGTAATAAAACGCACAAAAGTCACGGTAAATAATTTCGAGTGTGGCTCGTTTAACTTTAAACTCATGTTGATTTAAATTGCCCGTTTTAATTATGTAATTTTTTGTATTGAATCGATAAAGAAATCTTTTGTGATTTTTTGTATTGAATCGATAAGGAAATCTTTTGTGAATCGAAAAATGTTAAAATTATAACAAATATCAAAATATTTTGTATAAAAATCATTGAATTTTAAAAATGCATGTTTGTTTTTAGTTTTTTGCAAAAAGTTCTTTATGAATTTTAAAAATATATACTTTTTTTTAAATTGAATCGATAAATAAATCTTTTGTGAATCGAATGATATTAAATGTTTAGTAAATGTTGACTTATTTTGGGCCAAAATTATGATTAAAAATGAAAAATTAAAAAAATGCGTGTACAGGCATGGGAAGAACTGTACCCCTAAAAGGGGGGAAGGAATTATGTTAGGGAATTTTTTTTAGCATGGGCACTGCACAATAAAAAGACGCATCGAATGGTGAAAACCGCAGTGTTCTACACCAATTGTAGCGACCTGTAGGTGTGCGCAAAAAAACTGTCACATATATATATATATATATATAAGGCTTCATTTCTGAAATAGTATATTAGATGATGATGTGAAAATATCGTTCGCTGGGGTGTAACATAAGTGTTAAGATGGGCGTTAGACAGAAGATAGGAGTGCTGGAACACCGGTTTCTCCTGTCACTCTCCTCCTTAGCTGATCTTTTTCCGTGTCTCATCTACCCTGTGAGCAGTCCAGCATGCTCTCAAACACACACTTCTCTCCCTACTTCTCACCACATACACATGCATCTTACACACTACATAATCTTTTCAAAATTTAAAAAAAAAAATGGCATCAACTTCAAGAGCCTCGGAGTCCTCTGGAAAGGGGAACATAAATGTCCCAACTTCTGGCTCCCCTCCTGCCGATACCAGGAACGCAGACCCGGGTAGAGGGGCTGGATCTGCTACCGCCATTCGAGATGTTCTGGACCTCTGTCTGATTCACTTTTCTTAAACTTGTGCAACATTCGTGGCCTTTTCTCAAATTTTCAATCTGTTGAACACCACCTCTCATCCTCTAAACCTCATTTCTTTTCCTCACTGAAACTCGAGTGTCTGGGACGACTGACAGCAACCTCTTTTCTGAACCCTCTTACTTTCTCTATACTCAATTTCACTCCAAAGGTGGATGTTGTGAATATGTACGCAATGACCTAACTTGCTCTCGTATTCCCGAACTCGAATCATCCAAATTCTATACCCTCTAGCTACGGCTTACGTGCCAATCTCAAACTAAATACATCTGTGCTGTTTACCTTTCTCCTAATTCTACTGACTATCCAAAATTCTTTGACTACCTCACTTCCAAAGTGGAATACATTCTTTCCGGCACTCCCTTTGCTGAAATCTCCATTTTACGAGATTTCAATGTTCACCACCACCATTGGGTTTCCTCCCATTTCACTGACATCCCTGGTGAACTAGCTTACAACTTTTCTATCCTAAATGACCTAGAGTAGATTATACAGCACCCTGCTCGTATCCCCGATCGTATTGGAGATAGGCCCAACATTCTCGATTTATTTCTTACCTCTCATCCTTCTTCTTACTTTGTGAAACTTTTCTTTCCGTTGGGCTCCTCCGATCACAATCTTATATCTGTTTCCTGTCCTATCGCTCCACTTCGGCCTTTAGATCCTCCCAAGAATAGACGCTTTTGGCACTTCGGCGCCGCTGATTGGAAGATCCTTAGGCAGTACTTCTGTGATTTCCCATGGAATTGTAACAGGGTGCATGTTGTGATTTTTGGATGATCCGTTGGGTGGTTGGTTGTATGGTATGTGATACGTGGCTGAATTTCGTGCGTGCTTGGACTTTTGAATTTTGGTTGCTTGAAAGGACAGCTGGTCTTGAACTGGAAATTTTGGTGATTAAAGCGTGTAAAATTGAAAATAACAAACAAGTATTATCGAAGGTTTCCCTGTAAAGGAATTTTTGTATTAGATTTGGTTGGAGAGACAGCATACTGTAACATCAGTAACCTAAGAATTGTCCTCTGCAAAAGAAGAGACGGAGTTGGGAGCCAGACCTCGCAACTTCTTGCAAGCTCTCTAAATAAACCCCAATTTTTACAAGTGCCAGTGATTTAAATATTTAATATTGTAGGTTTAAGTTTAGGTTAATTTTAAGTTAAGTTTAGGTTAGGGTAATGATGACTTGTGTAGGCAGCCTGATTTGCTTTGTATTTATTAATATATAGTTTTGTAATTTAATGTTTTACTGTTCCTGACTGGGACGGCCTCGCGCTGTAAAGGGGACATACATATATTTGTTTGTGGAACCTGGTCACGGTAACAGTTGGCATCCCCAGCTAAGATTTTTTTTCCCATTTACTCAATTTGTTATACCGTTCGGTTTTGGTTTCATTGTATGTACTTTTCTTTTAATTTTTCATAATTTGATTTTGTTCTAGTTTTGAAAGCTTGATTTAATCATATTGTTTAGGATAGTTGAAGAGGGATCATTGGGAGACATGACTGCGGATGAGAAGTGGCGGCAGTAGGTTAGATTGAAGGCAAGTGAGGGTTTAAATGAGTTTGATGGTGCAATGATTGCAATAGAGAGTTCTGTACAAGAATTGCTGAATGAAGAAGGAACTGAAGGTAAAGATGTGAAACTGAAAGCTTTCTTTGAGCGGATGCGTAAAATGGAGGAAGGGTATGTGAGTAAGAAATTGGTTGAAGTGGGACGGGTGCACTTACCAAGGCGTTTGGAGAAGAAGGTTGCTTATTACTCTAAAAGAGACAAATCTGAGTATGATTGCGAAAGTCCTGGTGAATGGAAAGAGGTGCAAAGTAAAAGGAAAAGGAGACTGAGAAATAAGGCTAAGCGTGATGGTGAAAGTAAGTTTGGAAGAAGTGATAAAGGTGTTAAGTGTAGAAAGTACACAGTGGATGGAAGTTCTAGTTCAAATTTTTCGAATGAGGAGACTCCCTTGCCCAGAACGAACGTATATTTGGAAGATTTTTATGCCATGAGAGATAAGGGTGTTTGTGCAGCGGATGCAGGGTGGATGGTGCTGATAGCAATTGAGAGTGACAAACTATTAATGAAGAAAACTAAGTATGAACGTGAGCGTATTAAGGCTTCGAAGCTTTGGCCTTATGGTTTGGATCGTGTGCAAAAGGTAGAAGACTTTCTGGAAGACTTTGAGAGGTATGCAAGTGAGCAGTTTGGAAGTGATAAGAATAGATGGGCAGTGGAACTTAGAAATTTCTTGGATGGCCATGCGAGACGTGTGTATTTTAGTGTATATAAGCCGGGTGTTAAATATGAAACAGTTGTGTCTAGAATTAAAAGTTGGTGTAGTGAAGAACGACAGGATAGTAAAGTTGTAATTCAACGTGAATTTTGGACAGCAAATATGAGAGCGAATGAAAAGCTGGGTGAATATGCGCTCCGGCTCCAAACACTGTATGAAGCATCACTGCCTGAGGGGGAGAGAGATAAACAAGCCTTGAAAGAACAATTCATGGCTACGATCCCTCCAGAGACGGCAAGGAGATTTAGAGCGCAAATGGGTCGAGATGTAGAAGGTAAAAAGCTAAGATGGAGAGATATAGTTTCATGGGCATTAGACAATGATGTTATAGGGGATATGATATACAGGAAGCAGGAAGAGGTACTTCCGTTACCGGTATGGGCGTTTGCACAGGAAGGACAAGCTGGCGCTTCACGCTCGTATAGCAGTGTATTGCAACAGGATAGACTTCAACAAGGGGATTACCAGTTCGGACAACTGCAGGTAGCTTACCAAGGCCAACCATCTGCTGCTAAGAATGTGCAAGCTAAGAGGGATTTGCAGTGCAAGTATTGTAAGAAAAGTGGACATGTTATGAAAGACTGCTGGAAAATGAAAGGTTTGTTTGTTGTGTGGTAGCCAGGGACACAGAGCTAGCATGTGTGATAAAAAGCGTGACGTAACGAGTGCTAGGGGTGAAAGTGGAGTTGAAAGAGTGGTCTTATGTTATGGGTGTAATGATCCAGAGCATCGTGCGATTAGTTGTCCGGTGATTGCTCAGATAAGACAAAGAAATCAGATTGGTAAGGGTAGAGAGACTATTGGTGAGCCTGGACAGATGGGAGCGAATAATGTGAGTGGGTCACAAGCAGAAAATTTAAATTAGGAAGCTCTGGTCTGGAGGGAACACAACCGGAGCGAGTGAATGATGAACGTGTGGGTGAAATGTACGAGTCGTGTGACGTTCCCCGCACGGAAATGTTAGAATGGGAACGAATTGTTAATAATTCTCACCTTGACCCAAATGCCAGTGAATGGACCGCGGATGTTCAGTGTGAGCAAAGTAGTCCATTACCGCAGCGTGAAAAAAAAAGACGGAGAGCGAACGGTGAAAAATACGATTGTGTACTTGGCTAATGAATGCGTAGGTTTGAACAGTGGAAAACTGGAAGGTACCAGTGGAACTGAATTGTATGGAAACTGAAGCGATGTTGGATTCAGGTGCGCAGTTTTGTCTCATTAGCAGGGATGTTGTTTCCCTTATGTCTAACTTTGAGATTGATGACAATTGCACATTTGGTTGAAAGGTTGGAGGAGATCGGTTGGTTGGGAAGGGTATGTTGACTGCGCAGGTTGTAATTCATGGTATCGATTTCGGTATGTGTGATTTTTATGCGGTAAATAACTCTCCATATGAGATCGTCCTGGGTAAAAACTTTTTTGTTAGTAAGGGTTTAATAATTTATGCGAGGAAGAGATGTATAAAACGTATTGGCCCCAGTGGGGAAACAGACGAGTTGTATTTCAATAATGAACAGAACAGATGCGTTAGGGTAGTATCAAAGATACCAGTGTACGTTGCAGAGAGTGTAGTGTTAGATAAGAAAAATTGGAATTTGGTTAAAGTCAGGGTATCGTGCGATGTCGTTAAGACTAGGAGGAAATGCGTGTCCTGTGTAAGAAATGAAGAAAATGTCTTGGTTTTAGATGAATTTGTAGATCTAGAGTTAAAGGTGAAAATTGAATTGTGGTCTGGGTTAATTGATTGGGATAGTGCGGAAAATAAAGTATTAGTTCAGTGACATTCCTCGAAAGAAGTAAAACTAAAGGAGAGAATGAAACTAGGATTTGCATGTTCAATGGTATACGAGGATGAAATTGTGGTGGTTGAGAATGATTAGACTAAAGTGCATGTAGGGACTTTGGTGCATAATGTAGTGTCTGGTGAAAATGAGGCGAGTGACTGGCGTAAAGAGTAAATGATGAAAGAAGTGCTATTGCCGGAGGGATTGAGTAAAGATGAGCGTGAAAAGTTGGAGCGAGTAATATGGAAGAACAAGGTGGTGTTGAGTAAGGGTGATAGTGATGTAAGACGTGCTGCTTTGACTTCACATAAGATAGAGTTGTATGATTATACGCCATTATGTCAACGTCCTAGAAGATTTGATCTGCAAACTAGTTTGGAGATAGAACGCCAGTGTAAAGAATTATGTATGCTTGATATAATTGAGCCTAGTAAGTCTGCATGGAGTTCACCTGTGGTGCCTCTGCGAAAGAAGGCTGGGTCGGTTAGATTGTGTAGTGATTATAGGAGAGTGAATGCGGTAACGAAAAATGATAAATTTCCTATGCCTAATTTGCAAGATTTGGTCTTTAGCATGCATGGTATGAAATATTTTACATCATTAGATCTCGTGCGTGGATATTATCAAATGCCATTGGAGGAGAGCAGTCGGGATTTCACTGCATTTATAATTGAGCATGGGCAGTACCGGTTCAAGTCGGTTTCATTTGGGTTGAAAACAGCGCCTTCCGCCTTTCAAAGGGAAATGCAGAGAGTGTTAGATGGTTTTACATGGACGAAAGTTATTGTGTACCTTGATGACGTATTGATAATGGAGCGAAGTGTTGATGAGCATATAAAGTTACTAGATCTGGTTTTGCAAAGGTTGTTGGATGCTGGTATGAAAATAAAGCCTGCTAAATGTAAGTGGATGAGTGAGAAAGTGCCCTTTTTAGGTCATATCGTGAGTAGTAAAGGACTGAGTAAAAAGCCTGAGTATGTACAGCAGGTGATTAATTTTGGAAGACCACTTGATGTGGGAGGGGTGAGAGAGTTTTTAGGGTTAGTAAATTTTCAACGAAAATTTATGCCCCATTGTTCCGAAATAGCAGAACCTCTCTCTCAGTTAACTGCAGGTAAAAGGAAAGATAAAGTAGTTTGGACAGAAGAGCGTGTGAATGCGTTTGAACTGTTAAAAAAGGCTATGTATGAGGATATTATGTTAACCTTTCCAGACTATTCTGAGAATGCTGATATGTTAGTTATTCGTGGATGCGAGTAGTATAGCCGCAAAAGGGTAGAGTGCAGGAATGTTGCAGTGATTAGTAATGTGCAAAGGGGGGTGGGGGTGTTGCAAAAAAAAGAAAAAAAAGAGTACTGGCCTTTGTTGCCAACCGGGGTTGCAAGGGGCATGCAACTTGGGGGCGGAGTTCTCCCCCAAGCTATTCCCCCCAAAGGGACAGAAAGGAGAGAAAGGAGGAGAGAAAGGAGGAGAGGTGTTCACCTGGCAAGGAGCCAAGTGCATATTAAAACTTCAGCCGAGTAGGCGTTGTTTTATAGGCTCCTAATCAGCCAGTTGGCTTAGAAGGCGTAAATGGCTTGAGTTGCCAGATAGCGCCATGTATTCATTTAATTCTAATCGAAGACTGAGTTGACAGATACCATTGTATACATTATTATAGACTCCTAATCAGCCAGTTGGCTGTAAATGGCTTGAGTTGCAAGATAGAGCCATGTATTCATTTAATTCTAATCGAAGACTGAGTTGCCAGATACCACTTTCTAGCGATACCATTGTATACATTATTATAGACTCCTAATCAGCCAGTTGGCTTAGAAGGCGTAAATGGCTTGAGTTGCCAGATACCACTTTTTAGCGATACCACTGTATACATTATTATATTTCTTAAAAGTTGGTTTAGAATACCGGTAGTAGGTTTAGAAGGCGTAACATGATATAATTAAGTAAAACAACATTGCATCCTTATATTTTGCTTTCTTCTCCCACAGAACCGTGAATGACGATGAGGTAGAGCACCCCATCATTGACATTACGGATGACCTCGACGACAGTGTAGTTGTGATCTCCTCCCCTGCCAACGAACCCTCACCAGCGATACCAGTAGCACGTCCAAAGCGGAGGTGTGAGAACCCCACGTCAGGTATAAAGCGCCCGAAATACGCACCTGTTGCAGCGGTAATACATCCCCAACCCTCAACCTCTTACGCAACAACCCCCCCAGCAGCACCTTCCGCTAATATATCCCCTAATTCATCCGCCGACCCCCGTTCTGTTGAGGATGAAATAACGTTCGAGTTGGTGCGCTCCGCAGCCCCCACCCCAGCCTTGACTAGAAATCGGTATAGAGTCAGGGTCGATCCTAGAGCCATGTATAGCAATGGAATTGAGCGCGGGCTACGCCGGGTTGTACAGCATATTGTAGAGTTTGCTCTTCAGAACCGCGACGAGCGTGAAGTCAGGACGAGTCTGTCCTTTGGATTCGGGTCAGATGACGGTGATGTAGACGATTATTGGGTGATAGTGCCATTTAGACGTTTGGCGGCTGAAGATGTAGAATATATATTAGGACGTATAATGCAAGCCGCCCAAAGTAGTATAGCCTTCAATATGGACAACTTCACGGTAAATATTGACCGTGTATTCCGTGTTGCGGGTCATAGTGCCATACCGTACACTCTTAACCTCAATTCTCAAGCTATTTATAGACGGCATATAAACGTCGATCGTGGTTGCGGCTTTATAGCAGTAGTCTTGGCTAACATGTTTACTGTACAAAATACACGGGCTCAAAAAATTTGGCTGCCTACGGTCGTGGAACGTGCCCGTAAACTAGCTGTAGACTGTGAACTTGAATTTGACTGTAATATGGGGCCTGAAGAGCTGAGAAGGGTAGAACAGGAAATGAATGTCCGCATAGTTGTATTTGGGTTGGATGATCGTCGTAGGACTGTGTATGTTTTTAAAAGCTGTGTGAGAGATCGTACAAGACCCCTACTTATTTTAGGATTGTCAGGGACAACGTATCTCCCCATCCGTAATATAAGGTGGCTTTACGCGAGTTATGACAAAAGTCGAAAATATGGGAGACATCATGATTTGTGTAAGGGATGCCTCGAGTTTGCGGATGATATTGTGCGACATTGTAAAGAATGTCACATGGTATGTGAGCAGTGTAAAAGCACCAAATGTGAAAGCCGTGTAGTTGAAGCTGAGAAGAGAGACTGTGATGTGTGTAGACGCACATTTTTCAATAATAGCTGTTTTGATTTCCATAAATCAATTGGCACGTGCAGGAAAATGAGAATCTGTGAATGTGGTATGTTTCACACAATGGATAATTGGGGGAAATTTAAGCACAAGTGTGACGTAATTCACTGTCCTACATGCCAGGAGGAATATAAGGCGGATGGAGTAAAGCATGTGTGTTATATGAAAGATGCTAAGCCTAAAAATAACCCTTGTATAACTGTATACTACGATATAGAAACATATACGAACGCTGAAACCAAAGAGGTAATTCCACATTTACTTGTGAGCCAGACCATCTGTGATGAGTGTATGGGTATCGAATGTGACGAGTGCCCCAAATGTGGTAAACGGACAAACGTTTTTAAAACGAATGTCCGCGATAGTCCTGTGAAACTATTTGTGTCCTATATTGTCAAGTTAGCCGACAAGTTCAAAAAAATGACTGTGTATATTCTCGCCCATAACGGGGCAAAGTTTGACACGCAGTTCCTTTATAAGGAGTTGCTTGAACACGAATCCTCTGAGATATTTACAGGTGATCCATTGAAAAGAGGCAACAAATTAATACAGATGCAGATAAGAGACAATGTACAATTTAAAGATACTTTATTATTCACACCTTGTAAATTAGCAAAGCTACCCAAGGTGATGGGAGTAGCAGCTGAAGTTTCCAAAGGATACTTCCCTTACACTTTCCTCACCAGCGAGACTTTAAACTACGTAGGCCCACCACCCCCCAAACATTATTTTGACTGTATGGATGAACGTGAAGACTTTGAACGATACTACGACAGTTTTAATGAAAGTAACCCTTATAATATAGCTGATGAATGTGAGCGTTATTGCGTGAATGATGTGCGCGTGCTTAGAGTATGTTTCCAGGCCTTTAGAAGGATGTACATAGCCCGTTTCAAATGCGATCCACTGCAAGTCGCAACCACCATCGCATCATTATGTTTTACGGTGTTCAAGAATAACTTCATGCCTAAAGACACCTTAGCCATTATTCACCGAAACAACCCCCGCAGTTACGGGCACAAGGCTATTTACTGGCTCATACACCTACAGCAACAGACAGGTGTATACATAAAGCACGCCCGCAACACGGGTGAAGTACCCATTAAGATTAATGGACGTGTTTTTTGGGTTGATGGGTTAAGTGAAAACCGTGTCACTGGTGTGAAGACTGTGTACTCCTTTAACGGTTGCTGGTGGCATGGATGCCCCCGTCCTGAGTGCGGAATCACCGGAGATATCCACGGTAGGTCTCCTGCCGACTGTCTTGCATCGACCCGCACCCGCGATCAACTTATAGGATCACAGTTCACTCACAAAGTCTTGTGGGAGCATGAATATGATGCACGGATGGAGACAGACGAGGTGTACCGTGAGGAAATAAAAACGATCAAGCGTTCAATGGTGCTGGATCCTCTCAAATGTGGTGATAGCTTGTTTGGAGGACGTACAAATCCTTTCAGACTATACTTTCCACCTACGGATGGCGTGAAGCTCCATTACTACGATTTCTGTTCTTTATACCCATACGTGATGAAGAGCAATCCGTATCCCGTGGGCGCTCCTGAGAAACTGGTGGGACCTAGCCTACCCTCCATCAATGAATTTTCAAAAAATTTGAATGATCGTTACTTTGGGCTCTCTTTCGTAGACGTACTCCCCCACGCAATTTATGGATGCCGATCTTACCTGTCGTTATCGACGACAAGCTCATGTTTCCCCTGTGCGTGAAGTGCGCGGAAGAGGATAACGGCGAATGTAACCATATACCCCACCAGCGTAAGATCAGAGGCGTATATACAAGTCCTGAGTTGGCCCTAGCCGTACGCCATGGTTATAGAATACTGAAGATACATGAGGTGTGGAGGTTTCAGAAGCTACCCAACCTTTTCACACCATATATAAACACCTTTTTGAAGGATAAGGTTGAGGCATCAGGGTATCCGCGAGGAGTTGATACCGAAGATGAAAAGTCTGCCTATATTCAACGTTACCGCGACCGCGAAGGTATACAACTTGATCGTGTCCAAATTGTAAAGAATCCTGGCAAGCGCTTTAGTGCAAAGTTGTGTCTAAACAGTCTATGGGGAAAATTTGCGCAGAATACCGGCAGAGGGAGCATTCATTTGGCACAAAGTTATAGCGATGTCTGGGATTATGCCAATGCCCCCGATAAAGAGGTCATGGAGATCGTGAATGTAGGTAATACTTACGTAATAAAGTACAACAACACTGAATTTGCCACAGATACCTCAAGGGTTACAAACATACCTGTGGCCAGCTTCACAACAGCCTACGCCCGTATAAAACTTTGGGGTCTATTGCATTCTCTTGGGCGGAGAGTATTGTATGCCGATACAGATAGCGTGATATTCACAGAGAGGGAGGGTGAATACATGCCCGCTATTGGGGAGTTCCTCGGCGAGCTCACTGATGAGATCAAGGATGAGTATGGGGACAACGCATACGCCGACTCTTTTGTCTCAACAGGACCTAAGACTTATGGGGTACGGGTCAGGGTGGGGGAGGAAATGAAATATATCGTGAAGGCAAAGGGTATTACGCTCAACCATGCGAATCGGCAGATTGTTAACTTTGAGTCGTTGAAGGATCTAGTATGTTTGGACGATGATGAGGGCGAACAACCTCCCCAACTAATTGTAGGCACCCACAATTTTCGGGCGCAGAAGCTGGGGGGCGTGAAGGAACTTAGGGGTACGAAGGTGTGCCGTAACACCTATAGGAAACGTTACCAGTTACCTGGTACCTATGATACCGTACCCTTTGGATACCAAAACGAATGATGCTTCTATTGTTAACTGACACGTATTTGTCTTGTATATAATCGTATCTATTGATTTATTACACGTATTTGTAAATATATATAACTTGAATATCTCGTTTATTAAATAAATCATGTTTCAATTAGCGTTTCACTTTCTCCTTTGTGTGTGTGTGTGTGTGTGTGTGTGTGCGCACAGGTGAAAGTTCTAAGCTCCGCCCACTGTAAGACCGTGAGTCATGCTACTATCTGGGAGTCCCTGCGTGGTTAGTCGACTGCAGTAAGCCCGAGAGATCAGACGTGTATTCAGATCTGACGTGTATTCAAATGGCTACCTTTAATATTGCTTGTACAACGTTTATGAAATGGTATTCAGCAAAGTGTCAGGATGTGGTGGATACCGAAAAACTTCCTATTCCTCCCTCCTATACCTCTTTTAAAAACACATTGGATTGTGCGAAGTTCCAAGATGTACAAATACTCTACGGATGTTCTGGTGAGACCGTTGAAGGCTTTCGTTGCACAGACGATGTGCTGAAGTATACTGCAGAGCTAAACTTTATAAAGTCTCACATACACCGTGAAGTAAAAGAAACAACGCGTGCAGAAGAGAAGCAGCAGGTATGGATAATGAGTCTTGCGGATGGGTGGTGTGACAAGCGGTATTACGTCATGCTACACCATGTCGATTACTCATACCCTACGACTGAAAATGTGAATCTCGTGATCATGGACAATCTTAAGTATTTTTATCACTATATTAACGTATATCATGATGAGGTTC
This sequence comes from Bathynomus jamesi, assembly GCA_023014485.1. Lineage (NCBI taxonomy): Eukaryota > Metazoa > Arthropoda > Malacostraca > Isopoda > Cirolanidae > Bathynomus > Bathynomus jamesi. The sequence continues at coordinate 204,093 of JAJOZX010000794.1, forward strand.
GTAGTGAGGTTGTGGCTAGTGCCCTGCGTGAGTTTTTAACAGACTTTAGAGACGAGTATCGTTTGATGGGCAGAAAGGAAAAATATGAACATATGTTCCTCTCAAATAGTGCGCCGGAGTGTGAAGATGTTTAGTAAAACATAAAATGTTCCTAGTTCTTATCCTGAGGTAAAATGTCTGGTGCGTAGGCTGGTAGTGATGAAATTAATTCTTGTACCGAAATATGTACAACAATTCGGTACGACTCGCGGATCATACGAACAAGCCCATTCACGTATCGTCGAGTCAGCCGCCCGTCGAACCATTCCTGCCTACCTGCGTGCCTCACACGGCTCATAGTTATCTCAGAGCTTGAACCGAGTGGACGTGCGCTCCTCGAATACGATGGAACTTCCTTTGAGCAGCATTCTCAACGCCTCGTACGATGTGTCCGTGACGAAATCGTTGCGCGTGTTCAGGCGTAATTCCGGTACCATTAGCTATGTACTGGAAACGGAATGTAGACAAACAAACAAACGGGTTTATTTAAGTGTCGAGGAGATGAATAGAATCTTCGTGATAGTTGAGAAGTGGAGTGAAGATCGTTATAAAATACCTGCTAACGTAGGTACAAGAAGAGAGCAGATTAGTGACGCACCCTCATACGCCGTTGTATGTACGTTGTGTATAAATAACGATCGGCCGTGCATTGATATACGGCTGATGTGGAAGAATGCTTCTGATAATAACGCTCTTGTTCCTACGCGAAACCGTTTCATCCTCGACAGAATGTTTGAAATCGTCGGATTCCGCAAGCTGAAACCTATATTAGACGCGCGTGTTACGGACATGCTTTATTTTGATACAGTACTTGAATACGCCTACACCGCTCTGCTCGATGGGTTTACCGAGTGTAGGGCTGGTGAGAATAGTCTAGTGCTGGATGTTTATTTAAAAAGTTTAGACTCTTTGAAATACCATGAACTTTGGTACAAAGCAATTGATCGGTACAAGGCTGAGCTCACCTACACCGTTCACCCTGAAGAACTATTTCTTTATATAACGCGCAGTTGTCGTAACGATTTAGAAGATTATTTCAATTGCCGCTATGTTGAGTGAGTTCACGATTGAAAAGCTCGAGTCGGTAGAAATAAACCCTCGATTGGAAAAGCGTGCTTATAAACTTGTGTTTAATAATGTAGCTAACGATGAACTCTTTGTGCGTGCTTTTGATTGTATTCTAGACGTATTTAAAGATGATTTACCAACCGGTTGTAAAGTGGGAACAAAAAGTACTGAACGATATGAAAGCCCTTCATATCGAATACAGGTTTCCCTATACTTTAAGCGGTGAAATATTATTAAGCCGCATATACTGCGTAATGCAGAGCAATAATGATGTAATTGTAAACTCGATTAAGACCGAGTTTAGTATTTTGAAAAAAAAGTGAAATGTATTTATATATTTTGCTTGATATTTCTCCTGTACTGTTATATGCATATTTCTATTATTATTGAAATGTATATTTATTTCTATTTGAAATGTATATTTATTTTATAAATATATCTCCATAATTGTGTGTATATATTTCCTGTACTGTTATGATTATATGCATATTCCTCAATTGAAATGTATATTTATTTTCTATATATTTATAATAAACAGAATGATGCAATGTTGTTTTACTTAATTATATCATGTTACGCCTTCTAAACCTACTACCGGTATTCTAAACCAACTTTTAAGAAATATAATAATGTATACAGTGGTATCGCTAAAAAGTGGTATCTGGCAACTCAAGCCATTTACGCCTTCTAAGCCAACTGGCTGATTAGGAGTCTATAATAATGTATACAATGGTATCGCTAGAAAGTGGTATCTGGCAACTCAGTCTTCGATTAGAATTAAATGAATACATGGCGCTATCTGGCAACTCAAGCCATTTACGCCTTCTAAGCCAACTGGCTGATTAGGAGCCTATAAAACAACGCCTACTCGGCTGAAGTTTTAATATGCACTTGGCTCCTGCCAGGTGAACACCTCTCCTTCTTTCTCTCCTAATTTCTCTCCTTTCTGGCCCTTTGGGGGGAATAGCTTGGGGGAGAACTCCGCCCCCAAGTTGCATGCCCCTTGCAACCCCGGTTGGCAACAAAGGCCAGTACTCTTTTTTTTTCTTTTTTTTCTTTGTTGCAACACCCCCACCCCCCTTTGCAACAACCCCCACCCCCTTTGCAACATTACGTAATCACTTGCAACATTCCTGCACTCTACCCTTTTGCGGCTATACTACTGATGCGTCAAGTGTCGGTGCGGGTGCATGCTTGGTTCAAAAGCAGGAGGGTATAGGAGTTATCTCCTATGCCTCTACTACATTTAATAGAGCGGAGCGAAGCTACTCAGTGATAGAACGTGAATTGGCGGCGATAAGGTGGGCAGCAAAATTCTTTAGACCATTCTTACTTCGACGCAAATTTATATTGTATACTGATCATAGGCCGTTGATTTATTTGACTAGTATGAAAATGATTAACAGCAGGCTTACACGTACGATGGATGATTTGAGCGAATATACTTTTGAAGTGCGATATATTGAAGGTTGTTGTTGGTGTTGTTGTTGTTTAGCCGATCAGCCCACCCTGTTCGAGCAAGCCGGCGGCACGCAGGTAACCGATCGCCCTCTCCGGAGTGGACCAGAGGTTCAGCGCACTAGTGATGTTGTGTTGTGTTCGTTGTTGTGCTAGAGCGGTACAATCTGTCATGATGTGTTCTATTGTTTGTGGTGTGTCCTGGCACAGGTGGCAGGTGTCGTCTATGGAGTTGTCTAGTCTGTGTTTATATGTCCGTGAGTTGGGGTGATGTCCACATCGGAATCGTGCTAAGTTAACTCGATCCGATCTGCTCAGGCTGATCTCTGACCTGTTAATGGGTGGCAGCTTCGCACCTAGGACCGCATTCGGACCGAGTCGTGTCAGTGCTTTGTGAGTTAGGTGTGTGTGTATGTGTTTTCTGTACTGTGTGATGTCTGTGGGGCGTGGTATGGAATGGAGTATTTGGTTATAATATCTCTCTGGTGTTACCTTAATGGTGCGAGGTGTTGGTGCATGATTGTACATGTAGTGGCAAGGGTGTTGTCGGTTAGTTGTCGCTGCTGCCATGAATTGTGTTCCCCTCATGTCTAAATGTTCCCTAACTTTCAGTATTTTTGTTTCTGTGTGCAGGTGTTCTATTGGTGTTGTTTGAGTGCATCCTGTAATGATACGAAGTGCGTTGTTTTGTATTGTCTGTAAGGTGTTTATGTGTGTGTTTGAGATAATGGGTGCCCAGCATGGGCTAGCAACCCTAGCATAGTCCATAACTGAGCGAATATATTGTTTGTATATGAGTGATGTTGTTTCCTGCTGGTGTCCAAAGTTTGTGCCTGTTAGTACCCTAAGCGTGTTAAGTCTTGACGTACATTTGTTTTTAATGTCGTGAATGTGGTTTGCTAAAGATAATGATGTGTTGTATGTGACCCCAAGTATTTTGGTCATGTGAGTGTGTGGAATGTTGTTGTTGTTCAGTGTAAGCTGTGGAATTACCTGGTGTTCTTTTGTGTTGCTTGTAAGCAACATGATGGTTGATTTTGTGGGCGCTACTTTGTCTATTGTGTGTGAGCCAGTCTTGTATACTGTTTATGTATGTTTGTAGGTTATTATTTGTAGCGGTGTCGATGTTGTTGTGGGTGGATGTTAGAGTGATGTCATCTGCATGTAATGATAAGGTAAGCTTGTTATCTATGGGTGTTGGACTGTCATGCATGTATAAGTTGAAGAGTGCTGGTGAGAGAACAGAGCCTTGAGAGACCCCGTTCGGAAAAAGCTTGTTTTTGGATGACTTGCCATTAAATGTGACATGTGAGTATCTTCCTGAAAGATAGTTGCTCAGCCACCTTTTGGTGTTATTGTGCGTGTTTGTGTTGAGTATTTTGTTTATGAGAGGGAAGCTTGGGATAGCATCAAATGCTTTACTAATGTCTATTGTTGCTAATAGTGTACGTTGAGCTGGTCGTCTGGAGTTGATGCCATCCATGATGTGCTGCGTGAGGTTAGTGAGTAATGTCGTGGTTGGGTGGTGAGGTCTGAATCCATGTTGAGTAGGCGATAGTGGAATGTATGGGTTGGTGATTTGTAAGATTAGTCTTTCTGTTACTTTGGAAGGTGTGCATAGTAAAGTAATGGGTCTACAGGAAGCTGGTTCTGTTGGATTTTTGTTTGGTTTGAGTAATGTAATAATTTTACCTTGTTTCCATATGTCAGGAATAATACAGTGTTGGTATGAATATGTGCTGATATTTGTGAGAGCTAGTATTCCTTGTGGGCCCAAGTGTTTAAGGTGTATGTTAGATATGTTGTCTGGTCCAGTAGCCTTCGAATGCTTAACGTTTTTGATGATCTTGGTGGTCTGGGCTATATTGAAGGGTGTAATGGTCGTGTCGAGTCTGTTGGTTTTTTTGTGTCTGGCTGTTTGTCTGTCTGCGTGTTTCTGGTTGTTGTCTCTGTTTAAGTGACTTATCTTTGCGTACTGATTAACTAGAATGTTAGCTTGTTGTGTGTATGTTGGGATATTATTTTGGCTGCGACAGATAGCCGCGTGTGAGGTGTGAATGCCGCTGTTAGAGTGGGTAATGCTGTTTATAGTCTTGTATAGCCTGGATGTATCTGTCGAGTGGTTTAGTGTTGTTATGACTTCTCTGAATGTTTCTGTTTTTTTTCTTTGAGTTTGTTGTTTATTTCTGTGTTGAGCTGTTGTATCTGCTGTTTTATGGCTTCTGTGTGTGGTGTTTGAGAGTTATATTTGAGGTTGTTACGTTGCCTTATGAGGTGGGCTATTTCTCTAGTGCAATTTGGGTTGTATTTCCTAATGTTGCCCTTGGGTATGTAGTTGTTTGCATTATTGATGATCTGATTAAATGTCTTGAGTGTTGTATTGATGTTTATGATGGGTGTGCTGTTTAATGTGGTGAATTGTTTATCAGTCTGTATTTTGAACTGTTCCCAATCAGCTTTCTTGTAATTTCTGTAGGTGTGCCTAAGGCTGTTGGGGCAGAGTGTAGAATGTGTTGTAATGATGATGGGCAGGTGGTCTGATGACAGTTGTTTTTCTGTTCTCCATTGTGTATGTGTTGCTAGTGAGGGGGAACAGAACGTTATGTCTGGGGAGGAGTTTCAGTATCCTGCTTGCTGTGGTATGTGTGTATGTTCTTCTGTATTGTTAAGAATGAAGAGGCTGTTTAGTTGTATGGCTATGTTGGCGCCTCTGGTGTTGTTTTGGTTGTGCATGTACCAACTAGTGTCTTTGGCGTTGAAGTCTCCTCCTAAGATGACATTAGTGAGAGAGGCCAGATTGTGTAACTGTGGATTGTAATTGGCTGGCACCTGAAGTGAACTATCTGGTGGGATGTAAATGTTGATTAGTGTGGTGTTGTGTTTTGCTCGTGTTTTAAAGTTAACTGCCTGTATTTCTATCGTATTATCTGCTTGGATTGTGTTTGTAATGTTTTGGGTAGCATCAGTGTAGCTAATGCTTTTACCTATGTAAGTGATGAGGTAAAAGTAATTGAAGGTAAAAGTAATGTATGTGCTGATGCGATGTCTCGACAGCAGAATCATTGGTCTAGAGATGAATGGTGTGAGGTTGAATTGAGGAATGAGCTGCCAGAAGGTTTAGAAGTAATTAAGGAATTGGCCGGTGGAACGCAGTCTATGTTTGAAAGTTTGAAGATAGTTTTGAACCAGCAACAAATTGAGGGAGTGCCTGAGAGTTTGCAAGAATATAGAGAAAAAGTGGTGGATGAGCTGCTGAAGCATGCTGAATTGTACAAGTTGAATAAGGGTGGTAGGAGTTTGATAGAATTGAAACACATGAAAGATGTCAGAGTAATGCCAGACATAAAAGTTTTACTTATGGTCAGTGATATGTTTAGAGTTAAGATTTAGGTACCTTTTATACCTGAATGTTCAGTTACGTACATTGGATTTCGTGTTAAAGGAGAGGAAGGGTTGAAAGAAGTCCATTTGCAGAGTTTGGGAGGAATTCACTTTAATCCTGTAAAGAAGATGAGCGAGTTTAGGAAAGATGTAGAAATGGTAGGGCATGTAGATCAGAAGGAAGTAGAAATGAGTAAAAAGGATATGGAGAGAGGAGAATTGAAGGAAGATTTAATGCTATTAAATTTATTTATGAAAGAAGTTGGACATGAGCGAGAGAGAGAGTTGGTGTCTTGTGGCCATGAGGGTGGTCCAGTAGCATGGTCATGGATCACTGTAGATAGATACAAGTTTTGTGTGTTTCTGGACATGGGAGCTGTAGTATGTTTAGTGAGAGAGAGTGTGATTAAGCATTTGTGTGATAAAGGGGTAGAAGGAAAATTTGAAGAAGTGTGTGCCAGTTTACAAGGGCTTGGTGCGAAATTCAATGTGTCAAGACTAGTGAAACTTAAGGTTAAGAATACGTGTGGCGAGTATGAGTTTCCTTTTGCGATTGTGAAGGATACTATTATACCAGTATTGTTTTTTACTGGGTATCAATTACTTGGAGAGGGCTGATACAGTATTAGATTTCAGAAACGTTACAGTTAGTTATGGAAATGAATCGGCAATTAACATCTGGAGTGTTCACTTGGAATATAATGAGAGGGAAACACTGCGTTGGTTATGGGAGAACTTTTTACCTTTGAATGAAGTTGATAATTTGCAAAGTAGGGTAAAAGTTTTAAATGAAATTCGAAGAAGGGTTCTGAGTGGAGAAGAAATGGACTGTAATAATAAAAAATTTAAAGAGTATGTGCCCCATAGACCACATCTGAGTGTAATTCAAAATGTTTTGGTGAGGTGGGATGAGAAAAAGAAAATGTGGGCTGCAGTAGTGGATTTTCAATTGCTAGTACATATAGTTGTGACTTTTCATGTGTGTCTCGCGCATGTTGGAAGGGACAAATTGTGTGATTTAGTGGGCAGGTATATATGGCATCCGAGGTTAAGTATGGTAGTTCGGGATGTATGTAGGACATGTGAGCAATGCCAGAAGATGAAAGTGGGACATATGGTGACGTCTCCTCCAACTTTAAAAGTGATAACAAGGTCATATGAACTTGTAGCTGTAGATGTGGTTGCATTGCCGAAGACGTTTAGTGGGTATATTGGTTGTGTGGTTTGTGTGGACCATTTTAGGAAGTTCGTACATGTGCAACCAGTTCGGAATAAGGGTGCTCAGTCGGTGTCTGATTCTTTTGAACAAATGTTGAACTCAATGTTGAAGTTACCGGTGCGAGTTTTTGAGAAATTTGCGTGGGACTAGTGGTAAATGGGATGAGGGGTTGACAAAGGCGGTAATATTTTATAATCAGACTGTACATTCGCAGACTGGTAAGCCACCTGCACAGAAATTAGCAGAGGGTACCCTGGGACGAGGCGAGCTGTTACCTATTCGCTTTGATGAACAATTGACTTGGCGTGAAGGTCACCCTAACTTCATCCCCTATGGAATAGGCCTGAAGGTTCTTAGGAAGTTAATTACTACAGATAGAACTTTGAAAATGAAAATGAGTGAGAGATATGTGGGGCCATACTCGGTTGAAAAAGTTATGGAAAGGGGAGTTTCGTATGTTGTAGAAAATGAAAGTGAATGTTTGAGGGTGCATCAAGCGCACCTGAAACTGTTCGGGGAACCGCCAAAGTATTTGGAAGAGTACTTCGAGTGACAACGTATGATAAAGGAGTCTGGAAATTGTGTAGATGAATATGAGGGAGTGATAGAAAGATGGTTCGTGGAACCCGTTAGTAATGTGGAGAGTATCAATGTGGAGAGAGCAAGATTAGAGGAGTCACGACTGGAATTGAAGGACAACGAAAATTCTCGCTTTGTAAAGATTACACGTAGATGCAACTGGGAAGAGTCGTTTGAAAGCGAGACTCGAGTAAATAAAGTTAATAAAAGAAGGTATAAGAGAAGATTGTTGGGTAACACAAGTTGCAAGAAAGGTTTTGAAAGGAGTATGACATGGCTTAATCGTGTGCTGAGGTGGAAAAGGGATATGTCGGTACAAACGAAAGACACCTTAGAATGTTTCTGTAATGTGAGACGAGCTGAGCTGATCGATGCGGCTGTACGGGGCTCCAATAAACCTTAGCCCCCCCGCCCATGGCCTAAACCATTAGAGGTACAGTAAAACTAAACATACCTTACAAAAGAGAATTTAATCCTGCATTTAATGAGAAACAATTAAAACTTGGTGTTCCCGCCATTGGCTTCCAAAACAGCCTGAATTCGCTTTGGGTAGCTTGCCAAAAGTGACGTGAATAGATCTTGATCGTTACGCAAATTTGCTAAAACAGTTTCAATGTGTTGCGTCATTGTATCCTTCGAAAATCGACTTGCTGCAGGTTCTTGAAACAAGAGACATTCAACCTCGTCCTTTATAACTGATCCAATGTGTTCACAGACGTTCAGGTCAGCAGAATTTCCTGGCCATTCTTCATTTCCAAAGAAATCGATCTCATGGTTCCGCAACAACTGTTGAGTGGCTAATGCCTTAAAGCAGGGGGCCTTATCGTGCAGAAGTGTGACCTGATCGACATCCATAACATTGTTTGGGTTTCTTAGAAAAGGAATGACATGCTGGGATAGAATAATATCACGAAAATATTGTCCATCCCAACTCTGACCATTTGGCTTCAGCACCCACATGAGCTTCTTTGCAGTGAACAAAACAAACACACCAACACAGTCTGGACTTTTTAATAATTCGCGATAATGTTCATTGTCATCGATTTCATCTGATGTTGTGGCCCACACTCGATCATTTTGGTAGTTAGGCCGACGTGTTACGTAAACAAAAAATTCATCGGAGACAGCTAAATGCATGAAATCATCCACATCCCAATCTTCAAGATAATGGACAAACCACATTCTGTCATCGATGTTAAGTTGAGTTTTTCTTGGCTTTGGAAGTTCATGCCAAGGCTTTAAACCTTGCCTATGACGGTACAGTCGAATGATCTCACCACTAACGATCTTTCCTCTCAACACTTCGATCTCTCTAGAAAGTTTAGCACAGCTGTTTTTCCGCTTACATGTACCGCTTTAAATGATGTCCTTTGTTTCCTGAGAGAGTGGCAAATTTGGGCGCCCAGATTTGGTTGTATCCATTTCACATTCATCCAAAGTTTTATTCCAATTTCTTTTGACGAAGTCCTCACTTCTTCGCAACTTTTTGGCAACCTATGAACGTGTTATAAAGGTGGCTCCAGCATCACGAGCTTCGCGAAATGTTACTGCTCGTATGCGATCTATCACACGTTGCCTCTCCGAATCACCAATTAATTGAGAAGCCATTATATTATCACTTTATCAGCTAGAGTAATTTTAATAACTGCAATAAATAAAGAATTTTATATATTTTTATAATCACTAAAAACTATTTCGATATAAGTAAACATGTAAGCTGCAAATGAGGGGGCTAAGGTTTTTTGGAACCCCTTACAAACCGAAATGGTTTTAGATGAAGCTTGTAAGGAAGTGAATGGGTGCGAGAAAGATCCAGTAGAGGATGAGGATGTTGAAGAAATGACATGGGATAATTCGGTTATTGCGAGTACCTCTTATTTGTGGCAAGGGACCATCATGAATGAAAATTGCGAGTCAGAAAAGAGGGTAAGGCATTCCTCCATGAATAGTTTTAATGGCGAACAGTTTGGTAGCAATGAGGTGGATATGTATGAGTTAGAAGATTCGATGTTTAAGGGAGATGATTTGGGTGATGAGTGCGTGCAGAGGCAGGATAAATGTTTGAATATTAGGAGGGTTAGTTGGGTGGTTCCAATGGATAGATTGTCCATTAGTGGGAAGATACGCTTTGAGGAAATTGAAGGTTATGCGTGTACTGCCAGTCGAATGAGCATCAATGTCGATCAGTCAGAGAGAGGAGTTAGTGAGAATGTGGGTCATGAATTAGAAAGGATCAAGTGTGTTAGAACAGAGTGAACAGACTGAAAGTGCAATGTGTAGTGAGAAGCTGGAGCCGAAATCAGGCCCCAGAACTCGTTCTAAAGGTAGTGTGCCGGAAATTTCAAATGTGCGAGTCCATACAATTGAGTATAAAGTTAAACATAATAGAAATGTCTAAGTTTTGTAACATTTCTTTGGTATTATCGAAATTATATTTGGATTCTTTTTACTCTCTAATTAAACTTGCATATGAAAAATAGACTCCTGTATCTAAATTTGCATATCATAGACAATAAGAATTTGTAATTTATGGAGAAAATAGCATTAATTATTTGTTTTATAGGGTACTTTTATTTAGTATTGGCGGTAATTACTCGTAAATTAATGTATGGCTGTTTTTGTTTAGAACTTTAAAAAAGCTAATGACTAAGATGTAATAAGGAATAGGTATGTTCTTTTTCATTGAAATTAGGGCACTGGCACGGTTATATATGTGGTTGAATCATCATAAATGGTGGGGGGTTACCCAGAGAGAAAATTATGAATCAATTAATGGACCCAGAGAGAACTAACTACCACTTGCACGCCTGCGCCATTTCTGGATGAACTGCTGGTGTACAGGATCAATGTCAGTGAATGTTCATGCAGAACTAATTACCAGCTTACACGGTTGCGCCGTTTCTGGATGAACTGCTGGTGAACAGGATCAATGCCAGTGAATGTTCATGCAGAACTACTTTACTTGCCAGCTTGCACGGTTGCGCCATTTCTGGATGGATTGCTTGGTGAACAGGATCAGCGGTCATGAATGTTCAAGGACACAATTTCGTGTTTCTCATTGTAAGAAGTTGAAGAGCAGATGCCTGGCAAAGAAACGGCTGGCTGCATGTAACTGCTTCGCTGATTTTTCTGTTATCCTAAGTTTTATTAATTTAAAAAAAAGGTGAATGGCTAAAAGTGTGTAGAAAAGTTTTTTTTCTGAAAATGTTTGGGTCGCTGTTTTTGTTCAACAATTGAATTTATTTTATATTTGTCATTATAACTCTATTTGTTTGTATATACTGCGGGTTTGGGGTACCATATTCGTATCGGTATTTACTACTCGTGTATCTCATTAATTAGGGCATAGGGAGAGTGCTTACTTGTAAATATGTACATAATTGGGTATGTTCTTCTGTATCAGTGAAATTACGTGTATTGATGGTGTAGGTATAATATATGTACAGGCTTATTAATATTGGTAAGCTAATAGTTTTGTATAGATAAATTGAGTATTCTGTATTATTTTTTTCCCTTTTTGTATTTAAAGAACTTGCAATATTTTATTAGGGAAACCAGTCTCTTGTCTCTCATGTGTGTGTGTGTGTGCGTGCTACAGAAAGTATGGTTAGAATGAAATTTTATTTCATTCTTAGGGTGGGGAAGTGTAACAGGGGTGCATGTTGTGATTTTTGGATGATCCGTTGGGTGGTTGGTTGTATGGTATGTGATACGTGGCTGAATTTCGTGCGTGCTTGGACTTTTGAATTTTGGTTGCTTGAAAGCGGACAGCTGGTCTTGAACTGGAAATTTTGGTGATTAAAGCGTGTAAAATTGAAAATAACAAACGAGTATTATCGAACGTTTCCCTGTAAAGGAATTTTTGTATTAGATTTGGTTGGAGAGACAGCATACTGTAACATCAGTAACCTAAGAATTGTCCTCTGCAAAAGAAGAGACGGAGTTGGGAGCCAGACCTCGCAACTTCTTTCAAGCTCTCTAAATAAACCCCAATTTTTACAAGTGCCAGTTATTTAAATATTTAATATTGTAGGTTCAAGTTTAGGTTAAGCTTACGTTAAGTTTACGTTTAGGTTAAGTTTAAGTTAAGTTTAGGTTAGGGTAAGCTTGATTTGCTTTGTATTTATTAATATATAGTTTTGTAATTTAATGTTTTACTCTTCCTGACTGGGACGGCCTCGCGCTGTAAAGGGGACATATATATATTTGTTTGTGGAATCCTGGTCACGGTAACAGAATGATTACTCCTTCCGTGGCCAGGACCCTTCTGGGTGTGCTGAGTGCATCACAGAGTGGATTCCGTCTGGCATGGAGGCGTACATTCCATATTATATTCCTACTACTAATGAAAAAAAACATTGGTTTAACTTTACTTGTTCTAATGCTATCCGCAACAGAGAGGAAGCTTTCAGAAGGTATCGTCGCCATCCAACTCCTGACTGTCACTCGGCTTATATTTCTGCCCGGATTCGTACAAAATCTGTTCTTCGACTCGCCAAAAATTCCTTCATCCGACAAAAATGTGAAAATCTATACAATTCTAGTTCTTCTCACTCTTTCTGGCATCTAGCTAAGGACCTCTTCAACAACTTTACTTCCTCTTCTTTCCCTCCTCTTTTCCATTCCGACGGCACAGTTGCCGTCTCTTCTCCTGACAGAGCTGAACTCTTCGCTCAAACCTTTGCTTACAATTCAACCCTGGACTATTCCGGTGCTGTTCCTCCATCTCCTCCCCCCTCTAACTTTATTATATCTGAAATTCGAATCTCTTCTAAAGATGTTTTTTCTGCCCTATCTGGGCTCAATTCTAGGAAGGCGTATGGTCCTGATGGTGTTCCTCCTGTTGTTCTTAAGAACTGCCGAGGTAAACTCTTTCGTCTTTGTCTCTCATCTGGTACGTTTCCTTCCTGCTGGAAGTTCATTTTCAATCAGCGTTTCCCGAAGAAGGGTGACCGCTCTCAACCGCTCCAATTATCGTCCAATTGCTTTGATTTCTTTCCTTTCCAAAATTTTTCAATCTATCCTTAATAGAAAGATTTTTAAACATCTTTCTTCTTACAATCTTCTTTCAGGTAAGGGACACTCTACTGGCGATCTTCTTGCATATCTCTCTGACTCTTGATTATCCTCCTTTCGAGATTTCGGTGACATATCAAAAGCCTTTGATAGAGTCTGGCACAAATATTTAATTTCCAAACTGCCCTCCTTCGGTTTCTATCCTTCTACCTGTGCCTTCATCTCTCATTTCCTTTCTGGCCGATCTATAGCTGCAGTTGTAGATGGCCACTGTTTTTCTCCTAAAGCTATTGACAGTGGTGTTCCTCAGGGTTCTGTCCTGTCACTCACTCTTTTACCTTTATTTATTAGTGATCTTTTAATTCATACTTTCTGTCCTATTCACTCCTATGCGATGATTCCACTCTTCACTTCTCCACCCGCTTCCTAAAGTTTCCCTCTCAACAGTCACTCCATGATTCGCGTAATATGGCTATGGAGCACTTGACCTCTGATCTTTCTGCTATCTCTGATTGGGGCAGAGAAAACTTTGTGGCTTTCGATGCCTGAAAAACTCAGTTCCTCCATCTGTCACAATCTTCGACACGACTATCTCCTTACCTTCAACAACACACAACTCAATCTTTCCTCTTCTCTTAACATTCTTCGTGTTTCCTTTTCTCGTGATTTTTCCTGGAAACATCACATCTAATATACTATTTCAGAAATGAAACCTTATATATACAGGGTGGGCCGAAAGTCTGGATCCATAGGCAAATATTTATTTTAAAAGATAAATTACAACAAATGGTAAATACTTAAAATGAATATCAACTTTAACTCGTAAATGCGTATCCGTGATACTGTACAGTAGTTCGTACTCCAGTATAAATACTCAAATACTTTTTTTATTTCAGCCCAGAAATGGCTTCGAATCTAACAACAGAAGACCGGATAGAACTTGTGCTCATGTACGCAAGACAGGGCGCTACACACGCTACACACAGAGAAGTTGCTACCGAATTCAATAGAAATCATCCTGATAAGCATCCAGTAACACATGCGACTGTTGGCAAGTTGTTTAAACGTTTCAAAGAAACAGGAAGTGTACATGATCGACGGCGTTCTGGTTGTCCAAAAATTGCAACTGATGAAAATACCTCTGCAATGGTATGTGAAACTTTAACGAATAGTCCAGTAAAGTCAACAAGAAGATTATCAAATGAAACACGCATCTCGAGAACGTCAATTCGAAGAATTATTAAAAATCATAAATTCCATCCCTAAGTGTCTCGATGTCAGAGGCCGCCAATTTGAGCATTTGTTATAATTTGTTGTTTATACTGGAGTACGAACCACTGTACAGTATCACGGATACGCATTTACGAGTTAAAGTTGATATTCATTTTAAGTATTTACCATTTGTTGTAATTTATGTATTAAATAAATATTTTCCTATGGATCTATACTTTCGGCCCACCCTGTATATATGTAACAGTTTTTTTGCGCACACCTACAGGTCGCTACAATTGGTGTAGAACAATGCGGTTTTCACCATTCGATGCGTCTCTTTATTCTGTAGTGCCCATGCTAAAAAAAATTCCCTAACATAAATCCTGCCCCCCCTTTTAGGGGTACAGTTCTTCCCATTTCTTCATTTTTAATCATAATTTTGGCACAAAATGGGGGAGGGGTGGGGTAATGGGGGAGGGGGTGGGGTTAATGGGGAAACTCAGAAAAATAGATGCGATATATATATGTAACCAAAAAAAAATTAAAGTGAATCCTTTGCAAGGTGCCAGCCCCCTTCCCCCCTTCGGGGTAATGGGGGAAGGGTGGGGGTAAATGGGGAGAGGGGTGGGGGAGGTGGTATTGGGGGAGAGGGGTGGGGTAATGGGGGAGGGGGTGGGGTTAATGGGGAAACTCAGAAAAAAAATGATAACCAACATCGATTCCGGTCAGGAAGATCATGCTTATCACAACTAATGGAACACTATAACAATATTATTGATGCACTCGAAACAATGAAAACTATGATTTGGCGCGCCGCAGGGCCCCAATTACTGTCGGTTCAGTTATTTGGTCAATAAAACTATAGAAATGAACGCAGTCATTAAAATCTTAGGCTTCAAATCCGAGTTCATTGTATTAAGATTTGTGAAGCTTTAGATTTTCATGGCTGCGTTCTTTTCTGTAGTTTTATTGAATGAATAATTGGTTTGCCAGTATTAAGATTTGTGAAGCTTTAGATTTTCATGGCTGCGTTCTTTTCTGTAGTTTTATTGAATGAATAATTGGTTGGCAGTAACTGGAAGGCCGCAGGCACCCCAATTACTGAGGCCCAAGGTGAGAGGAATAGGAATGATATCCAGATAAAGGGCTACTGATGTTCAAAATAAAATACGCCGTAGGCCCACAATTCAGCCGAAGCAACGCAGATCTAGCAAAATCGGCGCGTAGCGCCGACCTTTTGCTAGTATACTCTCTTTCCAAAACAGCTTCTAAGAGGTTAAGTGTGCTGTACCGCCTTCGCGGTTTCTTCACCCCCATTGCTGTCTACAGGGGTCTTCTTCGCTCCTGTATGGAGTATGCTTCTCATGTGTGGGGTAGTTCAATGCACACAGCTGTACTTGACCGGGTGGAATCAAAGGCTTTTCGTCTCATCAATTCCCGGCATCTTACTGATTGTCTTCAATCTCTCTCTTCTCCGCATTGTTGCCTCACTCTCTCTTCACTATCGCTATCATAACCGACATTGCTCTTCTGAACTCTCTAACTGTATGCCTCCTCCTTTAAGGAGAGGACACAGTACCATACTTTCTATAATTTCTCATTCCTTTTCTCTCCAACTATTTAATACAAGGGTTAATCGGTATTTTCAGTCGAAAACCCCGAACCTTGATTTTGGCTCCTAACTTCCTAGACTCTCAACTTGATTTTTTCCTTAAAACTTAGGTGCGGTAATCGAGGAACAGGGAGAAAGATTCTACCAGGATATTCCAGAAATGGAGGTATCACGGAAGATGGGATGTTCGAATGTTGACAGACTATTGTGTACCGAAATCAGTACACAAGAGAAAATCGACGAAAAGGAAGTTTCTTTAGCTACTGACTGCTCTAATAAATTCAATGCGTTACTGTTGATAAATAGTTGGCTCAGTCATTCACAATTTTTATATATAAATACTAGTACAGTTCCCGCCGCTTCGCTGACGGTTAGACAGGCTAAACTACAAAAAAAGAACCCAGCCGTGAAAATTTTGAGCTTCACATTGTGTCAACATTTCTGAATCTGGTATCTCCCAAAACCTCCTCACCCCCATTCATACAACTTGGGGCTAACCCCCTCCCCCATTACCCCCACCCCTCCCCATTACCCCACCCATCCCCCATTACCCCCACCCCCACCCTTCCCCCATTGCTAAACTACAGAAAAGAACACAGTCATGAAAATCTTGAGCTTCACATTGCCGCCCGTAATACAATTTCTGAATTTTTTTCTCACAATTTTTTCTCACAATTTCTGAAAGTGTGACGGACAGACGGACAGACGGACAGCTCTCTTATTATAATATAGATACTGTATCCAACTTAAATCCAAAATATCAAACGCGCTGGTGGCCAAACTTCCTCAAATCTCCGTGCAGCGGGCTGTCTACGGTTGGCCAGACTGGCAGTCGACGGCCTGTTGCGTGGCACGGTCAGAGTGCCGATCGGCTCCCGGGGCCGGACCTATTCTCAGCGTGCTATTTTTTCAATTACAGGGAACAATTGCGTGCTCCCCGAACTACTCTTACTCTCTGGCGACATTAAGACTAATCAAGGCCCCACTACAACTTACACATGTCACCATACACAAAGACATAGACACAATAGCACCATGAGACACATACAGAAGTATAATATTAACATATTACAGTACAACGTAGATGGCCTCACAAACAAAATCATGCAGCTTAGGGAATTCGTACACAAACAAAACATTCACATAGCACTTATACAAGAAACAAAACTAAAACGCACACACAAAATACCCACCATCCCTGACTTCACGGCGATCCGTCAAGATCGTACTGGGGGTAACGGGGGTGGACTCATCACTTACATACGTAAAAGCATTAGCTACACTGATGCTACCCAAAACATTACAAACACAATCCAAGCAGATAACACGATAAAATACAGGCAGTTAACATTAAACACGCGCAAAACACAACACCACACACTAATCAACATTTACATCCCACCAGATAGTTCACCTCAGGTGCCAGCCAATTACAATCCACAGTAACAACACCAGAGGCGCCAACATAGCCACACAACTAAACAGCCTCTTCATTCTTAACAATACAGAAGAACATACACACATACCACATCAAGCAGGGTACTCAAACTCCTCCCCAGACATAACGTTCTGTTCCCCCTCACTAGCAACACATACACAATGGAGAACAGAAAAACAACTGTCATCAGACCACCTGCCCATCATCATTACAACACATTCTACACTCTGCCCCAATAGCCTTAGGCACACTTACAGAAATTACAAGAAAGCTGATTGGGAACAGTTCAAAATACAGACTGAGGAACAATTCACCACATTAAACAGCACACCCATCATAAACATCAATACAACACTCAAGACATTTAATCAGATTATCAATAATGCAAACAAATACATACCCAAGGGCAACATTAGGAAATACAACCCAAATTACACTAGAGAAATAGCCCACCTCATAAGGCAACGTAACAACCTCAAACATAACACACAAACACCACACACAGAAGCCATAAAGCAGCAGATACAACAGCTCAACACAGAAATAAACAACAAACTCAAAGAAAAACAAACAGAAACATTCAGGGAATTCATAACAACACTAAACCACTCCACAGATATATACAGGCTATACAAGACTATAAACAGCATTACCCACTCTAACAGCGGCATTCACACCTCACACGCGGCTATCTGTCGCAGCCAAAATAATATCCTAACATACACACAACAAGCTAACATTCTAGTTAATCACTACGCAAAGATAAGTCACTTAAACAGAGACAACAACCAGAAACACGCAGACAAACAAACAGCCAGACACAAGAAAACCTACAGACTCGACACGACCATTACACCCTTCAATACAGACCAGACCACCAAGATCATCAAAACATTAAAAATTCGAAGGCTACTGGACCAGACAACATATCTAACATACACCTTAAACACTTGGGCCCACAAGCAATACTAGCTCTCACAAATATCAGCACATATTCATACCAACACTGTATTATTCCTGACATATGGAAACAAGGTAAAATTATTACACTACTGAAACCAAACAAAAATCCAACAGAACCAGCTTCCTATAGACCCATTACTTTACTATGCACACCTTCCAAAGTAACAGAAAGACTAATCTTACAAATCACCAACCCACACATACCACTATCGCCTACTCAACATGGATTCAGACCTCACCACTCAACCACGACATTACTCACTAACCTGACGCAGCACATCATGGATGGCATCAACTCTAGAAGACCAGCTCAACGTACACTATTAGCAACAATAGACATTAGTAAAGCATTTGATGCTATCCCACGCTTCCCTCTCATAAACAAAATACTCAACACAAACATGCACAATAACACCAAAAGGTGGCTGAGCAACTATCTCTCAGGAAGATACTCACATGTCACATTTAATGGCAAGTCATCCAAAAACAAGCTTTTTCCGAACGGGTCCCTCAAGGCTCTGTTCTCTCACCAACACTCTTCAACTTATACATGCATGACATTCCAACACCCATAGATAACAAGCTTACCTTATCATCATATGCAGATGATATCACTCTAACATCCACCCACAACAACATCGACACCGCTACAAATAACCTACAAACATACTGTACATAAACAGTATACAAGACTGGCTCACACACAATAGACTCAAAGTAGCGCCCACAAAATCAACCATCACCTTGCTACAAGCAACACAAAAGAACACCAGGTAATTCCACAACTTACACTAAACAACATCAACATTCCACACACTCACAGAACCAAAATACTAGGTGTCACATACAACACATCATTATCTTTTGCAAACCACATTCAGGACATTAAAAACAAATGTACGTCAAGACTTAACACGCTTAGGGTACTAACAGGCACAAACTTTGGACACCAGCAGGAAACAACATCACTCATCTACAAACAATATATTCGCTCAGTTATGGACTATGCTAGCCCATGCTGGGCACCCATTATCTCAAACACACACATAAACACCTTACAAACAATACAAAACAACGCACTTCGTATCATTACAGGATGCACTCAAACAACACCAATAGAACACCTGCACACAGAAACAAAAATACTAAAAGTTAGGAACATTTAGACATGAGGGGAACACAATTCATGGCAGCAGCGACAACTAACCCACAACACCCTTGCCACTACATGTACAATCATGCACCAACACCTCGCACCATTAAGGTAACACCAGAGAGACATTATAACCAAATACTCCATTCCATACCACGCCCCACAGACATCACACAGTACAGAAAACACATACACACACACCTAACCCACAAGCACTGACACGACTCGGTCCGAATGCGGTCCTAGGTGCGAAGCTGCCGCCCATTAACAGGTCAGAGATCAGCCTGAGCAGATCGGATCGAGTTAACTTAGCACGATTCCGATGTGGACATCACCCCAACTTATGGACATATAAACACAGACTAGACAACTCCATAGACGACACCTGCCACCTGTGCCAAGACACACCACAAACAATTGAACACATTATGACGGACTGTACCGCTCTAGCACAACAACGAACACAACACAACATCACGAGTGCGCTGAACCTCTGGTCCACTCCGGAGAGGGCGATCGGTTACCTGCGTGCCGCCGGCTTGCTCGATCAGGGTGGGCTGATCGGCTAAACAACAACAACAACAACAACTTAAATCCTTATCTACATGTATTATATATATTAGTGTATATATGTAGTAATAATGTGAGTATGTGCGTGTGTTTGTGCGTATAACAGGGTGCTCAAACTTTTTCCTAAGCGGGCACATTTTCCAAGTGCTGAAGCACATGCGGGCACATTTTCCAGGTGCTGGAGTACAGTTGGGCACACATAGTAAATACATAAAACACATATATAATATTATTATCTGGTTTTAATTGTAATATTCTTTCGATTAACCCGTCTCTAAAACCTTATCGGGGGGGCTACTCGCGGGCACACCGAAATGGCTTCCTGAGCACAAATGTGCCCTCGTGCACTGGTTTCAACACCCCTGGTGTATAATATGTGCTTCTGGGCATGCATTACTACGGTAAAATGATGTTTGAATTGAATAACATATGATTCGTCTGTTCTCTTATCCAATTGGTAACTTTTTTTATCTATACGTTACGTTGATTGTGGAATATCTAGATGTGATAAGAAAAAACTAAATATACAGCTGAAAAGAGCATGCCTTTATTGCCTACAATCATCCATTTTCATCGAAACAACTCACAAAAAGTTTGAATTCGCAGGGTGGTGTTATGGATAATTTAAAATGTTTCTACAACCACAATCACGTTTACTACGATGAAGTGATAAATGAAATTATTACTAAAGAATTGTGTATCTATTTACAGAACTTGGTGACGAATACCGTTTATCTCCCAATGTGGAACAGTATGGTCAATCCTATTTATTGAATAGGGCGCAACAGTGTTAATTGTTTATTCTCGAATCATTTAATGTGATAAGTAATTTTGTGTACATATTTTTCGCCTTCCGAAACTGTTTTCATGTTGGTGCATAGTTTTTATTGATGTCTATCGCGTTGTTGTCACTGACCCTAAAAAAGTGGGTGCCTCCTCGATACTAACTAGGTCACATGACTCATCACCAGGTAAGACTCACGAGCTGGTGCATCCAGCCTCACGCCGGCACCTGAGCTTGGAGCGTCGTGACGTGCTATCCACAAATCTCCTCGCAGTAGCAGCAGCAGCAGCAGCTACAGTACCTCCAAGAAACACCAACGTAACGTACTGTCACAAAGAAAGATGGGGCTACTGCTGAGCAGTATTCTTAACGCTCAGTTCGACGTGACGTTTTCTAAATCAGTGAGTGTGTTTAAACGTAGTGGTGTAGCGATTAATTATGTACTCGAGACAAAATATAGACGTACAGACTAGGGTTTCTTTCCCGGGATCCCGGTTTCCCGGCTGTTTTTATTGGATTTGAAAATCCCGGGAATTGGACAAATATCCCGGAAAATCCCAGAATTTTAAAATGACTTAATTTATTTTTTATTGATTTATTTGTTTTTCTTTTATTAGAAGGCTCTTGGGTAGAATTAAAGAAAACTGCATAATATTTACCACATTTTATTCTACTTTTCTGCTTTCTTAAATGAACACCTACTAGCATTAGCAACTTAGAGCAATCTAAAAGTGGGCCCGTATGCCAAAAACTGGCCGAGGGAATGTCACTAGCGCTGCGTATAATACAAGGAACCGAGTCTCAGTATATTATCTAGCGATCGCAGGCAACTCATCTTGCTCCAAGTTTAAGCAAGCATTTGAAGCAAGAACTGCAGTTATTCGAGACAACAGGGAACAGAACTTCAAACATCATGAATTTATTTGATGCACTGAAAACCATTCTGCCAATCTCTGTTGAATCAGAAAGAGCCTTTTCTGCAGCTGGTTTATTTATCACCAAGTTGAGAACTCGTCTTCGTGATAGAAGTATCGATTGTTTATGTTTTTTAAGAAGCTATTTTAAAAATGTTGATTGACTCTTTAAATATTTTAAGATAAAATATGTTGAGATAAAATATGTTGTTGAGATAAAATATGTTGAGATAAAAGATATAAATTATTTTTTTTGAATGAAGTTTCTTTTTCTATTTTATTTGCAAATGCACTTAATTATAATTAAAGGAATATAATATTTTAGCCTTTTATTTGTCCCCTGCAGATGAATAGTATGATAAATATTATGTTTAATAAATAATAAATAGCTACCACTGATTAGTAAACTCAATTCAAGTATTACAATGCAAAAGTGGTCATCTAGGCATAAGTAATTGGTTATCCCTATTCTAAAAGGGTATTTTATCACTGAACAATAAAAAAAATTACCGTTCTCTTAAATATACAACCATTTCCTGGATTTCCCGGGATCCAGGGAATTGGCTTCATTTTTCCGAGAATTCCCGGGATTTCCGGGGATGAAGAAAGCTGCATATAAGGAGAAACCCTAGTACAGACTCCAACGAACATTATACTCTTTACTTGAATGCTGATGAGCTAGTGAAAATCTTTATGATGGTTGAGAAGTGGGCGGAGGAGAATTACAAAATACCAGCTACCGCGAGTACCACAAGAGTGACGGTCACTGACACCCCCTCATACTCTATTATTTGTACGTTAACTGTTTACTGTGATATAACTCAGCCCTGCGTTGATATAAGATTAATGTGGAAAAGTAATTTAAAAATGTATAGTACAAACAATGTTAATAAGGGCTTAGTAACTACTCGGCACCGCTTCATCCTCGATAGACTATTTGAAATAGCCGCCTTCCTCAACCTGAAGTCGTTATTAGGTGCACGCGCAGATGATATGCGTTACTTTGATACCATCCTCGAGCATGCCTGTACTGTATTAATCGACAATTATGACGTGTAGAGAAGATCAGGGTGAGAATGGGTTGGAACTTGGTGAATATTTATAAGACACTTCCCACGAGAAGTATCAATCGCTTTGGGACGTTGGCCTTGAGCGCTACAAACCCTCCATCGCCTTCACCGTTCGTCCATCGAAACTATTTCTATATATACAAAGCAATTGTCGTCACGATTTAGAGGGATCCCTTATGCATCGATATGAATGCTGACTTGTATTCAATTAAAAAAAATAGTGAAAAGAGAATAAATGAACGCTTAGTGAACATTGAATATAGTTTATCATTTCATAATAATGTAATAATAAACGATCGTGAATTCGAGCAGGATTTTGAATCTGTGTGCTCAAAGATTAAGAATCATAAAAATGTCACAGCTAATTTTGAAATAGGAACGAAAATAAGCCTAAACGACTTTAATGGCTTGAATATGGAGTATAGAAAACGTCATACATTAAGTGGATTATTATTTCTGAAAAGAATCGCTTGCATACTACAGCGCAATGAGAATGTACAGTATCTATTCCCACATTATTTGTGAATTTACTATTCTGACAAAGAAATGTCTTCACCTATTAACAAATATTGATTGCATGTACGAGTATTATTTCAAATTTTATGTTGAATGCATTATACAAAGTTATGAGAATGTATCTATTTCCATTATTATCTGTAAATGTACTAATAAATAAATAAAATATAGTCTACTGATATGTTTATAAATACTGATTGTATGAATATGTATTATTATTCCTAATTTTGTTGAGTGTATTATATAAAGTTATGAGAATGGAATTAATTCAACCATTTATTTGTATTTACTAGTAAAATTAGTCTCATAACATGTTAATAAATACTGATTGCAGATATTTTTCTATTTATCCTTATTAATTTTTAAAATATATCTATGTAATACGTTTTAATAAGATGTTTGCTGAGTTATAGCATCTCTTGTGTAGGTAGACGATGAATGGAAAGAAACCACTAAATCCTAGAAATGATTTGAAATTCTGCAGAAGAGTTCGGTGCACACTTTGAAGAAAATTTATCTGAAAAAGTTTATTATGAAACGCTAGAAAAGGTTAATTATATCCTACTACACAAAATTCCGTGGGAGAACCCCCGTCCTAGTCGCCGTTAGTACTACCCTGGTGCAAGGGTGGAGGATGTAACTAAAAGTGTTGATTTTTTTACAGACGGAACAACCTCTGAGGACACAACGTATGTTAGCCATGTCAGTACTAATAACGTCCTCAATTCTAGATCGGAAGAACTACAGGCTAGGTACAGGACTTACTTGAGCGACTAAAAGAAAAACTTATAAGATTGTTTTAACAGGTATACTTCCTCGAATTATCCAGCGTAACGAGTTCTACAGCAAGGCGACCTATATTAATAATAACTTAGTCACTTTGCCAGCAGGAAGAAGTGCATTTTGCGAATTTTTGGAGCAGTTTCTACGGCAGGAGGGAATTGTTCCTCCTGAGATGGACTTCATCTTAATGACGTTGGAGCTGCGCGTTTAGGAAGACTATTTCAAAATACTGTCTCTTCTTTTCAGGCTGCCGTAACTCGAACGGTCCCCGCGTAATTTCCTTAAATTTCTCTTGCTCGCGCGAAGGTATCGCGGTTACAAACAATTTGAAGGTTCTATCCTTAAATGCTCGTAGCCTACGAAATAAAATAAACGAATTTTTTTCTTTAATTCCTTGTAAGAACTATGATTTAATTACGATAAATGAATCGTGGCTTAGCACTGAAACAAGTGACTTTGTAGGGGACTATCAAATTAGAGGTTATAGACTTTTTGTTAAAAAGAGAATCGGTAGGCGAGGAGGAGGTGCTATGCTACATATCAAAGATAATATTGCGAACGTAATAGAATTAAAGGGTCTTTTCCGTTTCGGGGCTAGCAGCGAATTTTCATGAAAATCGGCATACTAATGTAGTTTAGTCACTGATTTAAAAAATATGATAACTTTCTTTTTTTTTTGAGAAATGAAAAACAAACATGTTAGAGCACTGTAAATAATTAATGTGTATTTTAACTAGCCTAAACTAGTTACAGAGGATTGTGCTAAATTTAGCCAGAGTCACAAACTGCTACTGTTTATGAAAAAGTGCTCTAAGTGTGGGAAAGTTTGTTCCTTTCATAAAAATACTCAATTCTTTCATTGCAAAAAGCGTCGGTCAAACGGTAAAAAGTGCAACGTTACGAAGAATACTTTTTTGAAGGATCCCGGCAGATCTGTAAAAGTAGCAGAAAAAAATGTAATTCCCAGTTAGGTCAATTGAATGCCAGGTTAGGTCAATTGAATGCCCGGTTAGGTCAACTGCCCGCCCTTGACGATTGGTTAGGTTAAGTCATGATATTTTCGTTAAAAACACATTAATTATTTAAAGTGCTCTAACATGTTTGTTTTTCATTTCTCAAAAAAAAAAGTTATTTTTTAAATCAGTGACCAAAACTACATTACTATACTGATTTTCATTAAAATTCGCTGCTAGCCCCCAAACAGAAAAGATCCGAATTAAAGCACAGAATTCCAGAATTGATAGATTCGACTATAGTAGAACTTAATTTGAACGATTTCAAACTTGTTGCCGTTATATACAGGGTGTTTCAGGAGGAAAGGTCAATACTTCGGGAGGTGATAGTATTGGTCATTGTGAGAAAAAAGTTCATATGAACATGTGTTTAATTCTGAATGGTTACGGAGGTAGAGCTGTTTGAATCTGATGCGCGCGCAACTCTTCCTCCCCCCGCGGTGGTCCCATTCAATGGCCACCAAGGTCTCAAGACCTCTCTCCGTTAGATTATTGTTTGTGGGGACGGATGAAAAGTCAAGTTTACAAAAGAAAGGTGGATGCACGAGACGAATTGCTCGCGCGCATTTTGGATGCTGCTGCCCGCATAAAGGAACGTCAAGATCAACTCAGATGAACAACACGCGATCTTCGCACACAAGTTGCAAAGTGCATTGAGGTTGACGGTGGGATTTTCGAAAACGTTTTGTAAACTGTAACAAATTTGTCATTTCTGTATCTGATACCATTCAAAATGCCAATGTTTAAACATTAAATGTTAGAAACAGTAATTGGTTTCTCTTTCTTGATTACCATTAACAATGCTTTTGTATTCATAGTTTCAAACAGCTCTATCTCCGTAACCATTCAGAATTAGACACATATTCATATGGACTTTTTTTCTCATAATGACCGATACTATCACCTCCTGAAGTATTGACCTTTCTCCTTAAACACCCTGTATAGGCCCCCTAATCAAAGAGCTGATACGGACGAAGCGTTATATCGTGAATTAAAGAGAATAATAGGAAGTGAGCAGGCCTTAGTTATGGATGACTTTAATTGCGCTAAAGTGAATTACGATACAATGCAAGGAGACGCGAAAGGTAATCGTTTAGTTCAGTGGTTCCCAAACTTTACTAACTGTCGGACACCTTACAGACTTGTTTTTATTTCTCGGAACCCCAACTCCATATATATATATATATATATATATATATACTGTATATACATACAGAGTGTCCCAAAAAATGTTTACACATCATATTAACATATATATCAATAAGCAAATTAGGCGGATAGTAAATAGATAGCAAATAGGCTTCTTTAATGTTTAAATGTTCGAAATATCAGCCAGCAGCGTCAATATCTTCATGGTTGTGCTGCTTACTTTAATGTTTTAAATGTTCAAAATGCCCGCCACTAGCATCAATACATTCTTGACAATGGCGCGCAACAGATCGGCATACTGTTCGGATTGTTCGGAGTGGAATGTTGGCACAGGCTATTTCAATTTCGTGTCTCAAGGCCTGTCGTATCCTTGGTTTTTCAGCATATACAGTGTTCTTCAGAGTGCTCCACAAGTAAAAGTCTAAGGGTGTTAAGTCAGGAGATCGTGGTGGATACTCCGTACATCCTCTACGTCCTATCCATCTTCTACGAAAACAAACATTGAGAAAATTTCTAATGTTATTGTGGTAATGTGGTGGCGCGCCATCCTGTTGAAAGTAATACTCTTCTTCCAAAAAAAGAGCTCTGATTGAAGGTACAATGGTGTCTTGCAGCATTGATAAGTAAGCAGCACCTGTGACAGGGTCCTCAAAGAAAAATGGCCCTGTCAGTCCTCTGGAAGACAGACCACACCACACTGACACTCCTGGTTGATTAAGTGTTCGTTCTTCTGTTACGCTTGGATTTTCGGTGCCCAGTACACACAGTTGTGTCGATTGATAGTACCATTATGTTTAAAAGTGGCTTCATCGGACGAAACAATGAAATCAGGAAAAGATTGTTTTTCATCACACATGTGCAAAAACCACTCTCAAAATTCTTTTCGACGATCTGGATCGTCCTCATTCATTGCATGGAGCAGTCTAGGTATGTACGGTTTCCACTTTTCACGTCGCGAAATGCGATGAACGCTGGATTTAGAAACACAAGTCTCACGAGAACATTGCCTTGTGGACTTATTTGGAGAGTTTGTGAAAGCCTGTAACACGGTCTCAACACTTTCATTGTCAGTTGAAGTGCGACGTCTTCCAGATTGGCCTTTGTTGACGTTTTGCACTGTTCCGTCAGTCTCAAACTTATCACGTAATCTTGTAATTGTTACTTGTGATGGTGGTATTGTTCCAAATCATTTCTCCAATGTCTCTGTACCTCAGCCACATTCTCCGTCTTCCGAGTAGTGCTTCAGAATCCACTTAGTTGCTCAAACGATAACTGCAACGCCGCCATTTCCTGTAACAAGGGATACTACTGTTATTTAAGTACAATACACCATTACTATACTACTATTACTAAGTACTATAGATATACTAATACATCAGCGCATATTACTATCATCTAAAGTGTGCATGTTGATACATATATATATATATATGGGCTACGTCGTGGCCAATGTCGTAACACCGCTTCCCGGAGATCAGCGAAGTTAAGCAGCATTGGGTCTGGGTAGTAGTTGGATGGGAGACTGTCCTCCGCGCCCAGATTATGTAGCGACCCGTGGTTCGGATCCCACGTAAAGCTGTAGGTCCCCTCCGTCATATGACCTTAGATGTTGCGAAGGAGGTTAAACAACCCCAATTAAAAAAAAAAAATATATATATATATTATATATAAATACAGTATATTTATTTAACTAGAAAAGTTGGTTACAGATTTTAGTGATGAACACAATACAAATTTTTGCACTGAAAACACTTAAGTAAATAAAGCCTATCAGAAATTAACTTCACAGTGCACCACGCCAACGGATATAGTTATACTGATTGGTTCACAACTAATTACGAAACAAGTGCACATCAAATCAACTGGCAACTTAGAAAATTTTAATTTTAACGAAAACATATTGCTCAAAATTAATTAGTTAAATTCTCACGAGTAAAATATATATATTAAAATTTGTCATAAATAATATGACAAATTTTAAATACTATGACAGATTTTATGATATTTATTTTAAAACAGTACTAATCGAACCAGTCTTTTATAAAATCGTTAAAATTAAAATCTGCCAAATTACACTTTTGCAGTAGCCGAGTAGCGAAAATTTATTTACATATACTAAGCAGATTTTAATTTTAGTGAAAAGTATTTAGTGATCCCAAATCCACGATGTTGCCATTTCAAGTCAAAATAAGAATATAAAATATTATTTAACAAAAAGCCACAAGGTAAAATTATGTGTAAATATTAGGACCTTAATTAGACCTTAATATTAAGACCTGATTAGACTGATTAGAAAACGTGTCACGGAACCCTTGTTAAGCCTCCGTGGAACCCCAGGGTTCCGCGGAACACAGTTTGGGAACCAGTGGTTTAGTTGATTTTCTCAAGGATAGCTTCCTTATTCAAAAGGTTGGGGAACCTACGAGGTTGCACAGTATTGTAGATTTAGAAATAACTACGGATGATAGGCTAATCACGGATCTTCAAGTAATAGAACCGTTAAGCAATAGCGATCACAATATGGTAGAGTTTGTCCTCTCAGTAAGTCACTTGAAACCAGCTAACTCGACTAAAATTCCTAACTTCCAGCGCACAGACTTTTGTAAATTTAGAAATGAATTGTTACATATCAATTGTTACACGTCAATACACGTAATGGGGATCTCCAACGCAAAAATAATGTGGGAAGCGTTTGAAACAGTATTTAGGGCTATAAATGAGGAATGTGTGCCGTACAAGATTAAGCGTGCGAAAGTAAATAATAAGCCCTTGTGGTTTACTTCTAGAGTAAGAGATATTATAGAGTAGAGATAGGGCTTATATGCTACATAGGTGCGATAAAGACAATTTGTGTTTACGAAACAACTACATATCTCTAAGGCGTGAAGCGAAAAGCGTAATAAAAAAGTCCAAGCGTGATTTTGAAATCTCCATAGCTCGTGACGGCAAAGAAAACCCCAAGCGATTTTTTCAATACGTCAACAATAGCAATCCAGTAAAGAGTGTCTTGGGGCCGTTAAAAAATCCTGACGGAGAGCTAGTTCCTGAAAACAAGCAAATGGCTACCTTGCTAAATGAATTTTTTACCTCAGTTTTTACAATAGAAAATGTAACGAATATCCCTACGATCATAGACATAATACCTTTTGATAATGGTAATACTTTCGATAATATTGTGGTTAGTGAAAGGCAGGTAATGCACTATATTGGTAAAATGAAAATGCTTAAATCACCGTGGCCGGATTCCATATATCCCATACAAATAAAAGAATTAAAAGAAAGCATTGTTGGGCCTCTAACAAAGATTTAGATGTCGGCCTAGTCAGTAGAGTTTCAAAGTTTGCGGATGAAACGAAGTTGGGTGGTAGGGCAATTAATGATGAAGATAGAGGTAAAATCAGGAAGATCTGAATAAAATCGTTGATTGGTCAGTCACATGGCAAATGAGATTTAACATCAATAGGTGCAAAATTTTACATACAGGTTCGCGTAACGGTAATTTTGCGTATAGTACAGTATGTCAGGGAAGGAGTTGGCAAGCGTAGAACAGGAAAAAGAATTAGGAGTTATAGTCGCTGGTGATTTAAAAGTAACGAAACAAAGTACAGCAGCGGTCAATAAAGCGAACAAAGTGCTAGGTTTTATAGCTAGGAATTTTGAGTACAAATCGCGCGATATAATTGTTTCTCTTTATAAATCATTAGTTAGACCCCATTTGGAGTACGCGATCCAATTTTGGAATCTGCATATGCGCAAAGATATAGACAAAATCGAAAGAGTTCAAAGACGAGAAACCCTCGTCGTAGGCGCCGTTACTGCTACCTTGGTGCAAGGGTGAAGGATATAACTAATAGTGTTGACCATTTTACAGACGGAACTTCTGAGGACACAACGTATGTTATTCATGTCGGTACTAATAACGTTTTAAATTCTAGATCGGAAGAGCTGCTGGCTAGGTACAGGGACTTACTAGAGCGACTAAAGGAAAAAACTAAAAAGATTGTTTTAACAGGTATACTTCCTCGAATTATCCAACGTAGCGATTTCTACAGCAAGGCGACCTATATCAACAATAACCTAAAGTCTCTTTGCCAACAGGAAGGAGTGCATTTTGCGAATTTCTTGAACAGTTTCTATTGTAGGAGGGACTTGTTCCTCGGAGATGGACTTCATCTTAATGACGTTGGAGCTGCGCGTTTAGGAAAACTATTTCATAATACTGTCCCTTCTTTTCAGGCTGCCGTAACTCGAACGGTCCCCGCGTAATTTCCTCAAATTTCCCTTGCGCTCGCGAAGGTATCGCAATTACAAACAATTTGGAAGTTCTATCCTTAAATGGTCGTAGCCTACGAAATAAAATAAAGGATTTTTTTTCTTTAATTCCTTGTAAAGACTAAGATTTAATTGCGATAAATGAATCGTGGCTTAGCACTGAAACATGTGACTTTGTATGGGATTATGAAATTAGAGGTTATAGCCTTTTTATTAAAAACAGAATAGGTAGGTGAGGAGGAGGTGTTATGTTGTATATCAAAGATAATATTTTGGAATCCGCATATGCGAAAAGATATAGACAAAATCGAAAGAGTTCAAAGACGAGCAACTAAGATGATTCTGTCGCTTAGGTCGAAGTCGTACGAGGATAGGCTTAAGGAGTTAAAATTGACTACACTGGAGACTAGGAGGCTAAGGGTTGATCTAATCCAGGTTTTTAAAATTATGAATGGGTTCGATAACGTAGATAGGGATAGCTTTTTCGAAATATCTCTATAATAGGACTAGAAATAACGGGTGTAAGTTGACAACTAGAATGTTCGAGACAGCAGTTGCCAAAACCTTTTTTACGCATAGAAGAGTAAATAGCTGGAATAGTTTGCCGGTAGAAGTAATTAGTAGCACGTCTATAAACATGTTTAAAAATCGATTAGACGCATATGGTGATAGATTGGGTATAGTTTAAAGTAGTAAAGTTAAGGCTTTGTGGTTCGGAACCCACGTAAAATTGTAGATCCTCTCCGCCACCACAGAGGACATGCACAACACACAATTACGAACAGAGTTAGGTAGACTAGCCATGTGTTGATCTTAGGGTCTTTGTTGGTTTGAAACATTATAATATAACTATGATTACGTCACTTAGGTCATAGTCGTACGGGGATAGGCTTAAAGAGATAAAACTGACTACACGCGAAACTAGGAGGCTAAGGGATTATCTAATCCAGGTTTTTAAAATTATGAATGGGTTCGATAACATAAATAGAGATAGCTTTTTCGAAATATCACAATATAGAAGAACTAGAAATAATGGGTGTAAGTTGAGAATAGAAGGTTCGAGACAGCAGTTGCCAAAAACTTTTTTACGCATAAAATAGTAAATAGCTGGAATAGTTTGCCGGTAGAAGTAATTAGTAGCATGTCTATAAACATGTTTAAAAATCGATTACAAGCATATGTTGATAGATTGAGTATAGTTTAAGGTAGTAAAATTAAGGTTTTTGTGGTTCGGAACCCACGTAAAATTGTAGGTCCCCTCCGCCACCACGGAGGACATGCGCAATACACAATTACAAACACGGTTAGGTAGAGCAGCCATGAGTGGATCCTAGGGTCTGTGTTCGTCTGAAACATTATAACATTATAAAATGGACATTCTAACCATAAAAATTTAAGTCAGGGGTTCGAGTCCTGATGTTATTATACTGTTATGAGACTAAGACGGAAATGAATGGTGGATGTTAAACTCCATAGAATGACGTCATACATATAAGTGGGTATGGTTTCCCACAAATTTTTATTTATTATATATATATATATATATATATACAGGGTGTTTCAGGAGGAAAGGTCAATACTTCGGGAGGTGATAGTATCGGTCATTGTGAGAAAAAAAGTTCATAAGAACATGTGTCTAATTCTGAATGGTTACTGAGATAGAGCTGTTTGAATCTGATGCGCACGCAGCTCTTCCTCCCCCCGCGGTGGTCCCATTCAATGGCCACCAAGGTCTCAAGACCTCTCTCCGTTAGATTATTGTTTGTGGGGATGGATGAAAAGTCAAGTTTACAAAAGAAAGGCGGATACATGAGACGAATTGCTCGCGCGCATTTTGGATGCTGCTGCCCGCATAAAGGAACGTCAAGATCAACTCAGACGAACAACACGCGATCTTCGCACACAAGTTGCAAAGTGCATTGAGGTTGACGGTGGGATTTTCGAAAACATATTGTAAACTGTAACAAATTTGTCATTTCTGTATCTGATACCATTCAAAATGCCAATGTTTAAACATTAAATGTTAGAAACAGTAATTGGTTTCTCTTTCTTGATTACAATTAACAATGTTTTTGTATTTGTTGTTGTTGTTGTTTAGCCGATCAGCCCACCCTGATCGAGCAAGCCGGCGGCACGCAGGTAACCGATCGCCCTCTTCGGAGTGGACCAGAGGTTCAGCGCACTCGTGATGTTGTGTTGTGTTCGTTGTTGTGCTACAGCGGTACAGTCTGTCATAATGTGTTCAATTGTTTGTGGTGTGTCGTGGCACAGGTGGCAGGTGTCGTCTATGGAGTTGTCTAGTCTGTGTTTATATGTTAGTAAGTTGGGGTGATGTCCACATCGGAATCGTGCTAAGTTAACTCGATCCGATCTGCTCAGGCTGATCTCTGACCTGTTAATGGGTGGCGGCTTCGCACCTAGGACCGCATTCGGACCGAGTCGTGTCAGTGCTTTGTGGGTTAGGTGTGTGTGTATGTGTTTTCTGTACTGTGTGATGTCTGTGGGGCGTGGTATGGAATGGAGTATTTGGTTATAATATCTCTCTGGTGTTACCTTAATGGTGCGAGGTGTTGGTGCATGACTGTACATGTAGTGGCAAGGGTGTTGTGGGTTAGTTGTCGCTGCTGCCATGAATTGTGTTCCCCTCATGTCTAAATGTTCTCTAACTTTCAGTATTTTTGTTTCTGTGTGCAGGTGTTCTATTGGGGGAATGGGACAACTGGCCGCGGCCAACTAGCCGCAGCCCAACTCACCACGGCCAACTCGCCGTAGCCAACTGGCCGCGGTGGCCAGATTTTATAACTTATAATTTTATAATTTTAAATTTTTTATTGTAAATATAATTTTAGAGGCTGTGCACCTGGGTGTTGAATGCCCGGTTAGGTCAACCGTACGCCCTTGACGATTGGTTAGGTTAGGTCGTGATATTTTCGTTAGCTTTAACGAAAATATCACGACTCAACATAACCAATCGTCAAGGACGTACAATTAACCTAATCGGGCATTCAGTTGACCTAACCGGGCATATACTGTGTGTACACACACACATATATATATATAGCGTTCAACATCCACCGGCAACGCCGGGTCGCTCCGTATATATATATATATATATATATATATATATATATGTATATGTATATATATATGTATATATATGTATAATTGTATATATGCGTGTGTATTTCCACAGGAAATGTGGAATGTTTATCAACGCTGCTTGAATGACGAAGACAGGACTAACAATCACGCAGAAGCTGCGCACCGAAGACTGCAAAATGAACTTGGAATGCAACATCCTACGATTTGGAAATTTATTGATGGTTTGAAAAAAGTTCAATGAGGAAGAGATCTATATTACGAGCAGCTGATTGCAAGGCAAAATCCTCCAGT
Source organism: Bathynomus jamesi (assembly GCA_023014485.1). Classification (NCBI taxonomy): domain Eukaryota; kingdom Metazoa; phylum Arthropoda; class Malacostraca; order Isopoda; family Cirolanidae; genus Bathynomus; species Bathynomus jamesi. Next base: position 237,695 of record JAJOZX010000794.1, read on the forward strand.
CAAGTTAAAAAAATTCAGAGAAGCAGATGCAAGGATAAAATCAATTGTCAGTAAATTTGACAGTCGAAATTTTGTTGAATACTTTAAGGGAATTGCCCATAACTTTTCATAGATATTTGCATTTATATATTTATTTTATTTTTTTTACTCCAATAAAGTACTTTCATAAAGCAATTTTAACACACTTGTTTTATTACACAATTTTCCTAAAAAAAAATTTTTTCTATATCACGGCGAGTTGGCCGCGGCGAGTTGTCTTATTCCCTATATCTGCGGCGAGTTGGCTACGGCGAGTTGGCCGTGGTGAGTTGGGCTGCGGCTAGTTGGCCGCGGCCAGTTGTCCTAGACCCTTCTATTGGTGTTGTTTGAGTGCATCCTGTAATGATACGAAGAGCGTTGTTTTGTATTGTCTGTAAGGTGTTTATGTGTGTTTGAGATAATGGGTGCCCAGCATGGGCTAGTATAGTCCATAACTGAACGAATATATTGTTTGTATATGAGTGATGTTGTTTCCTGCTGGTGTCCAAAGTTTGTGCCTGTTAGTACCCTAAGCGTGTCAAGTCTTGACGTACATTTGTTTTTAATATCCTGAATGTAGTTTGCAAAAGATAATGATGTGTTGTATGTGACCCCAAGTATTTTGGTCCTGTGAGTGTGTGGAATGTTGATGTTCTTTAGGGTAAGCTGTGGAATTACCTGGTGTTCTTTTGTGTTGCTTGTAAGCAAGGTGATGGTTGATTTTGTGGGCGCTACTTTGAGTCTATTGTGTGTGAGCCAGTCTTGTATACTGTTTATGTATGTTTGTAGGTTATTTGTAGCGGTGTCGATGTTGTTGTGGGTGGATGTTAGAGTGATGTCATCTGCATATGATGATAATGTAAGCTTGTTATCTATGGGTGTTGGAATGTCATGCATGTATAAGTTGAAGAGTGTTGGTGAGAGAACAGAGCCTTGAGGGACCCCGTTCGGAAAAAGCTTGTTTTTGGATGACTTGCCATTAAATGTGACATGTGAGTATCTTCCTGAAAGATAGTTGCTCAGCCACCTTTTGGTGTTATTGTGCATGTTTGTGTTGAGTATTTTGTTTATGAGAGGGAAGCGTGGGATAGCATCAAATGCTTTACTAATGTCTATTGTTTCTAATAGTGTACGTTGAGCTGGTCGTCTGGAGTTGATGCCATCCATGATGTGCTGCGTCAGGTTAGTGAGTAATGTCGTGGTTGAGTGGTGAGGTCTGAATCCATGTTGAGTAGGCGATAGTGGAATGTGTGGGTTGGTGAGTTGTAACATTAGTCTTTCTGCTACTTTGGAAGGTGTGCATAGTAAAGTAATGGGTCTACAGGAAGCTGGTTCTGTTGGATTTTTGTTTGGTTTGAGTAATGTAATAATTTTACCTTGTTTCCATATATCAGGAATAATACAGTGTTGGTATGAATATGTGCTGATATTTGTGAGAGCTAGTATTCCTTGTGGGCCCAAGTGTTTAAGGTGTATGTTAGATACGTTGTCTGGTCCAGTAGCCTTCGAATTCTTAATGTTTTTGATGATGTTGTTGGTCTGGTCTGTATTGAAGGGTGTAATGGTTGTGTCGAGTCTGTAGGTTTTCTTGTGTCTGGCTGTTTGTCTGTCTGCATGTTTCTGGTTGTTGTCTCTGTTTAAGTGACTTATCTTTGCGTACTGATTAACTAGAATGTTAGCTTGTTGTGTGTATGTTGGGATATTATTTTGGCTGCGACAGATAGCCGCGTGTGAGGTGTGAATGCCGCTGTTAGAGTGGGTAATGCCGTTTATAGTCTTGTATAGCCTGGATGTATCTGTGAAGTGGTTTAATGTTGTTATGAATTCCCTGAATGTTTCTGTTTGTTTTTCTTTGAGTTTGTTGTTTATTTCTGTGTTGAGCTGTTGTATCTGCTGTTTTATGGCTTCTGCGTGTGGGGTTTGTGTGTTATATTTGAGGTTGTTACGTTGCCTTATAAGGTGGGCTATTTCTCTAGTGCAATTTGGGTTGTATTTCCTAATGTTGCCCTTCGGTATGTATTTGTTTGCATTATTGATGATCTGATTAAATGTCTTGAGTGTTGTATTGATGTTTATGATGGGTGTGCTGTTTAATGTGGTGAATTGTTCCTCAGTCTGTATTTTGAACTGTTCCCAATCAGCTTTCTTGTAATTTCTGTAAGTGTGCCTAATGCTGTTGGGGCAGAGTGTAGAATGTGTTGTAATGATGATGGGCAGGTGGTCTGATGACGGTTGTTTTTCTGTTCTCCATTGTATATGTGTTGCTACTGAGGGGGAACAGAACGTTATGTCTGGGGAGGAGTTTCAGTATCCTGCTTGATGTGGTATGTGTGTATGTTCTTCTGTATTGTTAAGAATGAAGAGGCTGTTTAGTTGTATGGCTATGTTGGCGCCTCTGGTGTTGCTTTGGTTGTGCAGGTACCAACTAGTGTCTTTGGCGTTGAAGTCTCCTCCTAAGATGACATTAGTGAGAGAGGCCAGATTGTGTAACTGTGGATTGTAATTGGCTGGCACCTGAGGTGAACTATCTGGTGGGATGTAAATGTTGATTAGTGTGGTGTTGTGTTTTGCGCGTGTTTTAATGTTAACTGCCTGTATTTCTATCGTGTTATCTGCTTGGATTGTGTTTGTAATGTTTTGGGTAGCATCAGTGTAGCTAATGCTTTTACGTATGTAAGTGATGAGTCCACCCCCGTTACCCCCAGTACGATCTTGACGGATCGCCGTGAAGTCAGGGATGGTGGGTGTTTTGTGTGTGCTTTTTAGTTTTGTTTCTTGTATAAGTGCTATGTGAATGTTTTGTTCGTGTACGAATTCCCCAAGCTCCATGATTTTGTTTGTGGGGCCATCTACGTTGTACTGTAATATGTTAATATTATACTTCTGTATGTGTCTCATGGTGCTATTGTGTCTATGTCTTTGTGTATGGTGACATGTGTAAGTTGTAGTGGGGCCTGGATTAGTCTTAATGTCGCCAGAGAGTAAGAGTAGTTCGGGGAGCACGCAATTGCTCCCTGTAATTGAAAAAATAGCACGCTGAGAATAGGTCCGGCCCCGGGAGCCGATCGGCACTCTGACCGTGCCACGCAACAGGCCGTCGACTGCCAGTCTGGCCAACCGTAGACAACCCGCTGCACGGAGATTTGAGGAAGTTTGGCCACCAGCGCGTTGATGTTTTGGTTTGACGTCGCCTCTTCTTCTCGTTGACGTGTCCGCGCTGGAGGATGCAGCCACTGTTAGAAGCTTCCTCGTCAGCTGCTAACACTTTTTTCACGTTGTTCTAGGTACCTGTTCAGAGGTTTTTTATAAACAAATCTCAGTTTTCTGCTCAAAACGGCTCTTTCTAATTTTAAAATTGATTAGTCAAGGAAGGAAGATGTTGACTTCTATTTTGCGACAACAGTTGATGATATTTATGTTACTTTACTGATTAATGAAAATGATTAGGCTCTTCAAGTTACAGTATAAAAGAGTTCTTTCGTAATCTTTCTTTCGTTATTTACACTCTAATCAGGTAGGTACTTTACTTATGCGAACTTTCTTCAGAGTTTCTTCATATACTGTGAATATCTTCAGAGTTTCCTCGTTAATCAATCTGATACTTCTGTTGTTCGTGAAGCATGCAATCAAACCACAGTAAGAAGTTGAAGTTAGAAGTAAGACGTTTTGTATTTGTAGATTCAAACAGCTCTATCTCCGTAACCATTCAGAATTAGACACATGTTCATATGAACTTTTTTTCTCACAATGACCGATACTATCACCTCCTGAAGTATTGATCTTTCCTCCTGAAACACCCTGTGTATATATGTATATATATATATATATATATATATGGGAATGAACTCAGAATGGTTTCGTGAGATTTTTTATGATACACACAGACTGAGCATGGAACAAGGAACTCTTCTAGGAAAATTAAATCCACTATAGTCCGAATAAGTAATGGTAAATGACAAATACTATAGTTTTTTCTTTTTCATGATGCTAGCGCGACGTGGGCAACGGGTCACTCGCAAAGAGGTCCCAAAAATATAGTTTCCCTCACCAGCTATTTGCAAAGCAGGTAGGATCCAGCTTTGGGACAGGATCTAGGGTATAAAGCAGCCTAGCCCAGCTAAATTTAGAACCTCAATATAAGCAAAAGACTCGCTGTCTTCACGTCAGATTGAATACATCAAATAAAAAGGGGTAACTATTATATTTTTAGCCAAAAAACCAAAACTTAAACCTCAACTGGCAGAATTGAGCATCCACTTTTCAAGGCACATAACATATCCGTTTCATGATGGGAATAAAATCAGAATGGTTCCCTGAGGTTTTTTATGATACACACAGACCGTGCGAGTGACCCGTTGCCCACGTCAGGCTAGCATCATGAAAATGAAAAAATCTATAGTATTTGTCATTTACCATTACTTATTCGGACTATAGTGGATTTAATTTTCCTAGAAGAGTTCCTTGTCCCATGCACGGCCTGTGTGTATCATATATATATATATATATATATATATATATACAGGGCTATTCAAAATGATTCATCCGATTTCAGCTGAGAATACTTCCGTACCTATCAACCGTGCATCAACTGGGCATACACCACATGAAAGGAAATCTCCGAGTTTTACAAGATCACCGCGAGAGGGCTCCAAAGTCACGCCGTGGCCTAGCCTAGCAACAAACAGTCAGTGTGAAAATGGCGTCCGCACAGCAGAAGGCGTTTTGTGTGTTGCAGTTTTCGAGCTGTAAATCGGTAGTCACAGTGCAGCGTGAGCCCCCTAGGTCGCCGGATCTTACACCGTGCGACTTCTTCCTTTGGGGGTACGTTAAGGATACTGTGTACGTGCCACCGTTGCCCACATCTTTGGATGAGCTCCGAACTCGCATTGTTACTGCCGTAGAGTCAGTGACAACGGACATGCTGGAGCGAGTATGGGAGGAATTCGACTATCGTGTCGACGTTGCTCGTGTAACTAGGAGAAGTCACATAGAGCATTTATGAGGTGAGAGACAAAATTTGGACAGTTTTTCTTTTGGTTGATGTATCACAAATATCACTGTATTTGTAACATTAAAAAATATTCTCATTTGAAATCAGGTGAATCATTTTGAATAGCCCTGTATATATATATATATATATATATATATATATATATATATATATATATATATATATATGAATAAAACAGGAAGGAATTGGTGGGGTAGGTCGTTCCCCCATTTCCTCATCCGAGGGTGATGGAGATCACTAAAGTTAATAAAATGACGCGTACGTGTATATTTATTTAAAAAAATTTATATTTACCTTTATCTTCTTTCATCAGAACCGTACCCCAACCCCACAATCCTTCAACCGTTTGCCTTAACCCTTAAACGACGGGTATGTACGAAGTCCTCACCCTTCATAGACGCAAAAAAATTGGAAAAATATAAATTTAATATATTTATAAATTTTAACATAAATCCATTTAATCCATTTATTGTTTTTATATCTTGCTTCTAAATTTTTTTCATCGTGTGAAAATTCCGAAAACAGCGTCCGATACACAATCCAGCACCACACTCCTTGCACCAGATTGTCACCATTTTTTTTCTTTTTTCGGTCCTCTCGAAATGCATGCATATATGGCATTGTCTCTGCCCCCTTTTTCTATTTCCTGATGATGGAGCATCTTCTAAGGAGTGTCGTAATATGACGTCTTTTCCAACTAGTTTGTCAGGAGCATCAATACTATGCCTTCCAGGAACAGGACATGTAAATCTTCCAAAGTTTTCAAGCAGCTGGTTTATGACATTGTAGCTAAATTTTCTCAAGGATGGCTTAGTTCCAGTTTTCACTGATAAATCTCGCTTACGTTTACCATACTGTTTCACTGCACTTGCCATAGCACCAGATGAACTTGCACCATACGCACCTTGCTGCTCCATTTTATAAAGTGTTAATGAACCAAATCAGAAGAGCGGCAACCACATCGGGCATAGACTGAGGAGGTTGCCATTTAGTCATTGTGAGTCTTCATCATCAATATATAATGACCGGCGTTCTGTAAGGATCATCAATTGATGATGACCGACGTTTAAGGGTTAATATATATATATATATAAATATATATATAAAGAACGATGCTTGTGTAGAAGAGCGTTCCGCACAAGATGAGGAGGGAGAACGAGCAAATGAAAAATGAGGTACCTCCCAAGAATCGAACCCGGGATCATCCAATTGCCGGTCAGATATGTTAACCACTACACCAAGGACCCCGATTAGTCAGTACTCGTAATTCTCCTACATACGAGCGGAATCAAATGCCCGGAGGGGGCACCTTCGCATGCCGTGCATATATACATTTTAACAGCAAACAACACAGTATAATTAATGTAAAGAACGACGCTTGTGTAGAAGAGCGTTCATGTAAGATCTGAACGATGTACCGCTACATCATCTGAAGGCAGAAGACGCTCACCTGTCCACTTACTGATAGACCCACTATCGTTTAATTTCATTGATCGAACGGAAAGCAGTGTTGCGACGTCGCCATGACACAGGTCCACGAGAGACAAAGCTGTTTTATCTCCCTTTTTATCCAGGTGGATATCTGTCTCCTGTAGCATTTGGAAATGAAGTGAGAATATAATTTTCCTGAACCCACGTATATCTTAATTATTATTAGTGTATATCCCTATATGTTGGCTATTTAAGATTATTTAATATATTATACTGCATGATTAATAATATCTTTTGAATGAAAGTCGAATTATATGTTATATGTGCAATTTAATAAGACGTTAATTTCCGTCATAGAACCACACGCAGTTGCATGTTATTAACCAAACAATATATTTACTGCTTGCACAAAATAAACAATTGTAGGTCTTTACTAATTCTGAAATATAGGAGATTGGTTGGATAAAAATTAACACAAATAATTTGAGGACATACACTGTAAAAATGAAATATTAACATTAAAAATAATTAAAAAGGAAATTTAATAATAATGATAAAAAGCACTATAATAACATATCAAGCCCAGGGAAACCCATTACGTAATCAGAACAGCAAGTTACGAAGCGAAAATTATGCCTAAAAATCCTTTTTATCAAAGTTTTAAGAATTCCGCCATTATCCTCGGAGCAGTTCGTATAGTCTCCTCTTGTTGTAATTCTATAATTTGTTTTTTCATATGAGAGCATTTGCAGCCGCTAAAGCAAAGCCCAACATATATAAATTTAGAATGCATAGAAGAGCCGTAAAGACTTCATTATGAGTATGTGTACGTCTGGTCCATTTTCGCATCGAAGGAAATGCTGTAATAACAACTACCACTCACCCAAGATTAAAGTTGTGCAAAATAAACAAATTTTATGAGCTCTAAATGGAGGGATGGGATTATTATATGTAATATGCGGCGTTATGCGCTCCAACCGAATTCTCAAGCAGCCTTTTCGTTCCATTTCACTCATTTTATTACAAAGAACAATACTTACTTTATTACACACACACACACACACACACACACACACACATATATATATATATATATATATATGAAAATTATTTCACGAAAGTAACACGTGAAAAATATTTATGATGAATAAAACCACGAAGGAAAGGAAACACAGAACGGTGCTCAAGCGCTTTCGTCTAATGACATCCTCAGGAACACTGAAGTACATAAAGGGTTACAGCCTATATATAGGTTACAGAAAAAAAAAAAAACTATACATATATATATATATATATATATATATACACAATAAACGGAGAGATAAAAAAAATTAGTTTAGTATCTATCGGAAAAAACAAACAATTTGTCCTACGTACATTTTTACTCGGGACATGACACCCCCACTAAGAAGGCCATTTTTTCTTCAATGTTTCTCCGCGCCCTTAGGATCGCCAGTCCGGAATACATCGATGCCGAATTGGAAAAAATCAACGGTATTGGAAGTGATCTGTGTTATCCATCTGCGTTTATGGAATCTTGTCTCAACAAGGCAAAACGAACTTTCTATCGTGTGAATAATAACATTCATACTTTGTCAAAAATATTTTAGTACTTCCATTTTTCCCGGGCTTTTTAGGCATTGCTAATGTACTTAAACTTTTGGATATTAATGTAGTATTTTCATATAACAATATTGTGAAAAATATCATAGTAAAAAATAGCCCTACCAATAATTCAGGCATTATCTATAAAATTGGTTGTAAACAATGTGATTCCTTTTACATAGGTCAGACGGGAAAGGATTTGCACACACGTATAAAACAGCATCAATATTCCGTTAGAACAGGACAGTCGTCCAGTGCCCTTTTTATCCATTTGTCAGAGTTATCCCACTGTATTGATTGGAATAATGCTTCAGTTTTATTTCACTCTAGCAACATTGTTAATAGAAATATTCTTGAGTCTGCCATTATCCAACTCACAAATAACTTCAACATAAGCAAAGGTCTTTTTCAACTCGATCCTGTTGTTTTGAATTCCTTCAGAACAGATTTAGATAAGAAGGGTAGAACGCTAAATCTTTGGTAAACTTGTATGCTACTCAAATAACTTGTATTTTTTTAATGTTTTTTTATATACATCGAACCGAAACAAGAAGGGCAAAGTGCTAAAACCCGGGCAGATTTCCACTATAAATTTATTTTTTATTTTTTTTTCTATAACATTGGTTGGAAATAATTAATTTGATGTTGTGCTAATCTTGTGCTAAAAATCGGTAGTTTTTCTCTTGCAAATTTGTATGCTCCTCCCACAATCCTTTAATGTTTAATAATTTTTTTAAATTTTTTTTTCTCTCCGTTTATTGTATATATATATATATATATATGTATAATTTTTTTTTTTTCTGTAACCTATATATAGGCTGTAACCCTTTATGTACTTCAGTGTTCCTGAGGATGTCATTAGACGAAAGCGCTTGAGCACCATTCTGTGTTTCCTTTCCTTCGTGGTTTTATTCATCATATATATATATATATATATATATACATATACACAGTATATATGCGTGTGTGTGTATGTGTATGTGTGTATATGTGTATTTAGTGGGATAATATTGTTAAGTAACACGTTTTAATACTTCGGGATATTAATATATATATATATATATATATAGAGTCAACATCCGAAGTTCATTGATTATAACTGTGCATTTAAATAAAGCATATCACTAATAACAGGAGTAACTTCCGAAACATGTGAATATTAAATCTTCATAATGTTGACATGGGCGTTGATCATCCTTTTCAATCTTAAATATCGGTTCTCAAAGAACACTACTTTTTCTACGATTACGTGTATATATAACCTTTCAACCTTTCAAAAGTTCCGTGCGATGATTCCTCACTTCACGAAGGTCAAGCTTATATATACACTCGGATACAAAAACCGTGTTCACGTCAGAAATAAGTAAGCATAATATGAAACATGACGACATTAACATCTAAATTAGTTGACATGGAAAGGTTACATAGTGTATGTACATTGTGTCATAACAATCGTAGAAATTTGTGCGGAACTATTATTATTTTATACCCAGTTGTTGACTATTATTGACCCAGTTAACTATTATTATTTTATACCCAGTCCGAACTTGAAATGTTGTTTTAGAACTAAACAAATCGTACACGAAATTACTGTGTAGGTTATAGACTATATTATATAGGGGGCGCGGAGGTAGACAGAACGTAAGGAAATTGAATCAGAATGAATAGGTTTTATTTGCCTACATATCCATGTTTTCTTTTCGGCGTTTATAGCTTGCTCTGAAGATGGTTACTGTGATAACTGAAACGTTAACAAGTTTGTTCAATAAAAGATTAAGTTAAGATGCTCGAAGTCGCGCCCTGATAACTGTTATAGTGATTTCATTCATTCGATATTTCCCAAGCTATGTATTTCCTTCCGACGGAAGTCACGCGCAGTGACGCAGACAGTTTCTTTGATTTCACTTGGGAAACACAATGCTTTCAGGTGACGTCCGCTTGCGTGATGGCGTAGCCAGGTTCCGTTCCCTTGACTATATAAGAAGGGGATCAGCGCCCTTATGGCAGATCCCTGAAGGAGGTTCTCCGGGCCGAAGGGTTTCGGTCCGTTAACGGGAATTGCTTTTGAGAATTGGAAGATTGGGTATCAATTTGAAGTCTGACCGTTTAGAGAGAAAGATCGGTAGTTTGGAATTGATTCATATACTGTAAGTCTGGGGACTCAGAACGGACGAGAGACCGTCCAAGAAGGGGTTTCGACTTATTTCATATCTTACAATGAAGATAAAGTAACATTTTATCATTATGAAACTTGTATTATTTTTTTTATTATTATTACCTCCCTGTTCTATATAAAAGAAACATTTGATTAACGCTAATCCATTCTATTTATCTCGCCTATATTCAAATTAAAGATCATGTAAGCCGTTGTGTTTATTTTCTACTCTTTGGACTTTGATAACTGGGATAAAAGAAAAACACGGGCCCACACAGTACTCCTCGATTGTGGGAATATGAAGAGTAAAATATTTCTGCATCCAGGAGTGCTAAAGTAATAACTCTCTCTCTAGTAACATCCTGACCTTGCCCGAACCACGGAGAGAGCCGGTTATTACATATATACATTATTATACATGTATACCTTTCTTTTCAACCTTTCAGATGTTCCGTGCGATGATTCCTCATTTCACGAAGAAGCAGATGGGTGATTCTACTAAAGAAAGTGTAGGTAGAATTGCAGGTATTTGGAACCTCTCTCTCTCTCTCTCTCTCTCTCTCTCTCTCTCTCTCTCTTTAATGCTAGGTCGATAAGGAATAAGTTTTGCGAGCTACTGGCGCTCTTAGCATCAGAATACTAGGATATCGTTGCTATCACCGAGTCCTGGATTCATACTGATGGCAGGAACTACTGTACGTTGGGGAGTTCGAAATTCCAGGGTATAGAATGTTTCACAAGGCCCGCACCCATTGGGAGTGGGGAGAGGTACTAATATAAGTCAGGGACACGTTGAGTCCGGTTGACTGCCAGTTCCGATCGGAACGGGAGCTGCTTGGCGTCGATCTGAACGTGGGAGGGACGAACTATAGGTTAATCTTGGTGTACAGACCTCAGCATCTCCTCCTTGAGGAGGATACAGCCCTGTACACCGAACTCCGTAGCCTGCTAGGGGACAGGGTGTGCGTAGTTTTAGGAGACTTCAACTGTCGTGGCATAAACTGGGAAAACAGGACTGCTGATGCCGAAGGGAGGAGGCTAGTTGACTTTGCTGATGAGAACTTCCTGACTCAGTGGGTCAATGGGCCTACACGAGGCGAAAGCGTTCTAGACTTAGTATTCACGACCGAAGACAACCTCGTCACTGGCCTCACCGTTGACAAATCGTTGGGCGGGAGTGATCACGGTCTGATTAGGTTCTCTGTCTGCGTCCCTCGGGTGAAGCGTAGTAACTCGAGAGGCAGTAAGCTCGATCTACGGCGGGTGGACTTTGTTGGCCTCGGGGATAGCGTAGGCGAGATGGGGTTAGAGGTCGGCGGCGATGTTGATGGAGTGTGGAGTGCATTCCGGGACGAGTTTATGGTGCTGCAGTCTGCTGCCATATCCTCAAAACCGGTCACCCCTGCTTCAGCGCAGCCTAAGTGGTTCAGTCGTGACATCGCTTCGGCTATCCGAAATAGAAAAGCTGCGTATAGGAGGGCGAAGGCCAATCGTTCCCATGAGAACACTGAGGCGTATGTCCGCTTGTGCAGGGAAGTGAAGGCGAAGGTTAGGCTAGCTAAACGTAACAAAGAACTCCGGGTGGCGTAACTTTTATAATGGGATGTCTCGCGCTTATTCTTTCTCCTAGAAATTAACAGGTGGCAAGATATAAATAAATTCATTCATTTGAGTTATCTGTCCTAAGCTCCGTCCCCTGTATGATCGGTCACGTGACTCCTGCTACTGCCTGGGCATATTTCTACCCTGCGTGCTCAGTTGAGCAGTGCAAGCCGTGGATCTCAGATGTGTATTTTCTCACGTAGACGAAAAATAGTGTTCGCTATCTTTTATATTGCGTACTCGAGTTTTATGAAGTGATATTCGGTAAAGTTTGAAGATGTGGTGCACACTGAAAGACCTCTATTCTACACCATCCTTTGATGCCTTTAAGGCTACATTGAGCCGTGCGAAGGAACAAGAGGTACAAATCCTCTACGACTAATCTGATGAGAGCATTGCAGTATTTCGTGGTACAAGTGATGTATTGAACTATGTTATTGACCTAAACTTTATAAAAGCTTACACATACCGTGAAGTAGAAGAAACAACACGTGCAGAAGAGAAGCAGCTGCTATGGTTAGTGAGTCTTGTTGAAGAGTGGCGCGACAAGCGAAATTATATTATATTGCATCATACCGATTACTTGTACCCTGCGACTGAGAATGTAAATCTTGTCATCATGGAAAATCTTAAGTATTTTTACCACTACATTAATATATATCATGTCGAGGTTTGTAGTGAGATTGTGGCTAAAGGTCTGCGTGAGTATGTAATAGAAATTAAAGACGAGTATCGTTTGCTAGGCAAAAAGGAAAAATATGGGCACATGTTTCTCTCAAATAGTGTGCCGAAATGTGAATAAAATGTGTTTAGTTTGTGAAAATGCACGAAAATGTTTGGCTGGTTGGTAGATAAATGAGCATCCTATTGTTTTCGCTGGAAACTCGGAGGCTGCGCGGTCAACTCATCGAGGTTTTCAAGTTCTTACACGGGTTCAACGAGGTCGATTTTAGAAGCATGTTTAGTTTAAATGATAACTCGCAACAATGGTATAATTTATACAATGCATACCATCACTATGTTAATATAATTTATTTGTATAAATTTATTTATGACAAATCATTTATATATAAGAACAGAAAATAGTTTAGAAGGGTCACAGAAATAACGTATTGTGTACAATAGTTACGTTTAGTTAAAAATTATTAGCATATCTTCAGTCACAAATCTGTCTCTTATGCATAAAATGTACTCGTACAACTACTGCACATAAATATATACGCACATACATACATACATACGTACGTACATAAAAATAATTTGTACAATTAGTCCAAAAGGTTAATCCAAAAGTTAATTCACTAACCGTGGTTGGGTTACAAACTTCAATCCAGTTGTGTCGTAATTAAAGTAACCATTAGGCTTGGTTGTCATATAATTCATATTTGGTTGTTGTAACCGGATGTAAACAACATTGCATCGTCAGTGCATTCTGTCGATTGATTGCTGTGGACTGTTTAACTCCCTTCGCAATATCTAGGTCATTTGATGAAGGGGATCTACAGTTTTACCTGGCACTTGTCCCACAGGTCACTACATCATCTGAGCGCAGAGAACGGCCTCCCATCACGAGATAGTCCAAGGAGAGATGAAAGAATGGGTTGTAGAAAAAATTGTACGAAGTTGAGGGATGATATATGCTTACTTTAGGTTATTTTAAATGAGTCTCGAGTTTCATTGGTGCGTTTTATTTTATATTAGCTGTGTACACGAGATAAGTGTACGCATGGTGTGAATGAACTCTGAAAGCGGGCGATGACAATGTAATTTCATCCCGCCAGTGCTGGAGCTTAGTTCGGATTCCACGTTAAACTGTAGGTCTAAGGCTGAATGAAAAGTTGATCTTTGTCAAAATGAACAATTCGGGGGGATGCTAATCGAAGGTTACCAATAAAGTAGAACTTCTTTTATTCCATGAAGGATAGGGCAGGGATAATAATGTAATAAGTTTTAGGAGAAGACGCATGTAAAAGAGTCCAACTCATTACTTCACCAGTCCAACTGGAGGGGAGGGGGAAAAGCTTGAACTCTGTAAAATCACTGCACGTAATAATAATAATAATAATAATAATAATAATAATAATACAATAATTAAGACAAATGTATGCATTATTTGAGTTGAGCGCTGCGTCTGACCGACTGTCTGATGCAAACCCCTTAAGTTGATTTCTGATAATTATCATTTTTAACAGTGATTTAAAATCAATACTGTGTGTGTGTGTGTGTGTGTGTGTGTGTGTGTGTGTCGTCCCCTCTCCCTCTCTCTCTCTCTTTCTTTTTTATTTAATTTTTTCATCATATGTATTCCTCGTTCATATTTCTTATACTATTATTATTTTTATTTTTGATCATTCCATCGTATGTATTGGAGTGTATATATATCTTCTATATATTTCTTCGTCGGAATAAACAGAATGACGTAATGGTGTTTTATTTATTCTTTTATTGATAATATTGGGTTTCGTTTAAATAATTAGTTCTCTTTAAGGAGAAGTCCGCTATAAACAAAACTTTCTTTCTGTGTGTGTGTGTGTGTGTGTGTGTGTGTGTGTGTGTGTGTGTGTCGTCTTCTCTTTCTCCGACAAAAATTTATGTCTGTGTATATATATATATATATAAGAATTTTAAATTCAGTTTTACCTTCACTAGCAAAAGTAATTTTATTAAATTCTTTCTATTTTTTTGATTCATTGATTTCACTAACAGAGACAATAACTATGAAGATGATACCATGCAAATTAAACGTAAAGAGAAACAACGAAGTTGATAAAATATAAAACATTTATATACACTGTAGTGGCAAGGGAGCAAAATTGTAGGAGTGAACCGAGGTTTCTTCGTTGTTTTTCTAAGTGAAAGTGGGTCGAGGGACCTTTTGCGGTCAACATTTTTTGACCAACGCTTCAACTGTTACGAGTTTATACGTTAGATCTTCCATTCCCAGAATAAAAAGAGAAGTTGTTTTAATGCATGCCTTTCTTGCCTTTCGAATTATAGGTAAATTAAATATTATTCTTATAGAATGCTTAAAATGTTTATTGCCAATTTAGTATACTGTAAAGATGAATTAATATTAAGATGAACGAAAACAATGTAACAAATTGAGAAGCCACATCTTGTGTATATATATATATATATATATATATATATATATATATATGTATAGAAACGACGTAAGTATAGAGGAGCGTTCTGCACACGAGGAAGAGAAATAACGAACAAATGAAAAATGAGGTGAACCGCCCGGGAATCGAACCCAGGATCTTCCGATTGCCGGTCAGATGCGCTATCCATTATACCACGGGCCTCGATCAGTCATAAGTCGAAATTCTCCTACATAGGGCAGAAACCAATGCCCTGAGAGGGCACCCTCGCAAATCGTGAATATGTACATTTAACTGCAATGACCACGCAGTATATTAATGTATAGAAACGACGTAAGTATAGAGGAGCGTTCTGCACACGAGGAAGAGAAATAACGAACAAATGAAAAATGAGGTGAACCGCCCGGGAATCGAACCCAGGATCTTCCGATTGCCGGTCAGATGCGCTATCCATTACACCACGGGCCTCGATCAGTCATAAGTCGAAATTCTCCTACATAGGGCAGAAACCAATGCCCTGAGAGGGCACCCTCGCAAATCGTGAATATGTACATTTAACTGCAATGACCACGCAGTCTATTAATGTATAGAAACGACGTAAGTATAGAGGAGCGTTCTGCAGTTAAATGTACATATTCACGATTTGCGAGGGTGCCCCCTCAGGGCATTGGTTTCTGCCCTATGTAGGAGAATTTCGACTTATGACTGATCGAGGCCCGTGGTGTAATGGATAGCGCATCTGACCGGCAATCGGAAGATCCTGGGTTCGATTCCCGGGCGGTTCACCTCATTTTTCATTTGTTCGTTATTTCTCTTCCTCGTGTGCAGAACGCTCCTCTATACTTACGTCGTTTCTATACATTAATATACTGCGTGGTCATTGCAGTTAAATGTATATGTATATATATATATATATATATATATATATATATATATATCACACAGAGGAATGACAAAAGTAAATAGATATTTTAGGTTTGCCTTTAGAGTAAATCACTGTACTGATGTGTGCTTTTATACACTAAAGACAGCCGTTCTAAAGTACAAGATGTCAAGTAGCATTGTTTTTGAACCACCTTAGACCTACAGTTTAGACGAGAAATCCGTAACATGATACGGAATCCTTCACTAAATTTATATTTTATTCATGTTGCAAATAGTAAGACAAATGCATGGTGAGGAATGCTTGCTTGCATACTTTCATATGGGGAGTTGGCTAAAATTTGAGAAACTGAACAAAGAATGGGAAGTTTGCTAAAATTTATTGTTTAATATAAAAGTGTATACAGACTTCTCGTTACTTCTTTTATCAATTCCTTTAATTTCCCTGAAATTTAATTATAATGAATATTAAGATGAACGATTTCTTTTTGCCAAGCCAATTGTCTATTGTATTTCTTTTATTGTTAATATTGGACTTCGTTTAAATAATTCTCTTTCTGAACCACTTTAAGGAGAAAGTGGGGCAAATACAATTTTGTGTGTGTGTGTGTGTGTGCGTGTGTGTATATTTCGCATGAACTATTGTTTGATGATTATACGTTTCGTATTTCTTATATTATTTTTTATTTTATTTTTGATCAATCCATCGTATGTATAGGAGTATTTATTTCCAATATTTTGTCTAAATAAACAAACTGATGTCATGGTGTTTTAGTTATTTCAGTTTAAATGTATTTCTTTTATTATTAATATTGTGTTTCGTTTAAATAATTAATTCTCTTTCTGAATAACTTTAAGGAGAAAGTCAATGTTGCTTTTAATAAATAAAAACATTATTTGGCAACTCGTGTGAATTAAGATAAATGGTGGTATCTAGCAACTCATCCTAATAATGTATACCTGAACAATTAAAATAAAAAGTGGTATCTGGCAACTTAACCTTCCTCTATATAAGACCTGCTTGGCTTCGGGAGCTTCATAATGATGCGAACTTCAGCGGAATAAAGATCTCTCTCTCCTTCCTTCTTAGGTTAAGACTTAGGTTAGGTTTCCCTTTGGGGGGTAAGGACATCCCACCTTCTTTCCCAAAGACCTCCGTCTCTCCTTTCTCTTCCTCTCTTAGGTTAAGGCAACCCCTTTGGGGGGAGGTCATCCTCCCTTCTCCCCCAGAAGCTCCCTCCCCTCTCTCCCCCTTCATTGCATACCCCCATCCTCCCTTCATTGCATATCCCCACCCCTCATCGCATACCCCCCTTTGCAACATACCCCCGCCCAACCCTTTGCAACATTGATCATTATCTCTGCAACATCTCTGCACTCGTCCATTTTGCGCTCATCCTACTGGCCCAGTAATGAGTTGTGAAAATTGATCACGCCATTTCTTGTGAAGGCAGCCTCATCAGAAAACAACATGGAGGATAGAAAAAGAGGATCGCGAGCACACTGTTGAAGGAAACAAGTACAAAAAGCCTCTCGTGGTGGCAAATCAGCTTCATTAAGGCCTTGTACTCTCTGATTGTGATATGGGTAAAGCTGTTGTTCCCGTAAAATTCTCCACACAGTTGGTTGTGTATCTCACACCCTTTGCTGCCGCTATCCTTCGGGTGCTTACACCAAGATGTTCCTCCACGCGATTCAGGACCCGCTCCTCCAACTCAACAGTTCCAACGCTGATTGGTCTACCACCATCTGAAACTCGCTTGTTGAATGATCTTGTATCACCAAGACGCTCGTCTATTCTCTGAAAGGTCTTCTTATCTGGCAGACGGCGATTCGGAAACCTTTCCGCATACAGACGTCTTGCTGCGGCCGCATTACACTCGGCAAGTCCATACACGAAATGCATGTCTGCCATTTCTCTGTTTGAATAAGCCTCCATTCTCACTTCAAATACACACTATCACTGAATAGCACAAACACTTTTAAGGTTGTTTTTTTTCACTGGACTGCACTTATTCACGGTAAGAAGTTACGAATACGAACAGTGAAACACCGCGATGCACCTCTGACTGACTGATGGCTCTACACTCAACGATATTGAAACATGTCATACTGGAGAGTGTACGAAACATTACAATCGGCAAGGTCATACATGAAATAAATCTCGTACACACTCGCAAATATTGTCGGCAAGCAGTGTTGGTAAACAGTTTGCAGAAAGAATTGCTGGAACACAAAACGGGCTGTAACTCGAAAACAAAGCGATTTCGGGCATATGTTTATGTAAACTTTTTTCGTTGTTTTCAGGTCCTGAATCCATCCTGAAAGTGCGTCCCAGATGTTATAAAACACCTTGTATATATACACTAGTTCTTTTTTTATTTCAGATCTTTCTCAGATACCTACATATCTAACCAAAACGCATCAACTGTAAACCAAACCTAACTTTCCAAAATTTAACTATATCTAACTTTCACATACAAAAATAGCTTTTTGAAATCTGATTGTAAAGTTTGGATAAAATCCTTTTCAACATCATTTTAAGGAAAACTCAAGCCTTGTTTGTTTATTTGTTTAAAATGTAATATTCCCCACGTGAGGCATGTTCACCCATATTTAGGCTGACCAACTGAGTGACCATACGTACCGTTTTGAACGGGACAGTACCGTTTTTTTTATGGGTTCTGTATGGGTTCTGTCACTGAAGAATAATTGTAAGCTCAATATGTTTATGTACTTACTTTTTCATGAATACAGAATATTACATAACCCCCGTCCCTTTTTTGCCATCCCAATGTCCCGTTTTTGTCTCAAGGAAATATGGTCAGCCTACCCATATTAGTCTTCCTTCTCTTATGCTAGTGATACATTTGGGGATACTATTCGTAAACGTATTAAGGCCTTTTGTATATTATTTGTGAACTCTTCCTAAGAAGTATCCCCAAAGAAAGTGGGATATATATCTGGGATGGCGATGGTCACAGATTTTTGATGAGTGGTTTGCTAGAAGATTTCTCCAACATGTCTATTGTTGTCATTGCTGTGTGGCACAATTTTGCTTGTACCAAGCATGTCTAGCGTCCATCTCCAGGTGAGTTACAAACTGTTTGGTTATATGGGTCTTGGTACGGTTCAGTGTTTATTGTTTCGGTAAAGAAAAGAGGTCTGATGGTTTTAAACCATCCTGAGGATTTTTTCTTTTATTCGAGCCATGGTATTTCCTTTTTTTTATAATCGTGATTTCATTCTGATTTTCGCTCAAATGAAAGGGGGATATCAAAAGAGGGGTGCAATACCCCGTGCACCATGGGTGTCCAAGTCCAAGTAGGGGAGGAGAGGGAGTACTTGCCCCCTTGGAATTTCGGAAGAAAATTTTAAAACTCACAAAAATCATGGTATGATATGGCATTTTATGAAAATGAAAATTAGCAGACCAATATTCCATTTCAAAAATAGTAATAATACAAAATGAGAATAAAATACAATGAAAATTCAAATACTAAAAATAGAAATACAATTAATGAACAAGAGCAATGTCGAAGTTAAACAGAACTACAGACAAGCATTTTCATACCATGAATTCTACAAGGTGATGCATAAATGTGTTTCATAAATCGCAGGGTGTATTCTTCAGACAAAAGTAAAGAAAGAAGACCATATAAACATACAGTAGGTCGAAAAACGCGTAGGTTTCGAGCTATAGCACGCGACAAAAAACAAACTCCTAAAGATTTTTTACATTTTATGCAAATACACAGTGTGATACATTTGCTTCATTAAAGTAAATGTTCGAAATTCTTTCCTATTTCCTTCAATGCATGGCTCAGCATGTCGCACCAGCGATTGTCTGACACACTCAAAAATTCCTGGAGTATTGTGGATCGTTTCGCAATTGTCTCGAACTCGTTGCTACAATTCATCATGTGCTCGGACTTCTGTAACATAAACTAGGCTTTTTAAATGACCCCACAAGTAATAATGAAGAGGATTTAAATCTGGTTACAGAGGTGGCCACGGAATAGGATCACCGCACCCTATCCACCTGTCAGGATACACGGCATCGAGATATTCCCTCGTTAAACGGGCGAAATGAGCTGGTGCACCATCATGCATAAACCACATTAGTCGTTGAGTTCTGATAGGCACATCTTCAAGTAGCAGTGGCAAAGTCTGCTTAAGGAAACGCCTATTGCGTAAAATATAAAAAATCTTTGAGTTTAATTTTTCTGTCGCGTGCTATAACTCGAAACCTACGCGTTTCTCGACCTATGTTTATATGGTCATTTTTCTTTATTTTTGTCTCAAGAATACACCCTGCTATTTATAAAACACATTTATGCATCACCCTGTATAGCTTAGAAGACATATGGCAGGACTGATGAATAGCTTGGTTTAATATGTATTCATATTAAATATTATATTGTTCATATAACATGACGTGGCATTTAAATAGTATTAAAAAATTAATACTATTAAAATATAAATAAATAATTTTAAAAATTTTAATTGAGCTGATTTTATTAGTTAATGAATTAAATTTCTTCTCAATTTCCTTAAGCTAATTTAGCATTTCCACATGCTAATAAGATTCAGAATGCCACAGAATAGCTTTTACAGGCATCTTACTCTGCCACCCGGGAAAAATCCTGTGGACACCCATGCTATGTACCACTCTAAAGATGAAAATTGAAACTTTAAAATAACACGCCTAATATCCAACAAGTTATAACGCTTTTTGAAGCATACATGCGTTACTTTTAGAGCATTTTACACTAATTTGTTTCTAGAAAACCAAACACGTAAAGGAAACGTAAAGGTTAAAATCAGCGAACAGCATTCTTCCATACCAAGGTTTCAGATCTCAGAATTTTAGAATCAATAAACACTTACTAAAGGTAAACTATTCCTTAATACTTATAATTCAGTCTTTCCCTTGAATATTTTATTTAGGTTAATGCTTTTAACCCTTCGTGGGCTAGGTGGGACCGACTAACAAAGAAGACTATGTCGGGTCACCCAGACCCCAAACTTCAATGGTGAATTTCTGCCATATGCTTAAGTTTATATATACTAAAGTTTGTACATATGTTGCCCAGGACACGGCACGTGGAGCCAATTCACCATGTGTCCCTTTTTTTTTTTTTACATTTATTTAAGAATTTTTTAACTTAAAGAATTCAGCACTCAGAAACACTTTTTATATTCACAATATAGATTATAGAATAGAAAGAAATAGAAACATAGAACATATGAAACAATGTTTACTGTACACAGTCATCACATACATAGTTGGAGTAACTTTCGCAAAGAGGCACATCACATTTTGTGCATGACTTTCTCGTCTTCTTATCCATCTTCCTCGGGCACTTTCCACATATCTTCCTACCTCCTGGATTAGGCCTTGGCTGGGGTGCTGCTTCTACCTCATCCATAAATGCCTCCATACATGCTCTAACATGCTTTGGCAAATATCTACCAGCTGACTCAAAACGTTTCTGGATTGCTGGTTTGCAGAGCTGTTCTGCTAAATCTGCCAGAAATTTCCTTCGCCTTTGATTCCCTCGATACACATCGGGGGTTTTCTCCATGAAACAGCAACTAGCATTGTAAGCTGCAACATCTACCATCCAGTAGACGATAACTAACGGCCATCTGTTTGTTATGCGCTTACATGAGTAAGTTTTGATAAGTTGGTCTAATCGATCAACAGCTCCTTTTGTGGCATTGTAATCTAGAATTACATCAGGTTTGAAAGGTTCTTCCTGCTGCTTTTTTTGGTCGAAATGCATGGTGCTTAATAACAGAACTGCCTTTCTTACCTTTGGGACATAGCTGCATATCATAAGATGCTGGTCCCTACTAAAGCCAAACTTTGATGAACAGAGCTATCAAGTAGTTCTATGACAAGGTCAACATCAATAAACAGGTTGTCAGTGGAAACATTTCTTCCTGACTTCACAATAGTTGAAGTAAGATCTCGAACAACTCTTTGGGCTTGGTGGCGTTCTGGACCTTCAGGACCTTTTCCACTGTATATCTGGCCATTTAGAAGATACCCATTCTTAACGTCGGCCATACTCCAAACCTTTATGCCATACTTATCTGGTTTAGATGGTATGTATACTTTGAATGAGCATTTCCCTCGAAATGCAAGTAGAGATTCATCCACAGTTACATATGTGTTGGCTTTATAGTTTATTTGAAATGCTTCAATAAACTTCTGCCAAACTTCGAATATAGACGCCAACTAACTTGCCTTGTTCACCATTCCTTCGTTCTGCACGAGTAGTCACGTTATCGAATCTTATTGACCTCTTTATTTCTTTGAAACGGTCACGGCTCATAGAAGCACGATAAATTGGTGGACCGGTCTTAGTACCAAATAATTCATCAACTGGGCGGAAGCTATCTTTGTCCAGCCCAGATCTGAGATGAAGTCCTAGCCATGCCATCAGCTCAATAGAATCCAGCTATTTCCATTTTTCACCATAGAGAGCACCACCTTTTTGATTTGTTGCATCGAGAACCAATTCAACAATTTCATCTGTGATAAAGAAGCTGAAAGTAGCAGATGCAGCATGCGTAGGTACACTTTCATGAACACCACCTTCTTCACGAACAATGTTTTGCCTCACATTTCGTCTAAGCCCGGGAGGCTCAGTGCACCATACAAAGTTATCTTTCCCTAACACAATATTGTCATCATCATCATCATCATGATCGCTTGCATTGCCCCTATCAAAACCACTAAAGTCACTGTCAGAAGATTGTTCAACATATTCATATTCACTAGCATCAGATAAGTCTACTTCTGATTCACTATCATCTGACAAATTTGGTTGGTCTACATCTATATCTCCCTCTCTCACCCTGCTAGGAGCATAAAACGTCGATATTGGAATTGACGTTGCCATTAGAATGAAAATCTAAGAAAATTTATGAAAAAATCTGAAAAAAAAAAATAAATTAGTCACATTGCAGGCGAGGTGGGGTAAGGCAGACCCCATTCAAGTTTGCTACCCTGTCACTTCCAAATGGTGTGACATTTTTCTCTTATATTTTGTGAGTATATACCATACCTACATAAAATAACAGTCATAGATGACCAGGCTCTAAAAATAATATTTGAATGAATGGCAGATTTTTGAAATATGCTTGGGGTCCAGTGGACCCCATCAGCCCACGAAGGGTTAACTCCTCGCAACATTTATTTCTGAGTTAGACTTTCTCCTTTTATGGGGGTTAAGTGCTCTGAACCCTTTTCTTTGTTTTTAAATTTCATTGACTGCATTTTTTTTAATTTTTCATTTTTAAACTTTAAAAAAAATCCTTTTCAAATTTTCATTTGTTTAAGTTTTAATCTTCTGTTCTAAAAATTGTAGATACAATGTTTTTGAATTTATTTAGTGAACCTGAAAATGAAGTATATGATCCACGAAACGTCAGTATTAAAAACGTAGGATCACCTGAAGATCAGGGCCACAAGCCTTCTCTAGTTAGCCTTATAAGGTTAACTAACGAAAATATCACGACCTAACCTAGGCTGGCAGCCTATACAATAGAGCAGTTTTTATGCCATAAGTTCTCTAAGCGGATGGTGCACACTGCACATATCGAAAATGTTATTGCATGAAAAAATTCCTGATTCTCTACGTTTGAAAAGTTTCAAAACATATGTATAAGTTACTGCTAATAAAAATTATATGCAAAACAAAATGATTAATCCTTTCTTGAAGACCATGTATGAAATTAACAAAAATTAACGGATCTTTTCAGTTTGGCCTACCGCGGATTTTCGAACTGAAAATTTGTATACTAATAAATATTTATATTCTAATAACGAAAATGACATTATTTTCCTGGAGAAATATGCGCAACATACAAAAAAAATTGCGCGGAAACGGTGCGGTGTTCGTTCTCCCTCCTCATCTTGCGCGGAATGTTCTCCTATACAAGCGTCGTTCTTTACGTTAATTATACTGCGTGTTCTTTGCAGTTGAAAGGATTGTATACAAAGTTTTGTCCGATAAATAAAATTTATTCAATAAAACCAAACATAATTAATCTTCAGTGGTAGAAAGATGTTCAAAGTAATCGCCTTTATTTGCAATACATTTTTGCCATCTTCCTGGCAATTTCCTGATGCCATGTGCAAAGAATGTCCGTGGTTTAGCGGTAATCCAGGCATCTAGAACAGCGTGAATTTCTTCCGCAGATGAGAACTTCCTACCACGAATTGAAGATTTAAGTGGGGAGAAAAGGTAAAAATCAGACGGTGCGAGGTCTGGTGAATATGGGGGATGTGGCAATACTGTAAAACCGAGATCGCGCAGTTTCTGAACAGTTTTAGCAGCTGTATGAGGCTTCGCGTTATCATGGAGGTAGTGAAGATGGTGGTATCCCCCATTAACTAGTCGCCGAGGTTTTTGCTGAATTTCTACCTTCAAGCGATCTAAATGCTGACAGTAAATATCAGCATTTATTGTTTGTCCACGTGGCAATACCTCCAAAAGGAGAACACCCTTGCAGTCCCAGTATACCGAGAGCAGATGTTTACGAATGGTCAACGTCCGTTGAACTTCCACATTTGGGATATCACCATCTCCTCTCCAACTCATATGGTGATAGCTGCCATCATTGTCCCAATAGATCCAAACTTCGTCCATTGTAATTAATTGTCCCAAGAAATCATTTGCAGCATATTTCTCCAACAACTCTAAACATATTCGTTCACGGTTTGCCTTTTGTTCAACAGTTAAATAATGTCGAATCCATCGATTAGATAAATAACGTTTCCCCATCTGAATAAGATGCTGCTGAATTGTTCTGTGACAAACTCCCAGTTCTAATGCAATACTCCTAGTCGTAGCATACTCTCTGTATCCAGAAAGTTTTGTATACCTGTGTTCAAATCCAGTGATGGTCGACCACAACGTGGTTTATCATCGACATTGAAATTGTTTTCCTTGAATTGAGCCACCCACCGACGACATGTACGTTCATTTGTTGTTTCAGCACCAAGTGTCGAATTTATCTCTGCTGCTATGATTGCAGGTGACATTCCACGTTTCCAGAAGAAATAAATCAGCTTACGAACGTCTCTTCGTTCAAATTCCATGCTTAAAAATAAGCAATAAATGATAAATGCAGCGAGAAATGAATGAAGAGAAAATGATGATGGCTGACGGTTGGGTAGGCTAGGCGCTATGTAGCGCCTAGCCTACGCATAGCCTACGCATAGTGTTCGAAGCACGAGAATTATATATTAAATAAATCAACCGAATTTCAGTAGCCATAGACCTCATAATTACAAGAATATCAGCGTTTATTCATCGGACAAAACTTTGTATACAATCCTTGTATATAGGGAGCGTAAAAACTGTATAAGGGATTTTTAAACTGTGTTCGTCTGGCAGGTTTTACTGAATTTCAGCCTCTTTTGGAAGGTGAAGTGAGGAAAGTTTGGAAATTTTTAAAAGAAAATTTGGACCCAGTACTGAGCATGCGTCACAACTAAACAGAGGAGAAAAGTGGTAGAATTATTTTTGGACTGAAAATGCGAACTCAGCCCACTGATAAGACGATTTTCTCCATTTATCTGTGATATTAACCAATTAATTTCATTAGGATGGAGTTCTAGACTGGATTATAAGATTGTTTATATTATTCAATGTATGGCCAATAACAAATAAATTCAAATTATTTTCCCAAAATTATGTTTATCAGACCCTTGAGAGTAATTGGGTCCTATAAACTCTGAGAGGAATTATCTAGTCCCTAATATCGAAGCCCTACAAATCCGGTGTAAAATATTTGATAAGAAATCCTGCAAAGTTATTTTCACTACGCAACCACCTAGTTACCTGTACGTTCGGAATAATGTTTCGCTGGAAAACTGATACAAATCTTTTGATAAAAGAACTCTGCAGCTTGTTTCAACAAACATTCTTTTAGGTAATAATAACACCAGTACACATTTGAAAACTTGTCGATCGATTTTTACAAACTAGTTGGTGATTCTATATAATTTGAGTGCGCTGATCTCAAAAATATAGTTAGTTTTTCCCTATCACGTATGGTTTTCTTACTACAGGGTGTGTCATAAATCCCCCATTTATCCCCAAATGTGAACCATCTTATCGAGACCAACATTGGATTGCACATGCTAAACCATAAATTTTGTTGTTATAGACTACAGTAACGCTTACATAATAATGTAGGGTAAATATATACTATAACAAAATACTCTCTCCCCTCCCATCAATGGGTGGTTAACATTTGGGGACAGATGAGGTATTACAACACCCCTTGTAGCACGAAATCTTTAGATGATAGAGTAAAACCTAATTAAAGCAGAATTAAATAGCTCCTAGCTCTTGGACAAGCATATTGCTTGTTTATGAAAGAATAAAAAATAACTGAAAGAAACAAAATATATTTACCTTCTTTACTTGCAAACATTTCAGGACTTATTCCAAAGACTTAAAACTACGAAGGTGACGACTAAACCGGTGCTTCTTTGATGTTTTCTTATGCTGTGCGTTAGGCTGATCTCGTTGCAGACACCAGCAGTAATCCGACATCATATTTGTATGCCATCTTCCTTGATATCTTCTTTCCATGGTTTTGATGTCCTGGTGAAATCGTTCCCCTTGTTCCTCACTGACAGACATCTCCGAGATTTTCGGGAAAACGGTCAACATGCGAAAATAAGAAGTGAACTTTCAAGCTCATGTTGCAGCCTAAGGCGCAAAACTTTTTAAGCATATTTTCCACCAGTCTTTCATAATTTTGGCTTTTGTAGTTTCCCAAGAAGTTTTCAACAACATCTTTGAAACCAAGCCATGCTTCTTTTTCTTTGTTGGTCATTGTGTTCAGGAAATGATCGTCTGTCAATAACTTTCTAATCTGAGGACCTATAAAAACACCTTCCTTTATTTTCTCGTAGCTAATCTTTGGATATTTTGAACAAATGTGCTTGAAACACTCACCTTCTCTATTCAATGCTTTGACATTCATCAAGCCTAACTTAATGTGCAAGGGTGGTAGGAGGATTTTATTTGGTTCAACTAGATGTTCATGTAAAATGTTCTTTGATCCTGGGGTAAGATTCTCTCTAGGAGGCCAAGTTTTCCTCTTCCAGTGCTGGTCACGTGCTCGACTATCCCATTCGCAGATGAAACATGGCATCTTATTGTATCCTGATTGCTGCCCAAGTAACATGCAAAGGACTTTGAGATCCCCACACAATATCCATCTGTGATTTTGATACTGAATTTTTTCCAGAAGCAGTTTCATGTTATCATAGGTCTTTTTAAATGAGTAGAATGGGCCACTGGGATTGATGCATATTTGTTACCGTTGTGCAGTAACACTCCTTTTAGAGTGGTTTTAGAGGAATCTATAAACAACCTCCAGTCAGTGGCGTATCAAGGGAGGGGCGAGAGGGGCGACCGCCCCGAGCGGCACTTCCCGAAGGGCGGCAAATTACTGTCAGGCGGGCGCAATATGCAAAATTTTGGGTTTTTATGTTTTAAAATGCAACCCTCCAAAAAATTATATCTCATCATTGTCGCGCGTTATTTGTGTACAAAATATCCATGGTTTTGATGAAAAATCATCATTAAATGCTATATATGCCACCTCAATGCCACTATTTCCACAAATAGTTGCGTTAAATTTTCACATCGGAAAGGTTGCCAGCCCTATTTTTCAGACTTTCCCTATATTATTTAGGTTAGGCTTTGCATTCTTTGAGCTTTGATGATGCTAATAACACTGGTATGCATCAATTTTGCTGTCAAGGGTTTTGTAAGTGATTCTTATAGAGCTTTTCCTGCTGATTTCGAATCTGCAATCCGTTTTTCTCAATCAGCTCAGTTATCCGGCTATGGCCTCATAAGTAAAATAGAATTTTTCGTGATTTTGTCAAAGCGGAATTGGAACAGTAACATCTATCATCACTTGTTTCACTTGTATAATATCTTTTTTTACTTTTCAGGCATATAGATAAAATATTTCATAATGAATAGAGCGTGTAAAAATGATCCCAATAGATTCTGCTACATATGTGGGACGGTTACCATGCCAAATAACCAGTCCCAAATCACTAAATTTGTGAAGACAATGTATAGAGCATACTTTGGAATTAAGCTAGGGGACCAGGACAAAAATTTCGCCCCTCATATGTGCTGCAAGACGTGCATTGAAAATTTGAGAAGATGGAGCAAAGGCAGAGCGAAATCTTTGCCTTTTGGAATTCCTATGATTTGGAGAGAAGGAAAGGATCACGTGACAGATTACTATTTCTGCATGACAAACCTCCAAGGTGGGCTTATAAATTTATTTTTCTTAAATATTTTCAAATCCTCGTATGAAACTTGACATAATATTCACCATACTGTAATATTCACCATATATAGCATAATATTCACCATAATGGTAATCATACATTTACATATACATATTGTTATAGAAAATACATTTACACATACATATTGTTATACAAGTTACATTTACATATACAATGATTGTATATTTTCTTTCTTTTTCATTCATATTGTCCCCAAAGGGACAATATGAATGAAAAAGAAAGAAAATATACAGACTCCATCGACCTATTTCATATCTTACAGACCGCAGCCTTCCCTCACGAGCCGCAACTGTCTGAATGCTTCTTCTATTTCACATGCAAGTTTTATATCCATGTTTCTGTGTTTCTATTTTCAGGAGTTAACAAGAAGAATAAACACATTGTTGTATACCCTGACATTCCTTCTGCTATGAGACCTGTACCCCCATGGTCCTGGAATTCCAATACCCGACCCACCTCAAACCCTGGACATCGATGATTCTGATGATGAATCAATGACCAATGCCAATGACCAGTCCCAGTCGTATATACCTCAAAATACCGCTTCAAATGAGCCGAGGCCTCTCAACCAGGCCAAACTTAATGATCTTACCAGGGATTTAGGACTTTCCAAATTAGCTGCCGAGATCTTGGGCTCACGACTTCGAGAGGACAACTTGCTGGCTCCGGGAACAACATTCTCCTGGTATAGGAAACGAGAGGAAGAATTCCGCAAGTTTTTTGCAGTGCACGAAAATACCTCTTCCTTAGTGTACTGCTGCAATGTTGAGGTGCTAATCGAATCCTTGGGCCTGCCATATAACGCATCAGAATGGAGGCTATTTATAGACTCGTCTAAACGAAGTTTGAAAGCAGTACTTCTCAACATTGGGAATAGGGTTGCATCAGTCCCTGTAGCACATTCCGTACAACTTACTGAGAGCTACGATAACATGAAAATTTTACTGGATGCTCTCGTATACGACCAACATAACTGGAGGATCTGTGGAGATTTGAAGGTAATACTAATATCATAAGTAAACTATTGCTATTGACTATGTTGTTTTTCCAAAGGTTATTTGAGAGCGTATAAGAACACTTAACTTGTCCACAGAAGTGATACAGTCCAATGCATAGATTTTTTTTATCTGATAGAACAAATTCTCTAAATTCTTTAAATATTTTCATTTTTTCTGATTGTGGCATTTGTATTGGGAATGCAAGGGGGATACACGAAATACCCGTGTTTCCTCTGCAAATGGGATAGCCGAGCGGATGAGAAGCACTATGCACAGCGTGAATGGGCATCCAGAGAGAATTTTGAACCTGGGTCGCATAATGTCGTTTCAGTGTCCCTTGTACCACCAACAAAAATTTTGCTCCCACCACTTCATATTAAGCTGGGCTTGATGAAAAATTTCATCAAATCAATGAATAAGGAGGGTTCAGCATTCCGATATCTCGAGAGTAAATTTCCTCATATATCTGATGCTAAACTAAATGCTGGGGTTTTTGATGGTCCTCAAATTCGAACTTTGATCAAGGAGACTCAGTTCGAAAACGCAATGACTCCAACTGAGAAGAATGCCTGGCAGGCATTCAAATCATTTGTCACTGATTTTCTTGGCAAGCGTAGAAGTCCAGAATACGAGTCCGTTGTCGAAAACTTGATGGAGGCTTTCAAAGCTCATGGGTCGCGCATGTCCATAAAAATGCACTTTTTGTGGTCCCACTTGGACTATTTTCCTAAAAATTGCGGGGATTATAGTGAGGAACAGGGTGAACGATTTCACCAAGATATCAAAATAATGGAAGAGAGGTACCAGGGAAACTGGGATATCAATATGCTGGCGGACTATTGCTGGTGTTTGAAGCGAGACGTGCCCGAAGAAAAACACAGACGGAAAGCCAAAAAAACTTCATTCCTTCCTCAATAAACTTTTTTCCATATTCATTGTATGAATAAAAGTATTTATTCACACAATGTTTTCATTTTTCACGAGTGTTCTTATAATATTACTCGTATCTACAGTGTTTAAGCTAAAAAAATCAATAAATTTGGGGATAAAATTGGACTTATAATAAATGGCCAATAGAGAAAAAACCTGACCTGATTGAGGAAAACCAATGTCATTTTCGAATTCAGCATGGTCGAATTATATAATATGAGTTGAAAAAACCCTCACAGCAGACAAAAAAATTTCATATGCATACCAGTGTAATTAATGGTTGTTTTATTTTGCAGATACCCTACTGAATTAGCAAACATGAGCAAACGACAGAGACTGAGTGGTGCTGCATACAAGAATCTTCGCGAAAAAAAGAGGAGGAAGGCAAGCGTGCTGCTAAGCGATTTCATCAGTTAATGGGATTCTCAGACACACCTTCAGTGCTTCTGGGAAGCAAGGAGATCAACCGCAATGTGATATATCTTTAGAGATAGATGTTCAAGCGGCAACTTCAAGTGAACCCCCAAATAATCAGGATCAACCCTCATCTACATCACAAAGTCACCCACCCACCCATCACCCACAGAGTCTGTTTAACGATTCTGGCAACTGGCCCGTTCCAATGACGGACAATTTGAGAATCGAACTCATTAAACGTGGACCATCACATTTGAAAAACATGAATGGACCCTTTCCAGCTGATTCAAACAATAGGTCAATGTCAAAAGTTTGGTATTTCAAAACTTTGGAAAATGGCGAAAAAATTGAAAGGTCATGGCTAATCTTCTCACCTTCAAAATGTAGCTTGCATTGCTTTTGCTGTCGTCTCTTCAACAACATCTCCAGTGCATTTGGAAAAGAAGAAGGATTTTTGCCTGGAGGAAACTGAATCCAAGAGTACCTGAACATGAAAACAGTCCATATCATACCCGATGCTTTGAACAATGGAAAGAGTTGTCTATGCGCCTTCAGTTGAATGCTACAATAGATAATGCACATCAGTTGCAAATAAAACATGCTACTGCTAAGTGGAAAGAAATACTGAGACGAATTTATGACTGCATCATGTTCTTGGCAAAACAAGATCTTGCATTCCGAGGGCACCGAGAGAACTTAAATGAAGAAGCTGGGCTAGCTGGCAATTCTGGAAACTTTTTGGAGTTAATAAAACTAATGGGCAAATATGACCCAGTAATTAGGGAACATCTTACAAAAATACGAATGACTGACAAGATATCCACTACGTATTTGTCACCTAACATTCAAAATGAGTTCATCACACTAATCGGCTGTAATGTTCGAAAATGTATAATTGATAATGTGTCTAGTGCAAAGTACTTTGCAATAATTTTCGATAGTACACCAGATATATCGCATATTGATCAGATGTCTCAGGTAATTCGCTGTGTCGATTAAAGATGGTAATGTAGAGGTGAAGGAATCCTTCGTTGATTTTATTAAATTAGAGGGGAAGACTGCTGAGGCAGTTACTGATCTCATTGTCACTAAGCTCCGTGAGGATGGGCTGGATATCCAGAATTGTTATGGTCAAGGGTATGACAATGCTGCTACGATGGCAGGTATTCATCTTGGAGTTCAACGCAGAATTCTTGATGTTAGCAAACACGCTGTTTTCATTCCTTGCAATAACCACTCGCTGAACTTGGCTGGAGTTCATGCCGCGGGACTGAGTCCTAATGCTGTAACTTTCTTTGGAGCAACTGAACGAATTTTCGTCTACTTTTCTTCCTCTACTCATCGTTGGGATGTCTTAACAAAACATTCCAAAATCACTGTTAAGCGAGTCTCTGATACGCGATGGAGTGCTAAGTATGATGCTCTTTCTAGTCTTAAGAAGAACTTGACTCACGTTGTTAGTGCCTTGGAAGAACTGAGTGAAGGGGTCTCCGAAAATCTGGACACAAAGGGCGATGCTGAAGCTCTGTTGACCTCCATCATGTCATACATATTCATTGTGTACTTATTTTTCTGGGATCCAGTGCTGAAAGAAATCAATGATGCTCAGCTATATTTTCAAAGAAAGGGACTTGCTTTGGACCAGTGTGCATTAAAAATGAACTCTTTATCCGTGTTTTTAACTAATGAACGAGAGGCAGTAGTATCAAACGCTGCAGATGCCGCCGAAGAGTTCTGTAATGAAATGGATATCAGTATAGACCGCAGAGTCAGGAGACGGAGAAGAATGCCTGGAGAGCAAGCTCGTGATGCTGGATTGACCGTGCAAGAGGATGTACGCAGAGAATTTTTTGAAATCATGGATCGTTTATTAGCAGAAATTGAAAAACGCACAGTTTGTCTTAAAAACATGAATGATCGCTTTGAATTTCTGTCTCCTTCGTACCTTTTGAATCAGTCCAAAGATGAAGAAATTAATACCAAGGTCAATAATTTTTCTTCCATCTACAATGACATTAATCCAGGAAGTCTACTGGAAGAAATAAAGCGTTTGCGCAGACATTTGCTCAGTTTCGAAAGCATAAGCGTCGACGATGATCCAAAGAACTGGGATATGTTAAAACTACTTCAGTGGATCGTTAAATGGGATCTAGTGGAATCTTTGCCTCATATAACAATTGCCCTCCGGATCTGTCTAACTACATGCATGTCCGTGGCAAGTTGCGAACGAAGTTTCTCGAAACTGAAACTTATAAAAACTTACCTCAGGTCAACTATAAGTCAATCTAGACTGAGCAATTTGGCGATTATTTCAATTGAACGCGAAGTTGCAGAGACAATGGACATAGAAAAAATCATTCATGAATTTTCTGTTATGAAAGTCCGAAAATTTAACTAGGCATTATACATTATATAGTTATTGTTAAAATTATGTAGTGTATTATGTATGGTACATTATGTAGTATTGTTAAAATTGAAGTTGCTTTATTTAAGTTTTTCTTCCAATAAAAGTTTTGTTTAGAAGTGTATTTTTGTAAAGGAATTGTTTTTAAAATTGAAAATTGTTGCGGGGAGGGGGGGGCGTTGGCATTTTCGCCCCGAGCGGCAAAAAGTATTGGTACGTCTCTGCCTCCAGTCACTGGTTTGGTACTCGATGCCTAGCTTGCACACTAATCCTGTGATGTCCTTGCAAAATACCAAGGGACCATCTTCTTCGAAAAAAGGCACGAAGTCTTTCTCACGATTTCTGTACCAAGCGAAGTATGTGTCGGATGCCAATAAATTGTTCTCTTGCAATCTAGACCCCAAAAGTTCTGCAGAGTCCTTAGGCAGATTCAAATCCCTGACTAAGTCATTTAGTTCGGCTTGGGTTAATGGTTTAGGAGGATCTCGGTCAGCTGTTGGCTGTTCATAAACATCATCATTGTCTGGGTTTGGAGCTGAATCAGAATCTGAATTGTATTGATCCAGACTCTCGGGTGGGCGGGGAATAGGAACTTCTGGACCATGGGGTACCGGCCTTATTGCAGATGGAAGACTTGGGTATTGAAGGCTCTCTTTATTCTTTGCATTATAACCTTTAACATTGCAAGAACAGAAGTAGCAGTCGTCGGTATGGTTTCTAGGCTCGCGCCATACCATAGGGATCCCAAATGGCAAACTTTTCTTTTTACCTTTACTCCAATTCCTTAGTGCCGCAACACACGTAAGACAAACCTTGTGTGGAGCCCAACTTTTGTCTTGATCTCCTAATTTAATTCCAAAATAAGCATGATAAGCTCTCTTAATGAAGGTCGTTACATTTGTCCTTTGTTTTACAACAACATACCGACCACAAATATAACAAAATATGTTTGGACTATGGGTACATCCTCTAGAAGCCATTATTAATATTTTAAAGACATAATGTTAGAATTATCTATCTGAAAAATATGAAAAAACGAAATTAATTAAAGATAAAAAAGGTAAAAAATTACAAAACGCCTCAAAATTGTTTTGCTAATAACTTTAAAACTGTGGGTGATAGAAAGAAACTGGTAGCATTTTTGAATTCAGCGCAGCGAACTGCTTCAGAATCACAACTCAAAATAAAGAAATCGATTTTCATGCAGACCGGTGTAATCAGTCAGCAGGGTCAAAAAAGTGGCACAGCGCTCAGACCAACTATTGCGCCCCATTGCTCTAACTCTTGTATTAGTACTATCAGCTTCATCGGAAATCAAGCCCCCGACCTTAGTGTCTTCGCTTCGCTTATATGGAAACGGTGTAACCCAGTGAGCTACTGACACTGGCTTCTTTTAGGTAACTATACCCATTTGTGAGGTATAGCTAGATCTAATCAATGTTCTACTGTTGTTTAATTCATTACCCAAGATTTATGTATCCTGTAAATTTAGTGGAAAAATTTGGTTCAGAAGGGAACTCAGGGGCCTGATGAACCGTAGCAAATAAATAAATATGAAGTAAATAAATAAATAAATAAATACATCTATTTGGAGTTTTATTTTATTTTGGAATATTTTTCTTTTAATACAGTTTTATATACAGTATATATACACAGTTTTTATATATACAGTTCATATACAATTTTTATATACAGTTTTATATACAGTATATATTGAATCAAAAGTAACGTGCCAACGTTTATTACAAATGTCGATAAAATTCTAATCTCCGATCATATCGGTAACAATTGTGTCACTGCGGGAGAGTTAAATATTGATCTCACAAAAGAACATCCAAATAATAAATCAAGCTTCTTTTACAACGTCATGACTGTAAGTGGTTTTAAATTAGCAATTACAAAATCAACTAGACTTCCCAATGACGTTAGATATTCGACTCTACTAGATCAAATCTGGGTACTGTCCCTACTTGACTACACCTCAGGTATAATTACAGTATATTAAACATCACAGATTACTTGCTTAAAAACAACATCCACCCATTTCCACAGACCCTACAGCTATAATAAACTAAAATTTCTTAGAGGAATAACAGCTTTTGACTGGACTGGATTAAACGAAAATAACCATAACATTGGAACAAAATTTCAAGCATTCTCAAACACATAATGAATGTATTAAACGCACTCTTTTCCTCAAATGAAAAGTAATATCTGAAACTAAATGGATTACCCCAGCTCTCATTATGAGTATCAAACGCAAACATACTCTTTTAAATTATGGAAAACTGATATTACTACCGAACATACAAACAAAAATTACTGTAACAGACTTAATGCAGTCATTAAAAGAGCGAAAGCACATTACTGTTATTCAAAAATTGATGAACAAAAATCCACTCCCGAAAGGCTATGGAACACTATGAAGAATTGAAATGATACAAAAATGGTGAAAACAAATGCCTTGTTGTCCCTCACACAAGGCGGAAATTCTTAGTGATCCCAAAGATATAGCCAATTTATTAAATAACTTCTTTGCAAATATCGGCTTTAATACTGCAGCTTCTATTCCAAATACTGGTGTTCACTTCCGACAATACCTGCCACAACCCACTTCAAACTCATTTTTACTTGTTCCAATCCTAAAGAGCAATTTCTCTTTAGCAATAAAAAAATCTGACAGTTTAAAGGAAGCCAGAGTATGCCCTGTATTTAAATCAGGAAGCCCAAACACTCCATTCAATTATTTTATCGTCCCATTTCCGTATTGCCAGCTTTAAGTAAAGTATTTGAAAAAATCACATACAATAAACTTACTAAATTCTTAATGAAATACGATATTTTAACAAACACAATTTGGGTTTAGAGGTGGGCATACAATGAAAGGTGCCATAAGCAAGCTATTAGGAAATGTCTATCAGAACCTAAACAGCCAAAAACACTGCCTTGGTCTTCTTCGAGTTGTCTAAAGCGTTTGAAACACTTTCGCACGAAATTTTATTGAATAAACTTCACATATATGGAATAAGAGGTAATATCCTTGACTGGTTCAAATTGTATCTGACAAATCGTTATCAGTACTTCAGATTAAAGGATAATTTATCCGACAAGGCGATGCTAACTAGTGGGGTCTCACAAGGGTCTATTCTTAAGTCACTGCTATTTTTAATTGAAGGCCGACAATATGCAGATGATACCACACCTACTTCTCCCCATCATAATTTAGACCTGATAAATGAAATGAACACTGTAGGGTGGATCGATTTTACATTGTTTTCGATTTCCATATTCTAATAGAGACAAAAACTTGGGCATGCATGAGAAAATAGCCTCTACAAATTCTTAGCTTAATAGGTAATCATCTTCTGCCCCCGGCAGAGCGATGAAAATCATATTTTACAGTAGTAGTCAAAAACGTATTTTTCTTATAATTTTTAAAATATTTCAATATGCATCAAAATTATTCCTAATAACTATAAAGTCGATGAAAAAGACCTCATATGATCGTTTTTCCAAGCGCGTTGTCCTACGTTAATATCTTTTGCCCCCGGCAACAACGTCAAATGTTGAAAAAATAGGTAATTTATATACATATTTTCAGATCGGCTCTTTGTCTTAAATAATGCATTTATATATTTCCCATAGCATTTATATCGTTGCTTAGGCATGAAATAACACACGCAAAATTTTATGACTGTAGAGTAATATCTTCTGTCCCCGAAAAAAGTCTAAATGTGGATTATAATTACGTTAATGCGATGTTATAAGTACGATAAGTACTAAGTACGAGGAGGTGGCTGTACGTCGAGTTCCACCCTATCCAGCGCCAAGCACCCTTCCTTTGGCTGCATGTCGATTTACATACGGTAATCTTTCTTAGAATCAAATCGTGGAATTTTTGTTCGGGAGTGAAGACGGGAGCGGATGAATCCGTCCCTCTCTTCTATTCCACTTACACTGGCAGAGGCTTCGGTTACTAATTTGATGAGTCTCTCGACCGCTTGAGTATGACAAGGGAATAGTGGGATCAGTCCATCAGGCTGGTCTCCCGTCTCAACAAACTCTTTTATTCGGGTATCAGGTATTGTTTTTGTAACGGGGGGTTCGGTCACCTCAGCCGTTTGCCAGTTGATCATTTCGTAATAGTTTTGACTATCGTAGAGCAGCTCAGGCATGGCGAAGGCTCGAATTTCCCCCGCTGGTGATTGTTTTGATCGTGCTTTTAATATTCTTCTCCATCCCAATTCTCTTATGTGTTGCTCATCGGCATGTAGCATGGAGATCAAAATATTTTCTGGGTGAGCAAAGAAAGAATTTCTACGGAGGACTTTGTTGGCGATTGTCTTAGATCTTTGAGGCATGGTCTGAGAGAGACGCATCATTTCGAAAAAATGTTTTGCGCCCTCAGTGAAACTGGAGTTTTTCTTTATCTTAAACCAAATTGGTGCGTAAACTGTCATAATGAATCGCACAATTTCGTTGAAGGTGCTGGAGGGTTCACTGGTTGAAACATAGAGGCGCAGAGATCTATTTGTGTTGTCAGCCACCTGGAATGCGCCATCTTACCTGGATTTCGAGCCGCGAGAGCTGAAGAGCAGCTACCGCTCGACACTGCTCTGTAGATGCCTAACAAATATTTTTGGTCAGTGCTCAACTCGGCATCATCTATGTCAATGTCGGGAGATGGAATGGCATCGAATTCTGTAATTGGAAGTTTTTCGCAGTCGTTCAGTTGTTTTCCAACTGGTCCAGTAAAGCCCATTGGCCCAGTTGTTTTGCCGTCCAAGTCTTGAATGAGGTGTCGCAGTGATAATTCATTACCGTGTAATAGGCATATGATCCACTGAACTGGCCTTTGTAGTTTCATTTCAATCATACGAATGGCTCCACCCTTTCGACTGGCGCGTCAGTGGCAGCTGCTGCTGGCAGCACTCACCAGAGATGACCTTTAAACCCTAGCCTAGAGTCATAAAATTTTGCGTGTGTGTTATTTCATGCCTAAGCAACGATATAAATGCTATGGGAAATATATAAATGCATTATTTAAGACAAAGAGCCGATCTGAAAATATGTATATAAATTACCTATTTTTTCAACATTTGACGTTGTTGCCGGGGGCAAAAGATATTAACGTAGGACAACGCGCTTGGAAAAACGATCATATGAGATCTTTTTCATCGACTTTATAGTTATTAGGAATAATTTTGATGCATATTGAAATATTTTAAAAATTACAAGAAAAATACGTTTTTGACTACTAAAATATGATTTTCATCGCTCTGCCTGGGGCAGAAGATGATTACCTATTATGCTAAGATTTTGCAGAGGCTATTTTCTTATGCATGCGCAAGTTTTTGTCTCTATTAGAATATGGAAATCGAAAAAAATGTAAAATCGATCCACCCTAATTATTGAACAGGCAGTTAAAGCATTTTCAAATGAATGTGTGATAATGAACTTACTGAACCCGACAAAGTCATCTTATAAGAGTGACTACTACAAAAAAAATTTACAAACTATCAAATAAAAATTGAATGAATGAAGTAGTGCTTGACATTAATTTAGATGAGTAACTAAATTTCAAAAGTCAAATATACTATATCAAATCCAAAATATTCAGATTTCTCTTCATATTATTTAAACTGAAAAAGGCTTTTTCTTACCCTATATTATTCCTTCATCCAAATACAGTTAGGTAGACTAGCCATGAGTGGATCCAGGGTCTTTGCTGGTCTGAAACATTATTATAACATTATTATCATTATAACATTTATTGTGCTGCATTACAACATGGGGGTAGCTAAAAATATATATATAATATCCTCTGGAAGTCATTCATAAAAAATGTCTGCGAACCCTCTCAAATAATGATAACAAACAAAGTTACACTTTCCAAATGTTTAAAGCGCTAAATATAAAGAAATACTGTATATAAAATATATAAAACATCTTTTAAAAGTCATTCATTAAAAATGTCTGCGAACCCCCCTTTCAAATAATAAAGTCACAGTTCTCCAATGTTTAAAAGAACTAAATATTTTAAAACTAAATGACTTATACAAAATCAATGTTGCTATCATTATGTTCAAAGTTATCAATAAAAATCAACCTACATTACCCATTCAAAGAACAATCACCCCCAATCAAATACATCATCATTATAACACTAGATGTCCCAGAGATTTTACGCAAACCCAAATGCACTCTCTTCCAAAGGAGCAGATGTATGGAATGCAATAAATATATTTCGTAAATTGATAAAGAAGTACTTCATTAGCTTCTGCTGATGCATAAATTCATTAGTGTCATTATTACCATAGTAATTAAACTCCCATTTTATAATTAACTATCTAAAATAAGTTAATTTCATTAGACACTTTTTTCATAATTTATTCTAAATTGTTTCAATTAACCTTCACTTATTTTGATAATAGTGATACTACTACTACTATTACTACTACTACTATTACTACTACTACTACTACTAATAATAATAATAATAATAATGTTATTATTATTATTATTATTATTATTATTATTATTATTATTATTAAAAGCTTCCATTCTTCCAATGGCATATTCTGATTAGAATACTACAAATATGATAATGCCATAGCAGACACGTAATTTATACAGAAAAATACTGAAAAAGAGTATAAAACTTTATGTAAGTTGTATTCTTTTTCTGAATAAAGGTTGTTGTTTTGTTTTCTAAAAAAACTAGTCCATGCGGATTTTTTCTCTTTGTTTGTAGGAACTGGAAACTGCGTAAGAAGAATTTCTCCTTTGTAAGAGCAGTAGTGGAATTTTTTTTGAACTGCAGAACTTTTCAGTGATTTTTAAGGTGGTAGGATAATAGCCAGTATTGCATCGGTGCAAGACGGCCATTTGGATAAATACTCTGAGACCTGTGACGCTCTTCCTCCGCAAATTCACAAGTTATTTCAATGTTTACCATGCCCCTGGTCTTAGAACCCTATGTAATACATATAGAAAATTATAAAAACCAGTTTATTCATGAACAAGCTTTTGCAGTGTACCTCTGGGGTCAGCTTTAAGAGACGAGAGCGCCAGTGAGTGGTCGATAAAGTGTTTTCTGCTTGTTAGACCAAATCCATCAGTGTACAACATGAGAATTGGACCTAAGTTAATCTACCATTCAACGAATAACCAAGAAATACATTAAAATTCAAGCATTCAGAATCCAGATGGTGCATGAATTACGTGATTTGGATCAAGACCAAAGAGTGGAAATGTGCAAGACCTTGTTTCATCATTCCGAACTGATACATCTCTTTTGGAGAGCATCTGTATGATTTAACGATGAGGCGACGTTTCTTGTGTTTGGGAAAGTTAGCAGTCATAACTGTCAAATCTGAGGATTTGAAAAACTAAGAGAATCTTCTGAACATGAAAAGATACCCCAAATCGTAATGTTTAGTTTGATCTGTCCGAAGAATCATTTAGTCTTTCGTTTATCGAGATGCTTTCAGGCAAACAACTCACGTTAGTGGTGAAAATTGTCAATAATAAACAATCGCTTTTATTTTGGTTTTATGCAGATCTTTTGGAGGTTTCCAATCCAGTATATGAAGTAATATTAAAATGATTTTTGTACAAGATATATATAAAACTATAAATTAAGTTTCCATTTTCAGTACAAAAATTGATAGAAGCTACCTATTTATAATTTTTTTTAAAAGGTTTTATTATGGTTAACGGTACTTTGTTTTAATAATTAAAACAAAATTTAAAATGATGCTAAAATTTGTTTATTTTACGTGTTAAAATGTATCTAGAAAATTACGGTCAAAGCTAAATAATTAAATGTATTAAATATATAAAACCATTTAAAGTAGAAAGAAAAGAAATTTTAAATGTTGTCCAAATGTTAAAGTTAAAACCATTGCAAAAATTAGATTTCTATTTTCGGATCCAGACTAAAATTGAAAATACTGAAATTAAGAAAAGGTACCAGCCAGGAAGCTCATTTCTCCATGATGTCTGAGTGAGTGCGCCCCAAGGATCACCTTTAACCCGAACAATGACAGAAAAAGCGACCAACTCAACCCAGCTCAGGAGTTCTCCGAAAAAAATAACATTTGGAAAAAAAAAAAGAGTAATAATTAGTATTATTTTTAATTTTCTATTCAGGAGGAAGCGAACCAGAGCCTTACCAATCAAAGCCATCCACTGTAACCACTGAGCTATCGAACGCACTAAAGGAAAAGGAAAATAGTTAAAAATATAAAGCCAATGAAACCTGCACTAAGAATATTATATAAGATCACTTTACTCTGAATAATTCGAAATCTGATGTGTAATTGTTGGTGTTGGATTATTTTTGACAATATATATGTAACGACGCCACAATACGAAGTTCGTTCGATTTGTTGTGGTTGGCACTATCAGTAATTTTGAAGGAGGGAGGGTCAGTCGGTGGTTTAAAGTATGACAATGCTCTCTTACAGATGGGTTTGCGAGTTTATTCAAATGACGTGATGGGCGGCTGGACATTCCACAATGCTGATTGCCAGCGAGTGAACACGCTTGAAAAAGTAAACCACGGTTGAGACGAGGTCATTGGGAATTTCTGTTTATGAATGAAATAAGATTTGTTTTGCGTGTTTGTAAATATGAAACGAAAATTACGTTGGAGGTAGAGAAGAAGTCGGGTAGAAGAACGAGTAGATTTACTTGAAATTTAAGGCTTGGGTAATTAGAGAAAATTTTATATTTAAACCGGTAGAAGAATGATGAAGAGGTTGGTAAATCTTAATAAAATTTCTTGAAGGACGCTTAAGAATGGTATTAAAAAAATCTTTCCAAAAACTCGCAAATTACTTATAGCTTAAATTTCAGTTTTGGTTTTAAATTTTTTCTGTCCGCCGAAAAGGATAAAATTAAAAATTAAAAAACACTAATTACTAATCTTTGAGGCTTTTTTCTAAATGTTTTTTTCGGCGAACTTTTTTTTGGTAACTAACTCTACTAAAATGCTAATGAAATTAGATAAGTTGCGATCCTTATTTTCAAAGTAATGACATATCAGCCTAACTGAATGAAAGATAGTTGTTAATTGTTTTCATGCATGAAAAACAATTAGCAACCATGGTAAAAAAGAACTATGTCGTAATGGCATCATTGTCCCCTTCTATATTTGTGACCTTGTCCTTCGGTGCAAGTACCTGATTCGAATTCTTGTTTGCAAAACATCAATTTATGTCGACTGGCTGAAAAGTTATGGTACGAAACTTTACTTGAACATTGATCTCTATTCGTGACCTTCACTTTCAATGCAATGATCTGACTCTTGCTCTGGACACATTTTCTTGTGATGTTACATAATTGTATGATGTTTCATCAATTTATGTTGAGATGCTCAAAAGTTATGGAGCGGGCATGAAATAGGCCTTCTTTTCTTTGACCTTTATTGATGCAGGAACCTGATTCTTGTTCATGACTTTTATTTTATGATAATTCATACACGTGTGAAGTTTTATCAATTTATATTAAGCGGTTCAAAAATTATAGCTGGTACACGAAAATGTGACGGTCGGACAGAAAAGTGGAATCCAGCATGTCCTCTCTAAATTCATTAGATTGGGAACATAATAAGATTATACTAATGTGTTGTAATGAAAGAAAGACAAGGCAGCTATAAACACAATACTTTAATCACAATATAGGTGTTAATAATCCAATAGTGAGTGATGGTGAAAATTTTAAAAACAAATAAAAAGCGAATGTAGCATATTATAAACACCAGTGCCCGCAGCTTTGTGGGTAACATCGTTTCCCTGTAAGCGAAGTGAAGACATTGAGATGGAGAGTTCGAATCTCGATGGTGCTGGTAATAATAATAATGTAGGAGTTAGCACAATGGTTAGAATTAGCTGGCCTGAACTCTGTGCCAGTTTCTGGCTCTCCTCCCTCATTATTGCTATTGCCTTCAAAACGACTGAAGACGGAAGTGTTACAGCGGTTTGGCTGGTAAAGCGACAATCTTAATTGTGAACGTAATAAGGTCTCGGTTTTGAATCTCAGTCAGAGCTATGATTTTCTAAACAACATCAGTAGGTTGCCATTTTGAATTAAACTGAATATGAATCTAACTCACAAGAGCAAATAAAAACAATAAAGAAATACAGCCATTAAAAATGTTTTTCAGTTTTATTAATTCTTTCTATTATAATACAAATACATTGTAAAAGAAATAGAAACTCTTAAGTGGGTTCATGTAATCAATACATACAAGAACTATATATATAAATAAAAGAGATCAGAAATAATACTTTCAGGTAAAGAATAGAAGGACTCCCCAAATAAATTTACCTACGAGAATAGTCTAATATGCGTTGACTATAGGAGACTGATTACTGAATGAGGTAACGAAGCCAGACAAGTTCCCGATGCCTAATATAAATG
Organism: Bathynomus jamesi; assembly: GCA_023014485.1. Taxonomy (NCBI): domain Eukaryota; kingdom Metazoa; phylum Arthropoda; class Malacostraca; order Isopoda; family Cirolanidae; genus Bathynomus; species Bathynomus jamesi. The sequence goes on from JAJOZX010000794.1 coordinate 281,053, forward strand.
AAATTGTGTTTGGTCTTCACGGCATGCGATATTTTACTTCCTTGGATCTATCATAATATGGGGATATTATCAAGTGCCGTTGAAAGAAAAGTGCAGGCCCGGAGGGTGGAGTGAAAAAACCTTTTTTCAGAATTCAGTTTTGTACGGGCGCCCAAAGTTGGTCTGTGCTACCAATAAGAAATCTGCAAAATATTAGCTACCTGCGACATCAACTTCACCGGCCCCAAGGAGGTCAAAGATTTTGCCTTTCAGGTGCCCCAAGAAATTAAGGAAAAATTCAAAGATTTAAACGTATCTTCCGTTTTGTTTATGCTAGGAAGATTACTTTTGTTTCATTTGATTTGTCTATTTATGTTCTTTAACTTTTCTCTTATACACCTTTCTCCCATTCCTCAGAGAAATCTGTAAAATTTGGTATTTCTTGAAAAATACTAAAAAAAAAAAAGAATTTCTATTGGTTTCGTTGAGTTTCTCAACTTTAGTAGATGTTTTAGCACCATTTTAAGGTTTTCATTTGTTTAGATTTTCACAGATTTAAATTATGTCATAAATATATTATTTAGGGTTTGTTATTTATACTATATTACATGATAATTTATATCTCTTTTTCAGATTATTTGATTGCTTTGATAAATTTTTATATTGAATCTGATTCGCTAAAAACATTTAGTCACTAATATAGTCTAATTCTATTCCGACGCACAAAGCAAAATTAGGCATGACTTCCGTGGCCTCGAATGAATCAGCAAAAAGGAAGACGAGGAATACGCAACAGCTGAATCCAATCTTTGGACCACCAAAGGATCTCTCACTGATTTATTTGCCTTCGTCCGAAGATATACGTCAGTGTTTCCTTTATGTTAGACAAGAAAGAATTAAGTCAGGAGAAGCTAATCCAAAAATTTATGATGTTGCTGCAGTCGTTGCCCAAAAAGTAGACTTTATGGGATCGTGCTTCTATTCCAACTAGCCATCATAAGACCATAACGCAGCGCATCCAAGGTTTGTACGAAAAATATCAAAATGTCTTAAAACAATTCAAAGAGCGGAAAGACCAAGCATCCTATCAAGCATTGCTTCACAAATTTAAACTTGACTCACTGAAGCTCTTTGATAGAGCTTCTTGTAAATGTGAAGACTTTCTGACATGTCATTGTGAGAAAGACCGAAAAGTTCCTGTTCTGGAAAGAGATTTCTTAATGACCATCGAACGTCTCGAAAAATGACGAGTGGATCCGTCGATAAAGTGGTCATCAATAAGGTGAACAAAACGAAAAAGGCACACAAAAGTGTGAGGAATATACAGCACGGATCTCGAAAGGAATGAAAGAATTTGATACTGCTGCAACTGTTTCATCAAGTTCCAGCGAAACGGACGAAAGCAGTGAGCCGTTAAAACTCACGACAAAGCCATTAATTAATCCCAGACCTTCACAAATGAGAATGAGAATGAGAACCTTCTTTTTGCAATGATTACTGATAACCGGCCAAACATTCGAAAATTGACAATACGAAGGATCGAAGTAGCAAGATCTCAAGCTGAAAAAATGAAAAGCATTCGCGAGTTCAGTGTACCGAAGCTAAATTTTCATGCACTTGACTACACTGTTATTATATTTTGGACAGATAGTCCCATCAGGCTTGAGCCACCATTGACAAAACACTTAACCAAAGAGGAGTTGACATCACTGGCTCTTTCAATTCCTTTGTCATACACAAGTAGTAGAAAGGAGTATCAAACTTGTAACAGAAGCGGCAAGAACAGTTTATGGAAGTGAGAGGAGAGATGGCTACGTTAAAACTAAATTGCATCTCAAACAATAGTGAAATAATTTGAAACCAAGAGAGACTACAAAACTGACTAAGAAGCTTCCTAAATTATTGTGGTGGGTAGGTTAGGGTGGAACTCAAAGAGCAGCCACCTCCAAGTGGTGAGGTCTGGGTAATTTAAGCCGAGATAGGCATGGTTCGTATCTACCTTAAATTAGCTGAGAGCTGCTCCAATAAACCAATATATTTAAACCCATGCAACTATTTTATGAGCTTCTAAAAGAAAACTGAGTCACTGAATGACGCTTAACATCAACCAATCAACGAAAGCAATAAAAACTATTTTTTGTTAGTATTTTTCATGAAATACCAAATTTTACAAATTTCTTTGAGGAATGGGAAAAACGGAAGATACGCTTAAATCTTTGAATTTTTTCTTAATTTTTTTGGGCACCTGAAAGGCAAAATCTTTGACCTCCTTGGGGCCGGTGAAATTGATGTCGCAGGTAGCTAATATTTTACAGATGTCTTAATGGTACCACAGACCAACTTTTGGGTGCCCGTACAAAACTGAATTCTAAAAAAAGGTTTTTCACTCTACCCTAGGGCCATGCAGGGATTATACCGCTTTCTCTACTGTTCAGGGACAATATAAGTCGGTATCTTTTGGGTTAAAAACGGCCCCTAGTGCTTTTTAACGAGAGATGCAAAGGGTCTTGTCTGGATTTTCAATGAGTAAAGTGGTGATTTATTTGGATGATGTGTTGTTGATGGATGAGAGATTAAGTGGTCATATCAGATTATTAGATCAGGTGTTGAAAAGGTTTGCCGAAACTGGTATAAAGGTTAATTCCAGCAAATGCAAGTGGGTAGAGGCTGAAGTTCCGCTTTTAGGACATATTGTGGGTGTGAATGGGTTGCGTAAAAAGTCAGAGTACATGGAACAAGTACTTAAGTTTAAACGACCAGAAATAGTTAGTCAGGTACGTGAATTTTTGGGGTTAGTTAACTTTCAAAGGAAATTTATAAAAGATTGTTCTGTGATTGCGGTACCTTTGACTGAATGATTGAAGGTGAAAAGTATGAGATGGAGTGCAGTGATACCCGCTCTAGAAGTGTTGTTCGTAGCAAGTGAGCGATTTACTGTAATGTTAAAGTTTGGGTACATTATGGGAAAGACTGGTCGTTCACGTATGTTGGCCCAAATATCAAGGATAATAATAATTTAAGTAATGTGCATTTACAGTGTTTGATTGGGGGTACATTTTAATCCAGTGACTGACAATGGTGAATTTAAGATGGGAAACAGTGTCATTAAAATAATAGTGGTGGACAGGACAACTCGGTGAATTTTGAAGCAATGAGTGGAAAAGATGATATGGTGGGAGAGGAACTTGCCATAAATTTGTTTATGAGTGAGGAAGGGGAAGGTAGTGAAGACGTAACGTCATGCGAGCATTCTTTCCCATAATGTCCCCAAACTTCTATTACTATCTTTTACCTCGTTCACTTTCAAAACATTCACACCAAGCTCTAGTCTAACACGCCACCTATCGCTCACATTCAACTTTCACAATGACCCTACCATACCAATCACACTCTTACAATACGTGTGGGTGTATTTCTGTATTTGAGTTTCCAGGTACCACATGAACAAAATAAAGTGGAAAAGAAGAAAACTACATTAATATCACACTCCTTCTTCTCAAATTTATTTCATTGATCACACTTCATTATAGAATACTCAAACTTATAGAGTTTCTTCTCATATCGAAATGAGACATCATTGCGGCGTTCAACATCACGCGAAAAATCAACTCTCCCTTTGTAGAAAAAAACCACCTTATAAGAAGAGCTCAGTGGGAAGAATGTTCAATTACCATCGAACTAGTCTTGGGTTCGATTCTGTAGGTGGTTTAGTTTGTTATTAAGTTCCTAAATAAAAGGATTATTAGACGTAAGTATTTATATATATATATATATATATATATATATATATATATATATATATATACAGGGTGTCCCATAAGTCCGGCATCATAGGAAAAATAATAAAAAAAAGGCAAAACAAAAGCTTTTATTTACAGAACGTGCTCAATATGTCCACCATTGTTTTCAATACACAAATTCAGACGTGATACCCAGTCAGCAAGCACACGGTGAATGATGTCAGGAGTAATGGCGTTACATGCCCCAATAATGCGCTGCCGCAAATGTTCAACACTCCTAATTTTCTCTGCGTATACCAGCGCTTTCAAGTGGCCCCAGAGACAAAAATCTAGTGGCGTGAGATCCGGGCTTCTAGCTGGCCATTCCACAGGCCCTCGACGTCCTATCCAATGACCAGGGAATTGTTGGTACAGGTATTCCCTTACTTGGGTGCTGTAATGTGCAGGAGCGCCGTCTTGTTGGAACCATGTTGGGAAATTTCTTTCTTCGTTCAAGACACTGGGAAATGCTTCTTCCTTGAGCATACGTAGGTAGGTGCCTCCAGTGACATGTTCATCGAAAAAGAGGGGGCCTATGATGCGATCCTTCCAAATGCCACACCATACCATCACCCGAGATGGACCTTGTTCCTTTGAAGAGGTATACCAGTGAGGGTTGTTTTGAGACCAGTAGCGGGTGTTCTGTCGATTTACCTCACCTTCTTCTTTCTCTTCGCCCGTTCCCGCCTCTATGCGGGGTCGGCGTTTCTGACCAGCCTCCTCCAACAGCCCGGTCCTGGGCTTCTTCCCCCGACAAACCCTTCTCCCTCAAATCGTCCCTCACCTTCTCCATCCACCTTCGCTTCGGTCTGCCTCTCTTTCTCCTGCCATGCACCTCCATATTCATCGTTCTCTTACCCACATAATCTTCGTCCCCTCTCATCACATGTCCATACCATTTCAGTCTACTTTCTTGTATCTTCCTCGAGATTTCTCCAACCTTTGTTGTGCCCCTTATCCTTTCATTCCTTACTCTATCCAACCTTGTCACTCCGCACATCCATCTCAGCATTCTCATCTCCGTTACATCTAGTCTTTTCTCATGATCTTTCTTTATAGCCCAAGACTCAGCCCCGTACATCATAGCCGGTCTTACCACAGTCTTATACACCTTTCCCTTAACCCTTGCGCCTATTCTTCGGTCACACAACACCCCTGAAACTTTCTTCCAATTTTTCCAACCAGATTGCACTCTGTGTGTTATTTCTGTGTCCAGCTCACCGTCCTCAGCCACTGTCGATCCCACTGTCGATTTACCTCACCATTTCCATAAAAAACAGCCTCGTCACTGAACAGAATGGTGGACGGGAAATTGGCATCCCGAGCATAAGAAAAATATGAATTTCTCCTATGATGCCGGACTTATGGGACACCCTGTATATATGTATATATATGTATGTGTGTGTATATATAAATATATATATATATTAGGGTGATTCAAATATGGGGGTAAAAAAACATTTTTATATTTTAATGTGCTCAACCCTTTAAATGGTTCATTTCAGCATAAAAACAACTATCCTAAAATATTTTAGCAAATTTTTAATTTTTAGGGGTTGCTACCAGCAATTAAAAATTGACAGAACGACTCAAATTGTCAAATTTTTCCAATATTGTTGTACAGTTTTCCACACCACCCTGTGGGGTTACCTTCTTTTCGCCGCGGTTGTTTCGCCGTGGTAGTTTCGCCGCAGTTGTTTCGCCGCGGATTGAATTCGCCGTGAATTCATTCGACGCAGTGCTATTCGCCGCAGCCTAATTTTTCTATTTTTTCTAGATTTTAATTTAAAAGGCAAACATTAAAAATTCTCAAAATTTATTTGTTAAAAATGTACTCCAATTAAAAATTATATAAAATTTGATTATTAAAAGAGTACTCCTAATTAAAATTCATAAAATTTTAATTAAGTTAATGGTTTGATTTTCCTACTCTAATGTCCTTGCTCCGATGCAAGTTCAGTTTTAAATTAAATAAAAATAAGAATAATTTAAAGATGTCCATTTAACTTTATTCTAAACATAATTTCTCATATGTGACTATATACATTATATATTGTATTGCTCGAAAGGAATACGAGTTTCGATATTGCTTGGTAATGCTGCTGCGAGCTGCTTGTACCATGATATGGGTGTATGGAATAATGCTCTGTGAGAAAAAGTTAAATCTTTTTCTCACTTCCACTAAGCTTTACCCGAGAGCGATATCCATGTTTGTGCTATTAGAAATTCGGGATCACCTGAAGATCAGGGTCCCCAGCCTTCTTTAGTTAGCCTTATAAGGCTAACTAACGAAAATATCACGACTTAACCTAACCAATCGTTAGGTCTATTGTACACCCTTAACGAATGGTTAGGTTAGGTCGTGATATTTTCGTTAGTTAGTCTTATAAAGCTAACTAAAGAAGGCTGGGAGCCCTGATCTTCAGGTGATCCGGCTTGCTCAAAATCACAATGAATAGAAAGGGGATTAACGAATTTTTAATGTTTGCCTCTTAAATTAAAATCTAGAAAAAATAGAAAAATTAGGCTGCGGCGAATAGCACTGCGTCGAATGAATTCACGGCGAATTCAATCTGCGGCGAAACAACTGCGGCGAAACTACCACGGCGAAACAACCGCGGCGAAAAAAAGCATCCCCCACCCCCCACCCAGGAGGTACAGTACAGGGCGCATTGCTTTTTTTTAATGTGGAAAGCTCCCCGTAGGTCCTACCACAACGACAAGCATGCATAATTAAACTAGCATGATATTTGAGACATTAGCTGTCCTTACTTCATCAATGTTTCTTTTTTTCTATCAGGGTAAACAGCCCTGTAGTTTTTCACTACTTGTAGCAAGAATTGTTTTTGATCTTCGTCATGTGTTAGTATTTTATTATATTCATCCATTAATTTTACTCCTCTTTCCGCTATATCATTCACGACTTTCCACTGTTTGATAGATTTCTTAGCGGAGTTATACTCTTCATCATTATGCCATTCTTTAGCATCTTTGAGTAAAACTTTTGAATTAAATTCTGTTATTGTAAAGAATCTTTGGGTATTTGATGTGAAAAAATCTTCTAATTTCTTCGTTGGAATAAGTGCAGGATCTAGAAAACCCGTTTTGCAGGAAGAGTTTCTGTTGTATTTTGCAAGGCCTTTACCATTTTGTTTTTTGTTTCAGTAGGCACTTCATCATCATAAAAGGGCAAGGCTACCAGTTCTTCTGATAGGTACTAGAGGTGACCTAACAGTTTTTTAATAGCAACAGATGCAATTGTGTCATTTATTTGTTTGTAGACTACAAGATTCTGTAATAATTCCAGATCGAGACGAGGAGCGCAAGATGGCACAGGAGCTGTAAACCATGCCTTTACATATAACCGAGTAGCAAATAGACAGATGTCTTTTAGTCCTTTTTTGTCTTTTACTGAAATTTTGAACTGAGATTTGAACATAAAAATTTTTAATGAAATATAATTTTGGCCATCCACCTAGCCCGATGAAGTCCCGCTGGATGTTTAAATTTGATTCCACCTTTTGGTTCACCTCCCAAAAAAATAATTGTTAACTGTAATAGTTCTAGGTAATCGTCTCTTGGTTGGAATGTATCTAGTTGATTTGCTGCAAATGTAATTATGTCATCTTTGATGTCATGAATATTTTCATAGATATCTGGATCTGATAATGCTGTTTCGTAGTCCTCCTTATTAATGCTTGACCATTTTTCTCTGAACTTCTTAAAAAGGACTATATCTGGGCCAGAAGATGGTGATAAAGACTTTGAAACAACAGCTTCCAGCATAATTTCAAATATGTGGTGTCGACATGCCAGCCACAATAAATCGTTGTCGAATTTTTGTTCTAGAAGAATAGCTGCACCATTTCTAGGACCAGTATTGGCTGCCGTTATGTCGAAACACATGCATTTTATTTGTTCACAGATGCCCCATTCAAGCGATGTCTGATACACAGCATTTGCTGTCAGGAGACCAGTACCTGAATCCAGTTTAGGCACACCAAGTTCATCAACGCCTTCTGAAAACAATACGGGCAGACGGTCAACAATATGCATTCCTGTAATATTTTCAATTAATTTTCCATCCCAGTGAATTGTTAGGGGCACCTCTGGCTTGAATTCTTCTTTCAGGTTTTCTGCAATTTTCTTTCTATATTTTATCCTCTCTCTACGAATAGAAGAGTAGCTAACATTGTACTCTACTGGATTTTTTCCTAGACTTTGAATTGTTGGCATTAAAACTAGAGACGCATTTCTGTCACTCAATTTCGCAACATCAAGAGTTCTTAATAATTTATCATCAAACAATTTTCTACGTTTGCCAACCTTACTTTTCCATGTTAAAGGTTGTGCAGCACAGAAACCAGATTCATCACTTTTATTCTCCTCTGATTCTGATTCTGATGATGTACTGGTGAGTATGACAGCCTCTTCATTCTGTTTTCTTTTGATCTCTTCTGCTTTCCTCTTTTCATAACGTTGTTGCTTTTCTGCTGCTCTTTGCTCTTTTTTAGCAACAGCCTTATCAATGGTACCCATTTTTCCATGACGTCCTTTCTCACGTTGCATTTTCAAGAATTTCTTATCATCTTCTATTTTTATAAGCTGCATAGCATTCTCATGAGCAATGTCAAATAAGTTTTCCAGTTTATCTTTCCATTTTTCTTCTTTATTATTTTAAATTTTGTGAGCTTTTCAATTTGTTTGCTTTGTTTTTCTTAAGCAGCTGCCATTCCTTTAGTATTCCTTGAATTTTGTCTACTACATGTATTCTTTGTTTTGCTGGTATTCCTGCTTTTTTCCAAACTGCTAGCACATCATCTGCAGTTGAGCAGCATGATTCTCTAATGCCATGCTTTTTAATATTTCTGTAGTGCATGAAGAGGGCCATCATTTCCTTCTCTGATGGTAATACGAATATTTTTAGTACTGCAGAGGGCTGCCCAATTAGCCATACTTCAGTTTCTTTTCTTGTAGAACTTCTCCCAACTGAGCAACTAGGTGATGGTGAGTTAGGCCTAGCTTCCATAATCGATTAATTGGTATCAAAATTACGAGTTTCAAACAACAATTAAAAGCAAGCTAGTATATAAACCATTAATTAAAAATTCTGAAACATAAACAATTAAACATAAAATCATAAGTTGTAAAAACAAACAAATTAAAAAAAAGGGAAACTTTGACGCCTGGTAGCACATAGTAAATTTTATTTAAAATTCACCAAATTTGGCATACACAACTTTTTTGTCATAGGGAACAAAAATACAGGTTGAACAATTAAAAAAAAACTTTGATTTTTTTGAATCACCCTAATATATATATATATATATATATATATATATATATATATATATATATATATATATATATATATATATATATATATATATATATATATATAGGGTGTTTCAGGTCGACCCTACAAATATGGAAATTGGCGGAATTTGTAGTTTGTATTTGGTATTTGGTATTTGAAGTTTGTCATAGTAATTCCGTAACAAATTCCAATTTCCATATTTCTACGGTCGACCTTAGAAATATATATATATATATATATCAGTGGCGACTGGTGAACGTTTCATCTAGTCATGCAAAGAAATTTAAAAACATAAATCAGCACAAAAACCAATTGCGAGTGCCGTAGGCACAAGCCTAATAGCTAGGGGGGTCTGAGGTGAGCAGTAGCTCCCCGAGCTTGGTTCGGGCAGAGCCCGGAAGCCAACGCTTTTCTGTATTTTCAGAAGCATTTTCTAACATTCTAACAAGATTTATTTAACATATCATATCTTTGGGAATTTTCCAGATTAGCTGCAGTTGGACTGCTGTTGGACCCAATCACTTTTTAAAAAAAAATGTCCTTTATAGGTTCTTATTATTTCCCTACTACTTCGAAGAATAATATAATTAACAAAACAATCATAGGCCTAAAGAATTATTATTATTATTAAGAAGAATTATTATTAAAGAATTATTAATTACCTTACCTTACCTTACAACCTTACAAAGGTTCCGCGCGATGATTTCTCATTTCGCGAAGGTCAAGCTCGTCGCCCCTCCTCTCGAGTTGGCCTGGTGAAGTAGTGAGTTGGATTCTTGCGCTCTCCACCTCACATAGCCAGGTACTCCCGGCTCATCGGGGATTGTTCTGAGCAAAGCGTCTAGTCTTCTTTTGAATATTTCCACTGCAACTCCCTTCGTTTTTTTTAGGTCTTTGGGCAACTGATTAAACAGTTTTGGTCCTCTCACTACAAAACTATTTTCTTTCAGGGTTAAGGATGTTCCCTGTCTCGCCTTCAATTTGGGAATACGACACAGTCTACCGCTTCTACTTTCCACCGTTGTTTGTGGAGTTATAGGATTCAGAGTAAGATTAGGGACTAGTTTCTCCATTATTTTCCAAGTGTAAATAATGGTGTATCTCTCTCTTCTCCTTTCCAGTGAATATAGGTCTAGTTCGCGTAACCTTTCCCAGTAATTTAGTTCTTTGCACCCATTGATCCTGGCTGTGAAGCTTCTTTGGATCCCCTCCAGCTGTCTAATGTCTTCTTTTTTATATGGGGATGTTAAGACTGAGCAGCATTGCAATTTTGGCATTATCAGGGTTTTCAGTAGAGGAATCATTACAGTCCTATCCCTTCGTTTAAAGGTTCTCAATATCTGACCCGTTATTCTCTTTGCTCTGTTTACTGCTATCTTATTTTTGTGTTTCAAATTTCGCATCATCTGTCATTACAACTCTTAAATCTTTTGCTCTGGAATTTCTCTGAATTTCCTGTCCATTTGGGGTATAATATTCCATGGATTTTAGGTCTTCTCTTTTTCCGTACCGTAATAGCTGAAATTTCTCGGTGTTAAACTTCATATTGTTGGCTTCCGTCCACTTGTAGATTCTGTTTATGTCGGTTTGTAGAGATCCTATGTCTTCTGGGTTTCTTATTTTTCTACTGATCTTTGTGTCATCCGCAAAGGATGTTACTGTGCTGTCTCTGGTAACGTCGTCATCTATGTCAGTTAGCATGATTATGAAGAGTAGTGGAGCTAATACTGTTCCTTGTGGTACCGAGCTGAGGACCTCTGATTCTGATGAAGATACTCTTTTTACTGTAACGACTTGCCGCCGCTCACTAAGGAAATTATATATCCATTTTTCTACTTTTCCTGTTATTCCCATATATTTCAGTTTATGTATTATGATTCCGTGGTCACACTTGTCGAACGCTTTAGCAAAGTCTGTGTATAGTACATCATAATTTTCATTACTTTCAAGTGAATCAATAATGTTGTTGACTAGTTGTGATAGGCATGATCTGCCTGACCGAAACCCGTGTTGGTTATCATTGAATTTTTTCTGAGTTTCCAAAAAGTCATAGATTTTCTGTCTAACTATTCTTTCAAATATTTTAGTGAGATGAGATGTAAGCTATACTGGCCTATAGTTTTTGGCCTCGGATCGATCTCCTCCTTTATATATTGGGACTATGTTCGCGCTCTTCAGGATGCCCGGTATTTCTCCCGTGTCTAATGATTGTCTCCATATCCAGTATAGGGGCTCAGCGATTGCATTCTTGTAGTTTTTGATCGGTGTGGCATTCCATTTATCCGGTCCTGCCGGTGAGTGTGTTTTTAGTTCCCCTATGGCTTGTGTAATATCATCCGTCGTAAAGTCGAAATCCGTTATACTTTCCCCTTGTGGTTCTTCTTCAAAGAACGCGTTTCTATCGCATATCAATTTGTCAGTTTTTGGGATGCTGAAAGATGATTCGTACTGAACTCTTAATATTTCAGATACTTCTGTTAGATCATCAGATAAATCACTGTTCTCATTTTTTAAAGGTCCGATAATCGCATGGTTTTTCAACTTTCTTTTTGCGAAATTATAGAAGTACTTTGAGTTAGCCTTTATCGCTTCTATAGCGTCATCTTCTTTTTCTGTATGCTTCTCGATTAGTTCCTCTATGACGACATCGATACTTTGTAGTTTATCATTTAATATTTTTCTGATGTTATCTTTACAATTAATTAATTTTGCAGTCACTCTTTTTCTCTTTCGGAACAATGCCCTCTTTAGTCTTTCGAGCCTGCTTCTCTTTCCTCTTTGTTGTATCTTTGGGACATGTTTTTCCACAATTTCTAACGTCTTCTCCTCTAACGTCATTAGCATCTCCTCCGTTGTCTTGGCCTCGAAAATGGTTTTCCAATCTATTACTTCCATGCTGGATGTCACATCTTCCCAATTTATAGCTTTGGAGTGAAAATTAAAAATTTCGAATTTGCTTCTTTCTGTTGTGCGTGTTCTTTCCTTTCCTGTTGCCTTTATATTAGTTGTTATTTCAATGATGTTGTGGTGTGATATCAAAGTTGGGGATATTTCTACATTATCAATTAGATTACTGTTGTTTGTGAATACCAAATCTAGGCAGTTGTTTTTTCTTGTGTTTTCTGCTATTTCTTGCGTTAACATAAATTCATCAGCTAAAGCTAGTAGCATTTTTACCTGCTCCTGGTCTTCTCGTGTGCCCCCCTTGTCCTGGTGTATACATATATTTTTTCCTATCCTTTTATATTTCATGAATGGGAAATTAAAATCACCACAGAGAAAAATATTTTGGGTTGGAGAGTGTAGATCTTTTACCAAGTTTCTTACCTCTATAATGGAATCTAAAAATTTTGAGGTTGGCGTGTTTGGGGTTCTGTACATTACAATTATTACCATATTTAATTTTTCAATTTTTGTTGCTACACATTCTACGTAGTTGTTTGAGGTACTTATAGCCATTTCTGCTATGTGCCTTTCGCTTGTGTAAATAGCACATCCTCCTTTACGTCTCACTGTTCTGTCGGCTCGGAGGATGTTATAGTTGTCAATTTGTATTTATTTTTTGTCAATACAGGACTCACAATTTTCACAGTTCGCCTGGCAGTCCTTTAGATGAGTTTCCGTGAGGCATGCAAAGTCTGCTCCGGCTTCTTGCATGAGTCCTTTCAGGTATACAATTTTGTTCGTGGAATGGTTTGATTTAAGGCCCTGTATGTTGGCTAGGATTATTTTTGTTTTTTCTCTTTCTTTTTCGCATACTGTGTTGGCTGCGTCTAAAAAATTTTCACTCTTCTTTGATGTTCGTTTCTTCTGTTCCCTCGTTGCGTTATTAAATAATTATTAATAAAGAAATATTACCTAAAGAATTATTATTATGAAGATTGAAATTAATTAAAGACGGCTTGACATCTCAACGACATCTATATAGTTTCCATTTGTCCTCACCCGGTTTTGAAACAGCCAAAAGCGGAATCGAAAACGGCATTCAATCGAACAAATGATGAGTTCCTCAATGATAAAACCTATTTTCTATTATATAAAGATCGAATTTGCATCGATTCTATTTAGAATATGAATTATTAGAAATAGTTGACTTTTAAACTTTAGTCATGCAATATTTAAGGTATCAATTGTTAAAAGGACTAAAATTAAGTGAACATACTTGAGATAAACAATAAACTTGTTTAACAAATAAATAAGGTTCATTTTAGTATGTTTTTGGCAAGAAGCCAATGCACCGATTCCTCTGAAAAGAAACTGAGATGGAATTTTATACATAAGGACGGGAAAATGACACTCATTTTGCTGTGTCGTGGAAGATCAATCCATCTTTCAGTGATTTTAAGAAATTCTATATTTGGTGATCGTTACTTATATATTAATATTGCTCTAAAACCTAATATTTATTTACATTTTAGAAGGCATGCACTGCATGCGTTGCATTCACTAAGGAAACGCCACTGATATATATATATATATATATATATATATATATATACACAGTATTTCAAACATCTTAAAATAATGCGCATACGGATAATAAATATTAATTTCATTGAAGCTAATTAAATATATAATTAAAAAAAAAGAGTCGCTCGTTCTCTATTCTCGTCATTTGTGTTACGTCCATTGACGGTCATTACAGTGTTTTATTGCAAAACTTTTTCTCTGCTATTAAAATCAAACGACATAATTGTAGTTCCCTCTACCCATATATATATATATATATATATATATATATATCTAAGAAGGAGAGAGGAGAGAGCTCTTTATTCCACCGGTGTCCGTCCCATAATGAGCGTCCAGGGGCCCAGCAGCTGTTATATAGAGGGTTGTAAGTTGTTAGATACCCTTATATATTTGAATTATGTCCAGGTGTACCTTATTAGGGTGAGTTGCCAGCTTGCACCATTTAATTTAATTTTTATTTAGATGAGTTGTCAATTATTGGTTTTATTTTAATTATGTTCAGGTGAACCTTGTTAGGGTGAGTTGCCAGATTGCCCCATTTATTATAATTTTTATTTAGATGAGTTACCAGTTATTGTTTTTATTTATGTAAGGAGAGTTGGCAGATACCACCATTTATTTTAATTTATTGAGATGAATTGCCACTTATTTATTTATTTACTAAAGGCAAGAGTGACTTTCTCCTTAAATTTTTTCAGCAAGAGAACTAATTATTTAAATGAATCCCAATATTAACAATAAAAGAAATACAACCAAAAGAATTAAATAAAACACCATTACATCATTCTGTTTATTTAGACGAATTATTGGAATCAATTTCATGATATATATAGGAAATAAATATACAATCCTATACAAACGATGTAATATATATGATAAAAAAAATAAAATAAAAAGTAATAAGGGTATAAGAAATACGAACGAGGAATATATATATATATATATAATCAAACAATTAAATAAACAGTAATAGAGGGGAATCCAAAAAGTTTCCGGAAAAGTTTAATAATTCAATCATTTCAAATCAGAATTTAATGAATTCTTGTTTTGACATGAATTTGGACCTTCATACATATTAGGCCATGCTAAGACTTACACAACCTTGGTGACAGTGCTTTAAGACGGAGTTAAAAAGAACCCTATTTTTCATGGCAACGGAAATCTCAAATTCGAGTGGAGAGCTAACATTAAATTCCTAACAAAACTTAAATGGAAACCACCACAAATACTTGATGCCTTACGTGAAGTTTATGGAGATGAAGCACCTAAGAAATCAGTCGTTTATGACTGGATCAAAAGATTCAAAACGGGTCAAGAGGTTCTTAATGATAACCAAAGGAGTGGAAGGCCATCAACATCAATTAATGAAGAAACTGTTGCTGCTGTTCGGTCACTAGTCGAAAAAGATCGTCGAATTTCCTGTGAAATAATAGCCAATGAGGTGGGTATCTCTCGTGGTTCTGCTCATTCCATTTTGGTGGATACCTTAGAACTTAGCAAACTTTCTGCTCGGTGGGTGCCTAAAGCGTTGCGCCAAGAACAATTTGACCAAAGGGCTAGTCTTTCTGTTGATCTTTTGAGTCGAATGGAAGTTCATGAAGATTGTTTTATGCATAGACTTGTAACAGGGGATGAAACCTGGATTTATCAGTATGATCCGGAAAGCAAAGTTCAGTCAAAACAATGGCTCCCAAGAGGATCAGATGGCCCAATCAAATTTAAAGCAGAAAGATCAGCTAAAAAGGTAATGGCTACAATTTTTTGGGATTGTGAAGGAATAATTTTAGTGGACTTTCTTGAAGGACAAAAAACAGTGACCGCCCAATATTATGAAAATGTTTTGAGGAAGCTGAGATAAGCTTGTTGAAAAAAGACATGGTAAACTTCATCGCGGGGTGCTTTTCCATCACGACAATGCACCTGCTCACACTGCAAATGCCTCAAGAGCCGTGTTACGGGAATTTCGATGGGAAATCATCCCCCCCCCCCTACAGTCCGGATGTAGCCCCTTCCGACTTTTTTTTATTCCCAAAATTGAAGGATCACATAAAAGGAACGCGTTTCGACTCGATAGCAGATGCCAGAACAGCAGTTTTGAGATGGTTTCAGTCGAAAAACTCTGAATTTTCTAAAAATGGATTGGAACGCTGGAAACATCGCTTAGAAAAGTGTATAGAGATAGGTGGGAATTATGTCGAACGTTGTTGAGCATTCCTAAACGTATATCCTCTTTTGTTTTCTTTTATTAAAGTTACTTGACCATTCTGGAACTTTTATTAAAGGGTTTTTGTATTAAAGCTTTTTGAATTTTCCGGAAACTTTTTGGATTCCCTACGTATAATACAAAACGATGAAGTATAACAATCAATATAACAGTACAGGATATATATATATATATATATATATATATATATATATATGTTAAACACAGACCGTGCATGGAACAAGGAACTCTCCTGGGAAAATTAAATCCACTATAGTCCGAATAAGTAATGGTAAATGACAAATACCATAGTTTTTCTTTTTCATGATGCAAGCCCGACGTGGGCAACGGGTCTCTCGCAAAGAGGTCCCATAAATATAGCTTCCCTCACCAGCTATCTGCAAAGCAGACAGGATCCAGCTTGCGAGAGACCCGTTGCCCACGTCGGGCTTGCATCATGAAAAAGAAAAACTATGGTATTTGTCATTTACCATTACTTATTCGGACTGTAGTGGATTTAATTTTCCCAGAAGAGTTCCTTGTTCCATGCACGGTCTGTGTTTAACATATAAGTTTCTCAGGGGACCATTCTGAGTTTGTGTATATATATATATATATATACACACACAATTATATTAAATAATTAAATATATTGAAAATGTACATCAAAATACATTCACTTTGTTCTACTGCGCTTAACTAAAACACTAAACTCGCACGTAATCAAGTCTGCAGTCACATCATTGTTGCTGTGTACTCCGCAGTACATAAATACGATTTTACATTATTTCACCGCTCAAGTTACAGGGATGCCTATACTCGAAGTAAATGGCCTTCATATCGTTCAATACTATTTTTGTGCCCACTTTACATTCGGTTGGCAAGTTATCTTTAAAGGAATACATTCAAAAGCACGCACAAAGAGGTCATCGTTAGCCACAACATCATTATTAAATACAAGTTTATAAACACCTTTCCAATCGAGGATTTATTCTTACCTACCAGAGCTTTTTAATCGTGAACTCTTCTTCACACTGCTTAGCGACAGTTGAAATAATCTTCTAAGACGTAACGACAGTTACTGATTATATAAAGAAATAGTTCCTTAGGGTGAACGGAGTAGGTGAGCTCAGCCCTGTACCGCTCAAGTCCTTTGTACCAAAGTTCATGATATTTCAAAGAGTCTAAACCTTTTAAATAAGCATCCAGCTCTCGACCATTCTCGCCTTGTTCAATCCTACACTCGGTAAACCCATCGAGCAGAGCGGTGTATGCGTATTTAAGAACCGTATCAAAATAAACCATATTCCGTAATACGGGCGTCTAATATAGGCTTCAGCTTGCGGAAACCGACGATTTCAAACATTCTGTCGAGGATGAAACGGTTTCGCGTGGGGACAAGAACGTTATTATCAGAAGCATTCTTCCACATCAGTCGTATCTCAATGCATGGCTGATCGTTATTTATACACAACGTACAAACAATGGTGTATGAGGGGCTATTAATAACAATCCTCACACTACTTCTCAACTACCACGAAGATTCTATTCATCTCCACAGCACTTAAATAAACAACATTCCGTTTACCAGAGTTTGTTTGTCTACAAGTCGTTTCCTGTACATAGTTAATGGCACCGGTTTCACGCCTGAACACGCGCAATGACTTCGTCACGGACACATCGTACACGGCATTGAGAATGCTTCTCAAGGAAAGTTCCATCGTATTCGAGGAGTGCACGTTCACTCGGTTCAAGCTCTGAGATGACTATGAGCCACATGCGAGCTGATCGGTTCAACGGGCGAAGTGAGTCACACCATAAGCTGATGAAACGTGTACGGCGTTGTTCCAACGTGAATACTTGTAACCCATTATACTGGGTAGGTGTTTTGAGAAATTGTCCGATACATGAAGCAATACCGGTTTTAATGTTTTATCACTCCCACTTTCCAAAATACGCACCAGACATTTTCGTTCAGGGGAATTTTCACGAGCTAAACACATTTTATTCACACTCTGGTGCACTATTTGAGAGAAACATATGCCCATATTTTTCCTTTTTGCTTAGTAGACGATACTCATCTCTAAATTCTGTTAAAAACTCACGCAGGCCTTTAGCCACAACCTCACTACAAACTTCTTCATGATATATATTAATATAGTGGTAAAAATACTTAAGATTCTCCATGATGACAAGATTTACATTCTCAGTCGCAGGGTAAGAATACTCGGTATGATGCAACATGACATAATATCGTTTGTCGTACCACTCATCAACAAGACTCACTAACCATAACCGTTGCTTCTCTTCTGCACGTGTTGTTTCTTCTGCTTCACGGTATATGCAAGCTTTTATAAAGTTTAGTCCTACAATATAGTTCAATGCATCACTTGTACCACGAAATCCTGCAATGCTCTCGCCAGAATAGCCGTAGAGTATTTGTACCTCTTGTTCCTTCGCACGATTCAATGTAGCCTTAAAAGTATCAAAGGGGGTGGAATAGGGAGCCATTCAGTAACCTTATCTTCACACTTTGCCGAATACCACTTCATAAACGTCGAACACGCAATATTAAAGGTAGCCATTACTATTTTTCGTCTACGTGGGGAAATGCATGTTTGAGACCTAGGGTTTGCAGTGGTCAACTGAGCACGCAGGGAAGAGATATGCCCTGGTAGTAGCAGGAGTCACGTGACCGATCATACAGGTGGGCACAGGTGGG
The DNA here is from genome assembly GCA_023014485.1 of Bathynomus jamesi. NCBI lineage: Eukaryota > Metazoa > Arthropoda > Malacostraca > Isopoda > Cirolanidae > Bathynomus > Bathynomus jamesi. The sequence continues at coordinate 299,523 of JAJOZX010000794.1, forward strand.
CGGAGCTTAGAACTTTCTCCTATACACAAGCTGGGCGGAGCTTAGAATTTTCTCCTGTACACACACACACACACACACACACACACACAACGGAGAAAGTGAAACGTTAATTGAAAACGATTTATTTAATAAACGAAATTTTCAAGGTGTGTATGTAATAAATAAAATAAACATATCGTTAATAATAGACATATATAACAATCAAAGATTATGGTATCCAAAGGGTACGGTATCATAGGTACCAGGCACTTGGTAACGTTTCCTGTAGGTGTTACGGCACACCTTCCTACCCCTAAGTTCCTTCACGCCCCCAACTTCTGCGCCCGAAAATTGTGGGTCCCTACAGTTAGTTGGGATGGCTGGTCACCCTCATCATCATCCAAGCACACTAGATCCTCCAACGAATCAAAGTTAACGACCCGCCGATTCGCCTGTTTGAGCGTGATGCCCTTAGCATTCACGATATATTTCATATCTTCCCCCACCCTCAACCGTACCCCATAAGTTTTTGGTCCTGTTGAGACAAAAGAGTCGGCGTATGCGATGTCTTCATACTCATCCTTGATCTCATCAGTCAACTCTCCGAGGAATTCACCAATAGTAGACATGTATTCACCCTTCCTCGCTGTGAATATCACAATATCTGTATCGACGTACAAAAACCTAACACCAAGAGAATGCAATAGGTACCAAAGTTTGATGCGTGCTTAGGCCATTGTGAAGCTGGCTACAGGTATGTTTGTAACCCGTGAGGTATCTGTGGCCAATTCGGTATTGTTGTACTTTATTATGTAAGTACTACCTACATTCACGATCTCCATGCCCTCTTTATCGGGAGCGTTGCATAATCCCAGACTTCACTATAACTTTGTGCCAAATGAACTTTCCCTTTGCCAGTGTTCTGTGCAAATTTTCCCCAAAGACTGATTAGACAACTTTGCACTAAAGCGCTTTCCTGGGTTCTTTACAATTTTGGAACGGTCAAGCTGTATACCTTCTTGGTCACGGTAACGTTGAATATAAGCCGATTTTTCATCTTCGGTAACAACTCCTCCCGGATACCCTGATACTTCTACCTTATCCTTAAAAAAAGCCTTTATATATGGCGTGAAAAGGTTGGGTAGCTTCTGAAACCTCCACACCTCATGTATCTTCAATATTTTGTACCATGGCGAACGGCTAGGTTTAACTCAGGGCTTGTATATACACCTCTGATCTTAAGTTGGTTGGTTGCATGATTACATTCCCAATTGTTCTCCTCTGCGCACTTCACTCACAGGGGAAACATGAGCGTGTGGTCTATAACGACGGGTAAGATCGGCATCCATAAATCGTGTGGGGGGAGCACATCTACGAAAGAAAGGTCGAAATTGAACCGGTTCAAATTTGTGAACACCTTGATGGTGGGCAGGTTAGGCCCACTGTTTTCTCAGGTGCACCCACGGAGTACGGATTGTTCTTCATCACGTAGGGATATAAAGAACAGAAGTCGTAGTAATGGATTTTCACGCCCTCAGTAGGTGGAAAGTATTGCTTGAAGGGATTTGTACCCTCCGAACAAGCTATCACCGCATTTGAGGGGATGCAGCACCATTGAACGTTTGATCGTGTTTATTTCTTCACGGTACTCCCCATCTTTTTCCATCCGTGCATCATACTCATGCTCCCACAAGACTTTGTGAGTTAACTGGGAGCCTATAAGTTGATCGCGGGTGCGGATTCACGCAAGACTGTCGGCAGGAGATCTACCATGGATATCTCCTACGTTTCCACACACAGAACGGGGGCATCGGTTCCACCAGCAACCGTTAAATGAGTACACAGTCTTCTCACCAGTGGCACGGTTTTCGCTTAGAACATCCACCCAAAAAACACGACCATTAACCTTAATGGGTACTTCCCCCGTGTTGCGGGCATGCTTTATGTATACACCTGTCTGCTGCTGTAGGTGTATGAGCCAGTAAATAGCCTTGTGCCCATAACTGCGGGGATTGTTTCTGTGAATGACGGCTAAGGTGTCTTTAGGCATGAAGTTATTCTTGAACACCAAAAAACATAATAAGGCGATCATGGTTGTGACTTGCAACGGATCGCATTTGAAACGGTCTATGTACATCCTTCTAAAGGCCTGGAAACATACTCTAAGCACGCGCATATCATTCACGCAATAACGCTCACATTCATCAGCTATATTATAAGGATTAGATTCATTAAAACTGTTGTAGTAGCGGTCAAAATCTTCACGTTCATCTGTACTCATACATTCATAGTTAAAGTAATGTTTGGGTGGAGGTAGTCCTACGTAATTTAAAGTTTCGCTAGTGAGGAATGTGTAAGAGAAATATCCTTTTGAAACTTCAACGGCTACGCCCATCACCTTGGGTAGCTTTGCTAATTTACAAGGTGTGAATAATAAAGTTTTAAACTGTACATTACTCTTATTTGCATCTGTATAAGTTTGTTCTCTTTTCAAGGGATCACCTGTAAATATCTCAGATGACTCGTGCTCAAGCAACTCCTTATAAAGGAACTGTGTGTCAAATTTTCCCCGTTATGGGCAAGAATATACACAGTTTTTTTGAACTTGTCCGCTAACTTGACAATATAGGAACAAAGAGTTTCACAGGGCTATCGTGGCATCGTTTTAAAAACGTTTGTCCGTTTACCACATTTGTGACACTCATCACACTCGATCTACATACACTCATCACAGATAGTCTGGCTTACAAGTAAATGTGGAATAACCTCTTTGGTTTCAGCGTTCGTGTATGTTTCGATATCGTAGCACTACACAGTCATACAAGTGCTGTTTTTAGGCTTAGCGTCTTTCATATAACATACATGCTTTACTCCAACTGCCTTATATTTCTCATGGCATGTAGAACAGTGAATTTCATCACATTTATGCGTGAATTTTCCCCAATTATCCATCATATGAAACATACCACATTCACAGATTCTCATTTTCCTGCACGTGGCAATTGACTTATGGAGCTCAAAAAAGTTATTATTGAAAAATGTCCGTCTACACACATCACAATCCCTCTTCTCAGCTTCAACCACACGGCTTTCATATTTGGAACTTTTACACTGCTCACATACCATGTGGCAATCTTTACAATGTTTCACTATATCATCCGCAAACTCGATGCCCCCCTTACACAAATCATGATGTCTATATTTTCGACTTTTATCATAACTCGCGTAAAGGTCTCTTATATTACGGATGGGGAGATACGTTGTCCCTGATAATCCTAAAATAAGTAGGGGTCTTGTACGATCTCTCACACAGCTTTTAAAAACGTACAGTCCTACGACGATCATCCATTCCAAATACAACTATACGAACATTCATTTCCTGTTCTACCCTTCTCAGCTCCTCAGGACCCATATTACAGTCAAACTCAAGTTTACAGTCTACAGCTACTTTACGGGCACGCTCCACTACCGTAGGCAACCAAATTTTCTGGGACCGTGTATTTAGTACAGTAAACATACGAGCTAAGACTACTGCTACAAAGACGCAACTACGATCGACGTTTATATGCCGCCTGTAAATCGCCTGAGAATTGAAGTTAAGAGTATAAGGTGTGGCACTATGTCGCGCAACAAGGAATACACGGTCAATATTTATCGTGAAGTGAAGAGGCCTGCATTATACGGCCTAATATATACACTATATCTACAGCTGCCAAGCGTCTGAATGGCATTCCTACCCAAAAATCTTCTACATCTCCGTCATCTGACCCGAACCCGAAGGACAGCCTCGTCCTGACTTCACGTTCGTCGCGGTTCTGAAGGGCAAACTCTACAATACGTTCAACTATGCGCCGTAGTCCGTGTTCAAAACCATTGCTATACATGGATCTAGGATCAACCATGACTATATACCGATTTCTAGTCAAGGCTGGGGTGGGGGTAGCGGTGCGCACCAACTCGAATGTTATACCATCCTCTACAGAACGAGAAGCTGCTGCTCTTGTGGAGGATGTACCCGGAATTGAACAGGAATAAGGGGTATTTTTATTTGAGGAAGTTACTATTCTGGGGGTTGTGTCGTAAGACGTAGAGGTTTAGGGCTCTATTATTGGTGGTCTAACAACCGGCGCAATGCTGGCAAGCTTTATACCTGATGTGGAGGGCTCTTCGTCATGCCTCCGCTTTGAATTGTCGCGTGCTACAGGTATGGCTAGTGTAGACTCGGCAGTGAGGGAGGATGGAGTCTGATCACAACTACACTCTCGTCGGGGTCATCTGTAATATCGATGATTGGGTTCTGTACCTCATCGTCATCCACGGTTCTGTGGGAGAAGAGAAAAACAAGACTGTAGAATATAAGGATCATCACTTAAATATTTATTATATTTTGTAAATGACCCACTGAGGAGTGTGACGTGTTAGAAATGGAGTCTGTAGAAAAATTCAGGTTCACGAGCCCATCCACATATATTATATCTGGCCCTACAGGATGTGGTAAAACTGTGTTTATGTTTAAAATCATTAAAGAAAAGGGAGAGATGTTCTCAAAATTTGTGCATAAAGTTATATGGTGCTATTCGACGTATCAATCAGTGTTCAACGAGTACCAAGATGATATTTTGTTCCACAAAGGTGTATATGACGTTAATTCGTTAAAGGGAAATGAACATACAGTCATTGTAATTGACGATCTCATGTTGGAGATGGATAAAACGTTTGCCGAGACATTTACAGTATTCTCCCACCATCTTAACATAAGCGTGTTCTTCATCAATCAGAATCTATTTTTCAAAAATAGATACATGCGCGATGTGTCGTTAAATACACAATATCTAGTCTTATTCGCGCAACGTAGAGATGTATCACAAATTGGGGTATTAGCCAATCAAATGTTCCCGAATCAGCGTAAGGAGTTTTTGGAAGTTTATAAAGAAGCTACAAGCCAGCGTTACGGATATTTGCTTTGCGACCTTCATCCGCGAAACACGTTTAGGGTGCTTCTAAGAACGAATATATTTCCAAACGAGCCTGAAACGGTGTATATTCCAGAATGACAAAGAGGCTAAAGAAATACCATGAATTAATAAAAATCTATCATCGACTGCCCGGGCAATGCAACAGATGTTTGCTAAAAATATCGACTCCGACTTTTTAAAATGCATCTGTGAAATCTGTCTTAACGTTATAAATTGCAATGTATCAATGAAACCCCTCAGAAGGCTCGCCTACGCCGTTACAAGAACATAATACGTGCACTCGTAAAAGTCAAACTGTGGGAAGAAAAAACGAATTATTGTACAAAGAGGAGGGTCATTCCTCCCCATCTTATTTTCAGTTTTGGGTCCTTTACTGACTAGATTAATATAATGAAGAAAGTGGTAGTGATTCCACACGAGGTGTATGCTTCACTGCAAAGTTCAAAGAATCCAGTTCTAAAACCCCGTAAAAGCAGGCTTAAAAGTATGGAAAGCGAATTGTTAATCCTATTAAACAGTGAAAAAACACCTGATGAGAAAAGAATCTCATAGCAAGAAGCTCTGCAGAAGTTTCTTCAAGAGTACGAAAATTATAAGAATCCGACAGAGATCTCCGTGGTTATTAGGCACAGCACGGACAACGATGGACATGGTGACATAGAGCCTGTGTCCGACGATAGAGCTGACCAACCAAAGATTAACGGGTCGGCCACACATATCGAGCATGTATTAAAAAGTACCCTCCCACATACATTGAGGAATAAAGGTTTGTCTTTATAATCTATTGAGTGAGGATCCCAACATAGAGTGGACCGATACAGGTGAGATCATTGTAAAAGGAGCAAAGGTACAGGGATCGAATATCGTAGACATCGTCCATGATCTGGTGTGAAAGTGGGATAGGCCCTCACCATCAGGATGGAAGCATATTAAAGCATGACTACAACAGATAAATATCCCCAAAGCAATGATAGGAAATCTGAACAGGTTAAAAGACTTGGAACATGCATCGCACGTGCCACAATTGAAAACGCCATCACCCCCGGCGGTAACACCTCTGAAGAGGAGAAAGAAGAGGTTAAACAACGGTCAACCCTACCCATGTGCCTCTAAAATACGCAAATGGCTAACATATTAAGAAGACGTTATTATGACATTTCTAGCTCAGACTCCTACGGAGGTTTAGATAGACTGCACACAAGTGTTTACAATGATGAAGTAGGGAAAAAAGATGTTGAGAGGTTTTTGCGGAAGCAGGACGCTTATACATTTCATAAGCCCGTGAGAAAAAGGTTTAAAACAGCCAAGACAACCGCTGCTTCGAGTGACTCTATTTGGCAAGCAGATTTATCAGACATGCAAAGATATGCATTGGATAACGATGGTTACCGCTACATCCTATTCATAATAGATGTGTTCTCAAGATATCTGTGGCTAATTCCTCTGAAAAATAAATCGCCTGAAATAGTTGCTAAAGCCACCAAAATGTTGATGTTGAAAGAAAACAAGATTCCTGGCTATTTTTATACGGAAATGGGGAAAGAATTTATAGGCCGAGCTTTTCAGAACATGTTGACAGAGTGTAATATCAGCTACCTACCAATTCTAAACATAAGGCATCTTTAGCTGAAAGAGTTCAACGTATCATAAAGGAACGTATGCACCGCTATTTTACATAAAAAAACACAGATTTCTAGACATTCTGGAATCGTTGGTCTCATCATACATCCGCTCACACCATCGCACGATTGGGACAACACCTTATGAGATTTTAGAAAGAGGTACGCGCCCAGAGCCCGATGTGAGAAGAGATGGAAAACCACCACTACACTCTACGCGTTTCAAAATCAATGATTATGTAAGGCTGTCGCGTTCAGGAAATAAATTCGAGAAGGGATTTGAGCAAGGTTGGACACGTGAGATTTTTAAAGTTAGGCTATGAGACCTAAAGGCAGGTAATGTTGTATTACGTTGAAGATTTGAATGGAGAAGAAATCCTAGGAGGCTTTTACCGCGAGGAGTTGCAGAAAGTGACATTTAATTTAGGAAAAATGTGTTTAAAATTGAGAACATTTTAGAAAGCAAAGGTTCAGGAAAGAGAAAAATGTACCTGGTGAAACGGCTAGGGTACCCAGAAAGCTTCAACACCTCTATTAAAGCTGGTGCAATAATGAAGCTTAAATAGTATGCAACATGGCGCCTGTGAAAAAACTATAGAGCTATGGGTTGATTGCCTGTTACCTTCATCCGTTGGAAATTTCCAGCAGATTTCAGTGGAGAGTTAACGACAAAAGCCCTAACGCTTTTTTGTTAGAGAGTTATGTATATGTAGGTCTTTAAAGGACCTCTATGTTTATTTGCCTTCGGTATTTGCGCTGCCTAATGGTAAAGAAAGAAATTGCCTTACCTTATTATTTCGTTGGGCCTCGCTTCTGTTTCGATGTAGGGCCGCGGTACGATGGAGTTATACAATGAGTTGATTTGATGTAACTAATATAGGCAGTCACTATTTAAATACTGTACTTGAAGGAATAGGCCTATCCTTTTTATAGTAGGTTTTATATTATGAGGAATTCACTCAGAACTTATAGGAAGATAAAGTACATCTTCCTTGCTTAAAGCATCGCTGTAACATAAGCAGCTCAGAGTGCCGCCAGTATAATATAATCGTTAGGAATCTGCTGAGTCTTCAAAGTTTGTTGACTCTTCTCTCGATGTAATTTTCACGAGTCAGCAATGAAAAATGTTGAACACGAAATAATAAATTTGGTTTTCTTGTTATGCAGGCCCGATGCCTACATATGGGTTCTATGTATGTATGGCAATTATTTTCATTCCCAATAGGCTATGTCGCCAATCACGAGGCAATTTTGTATAGATATTTAATTAAGTTAATTAATAATTTATATTTAAATAAGAAGTAAAGGTACCACATACGATACCATGTTGTAAGCGTGTATAGTTTTCTATATACTGGGGGGGGGGGGGCAGGAGAAAAATTTGTATGTTATAGATTAAATTTTTTGACAAACAGTGTTTTAAACCATGTGAAATGGATTAAAAAGAATGAAGTAGGAATTTAGGAAGAAAAAGGTTCTCAAAACCTATTTAAATATAAAAGTTCAAGAGGCTAGCTTCTCAAGTTTAGTTAAAGTTATGTCAATCAGTTTGACTCCCCTTAGGTATAGGAAATTTATGGAATTAAAGTAAAGTTATTAAACATTTTAACTTTGCTCATTATTTGGGTAAGTTTTATATAGGTCACCAGTTTTTAAATGCTGGTTTACTAATGTTGTTTGGAGTTTTGTTATGTTTTGTTTTGTTAACGATTTATGTTTTGAATTTGAAGTGACTTCTACGTTGGTGAGTTAATTGAAATGTACTGTACTTCCATGTTGTGTTGTTTGATTAAAAGAGTTTGTACTGTATTCAAACCTCCTACCACTTCAGACTAGTCAATACCCGTAGTTTTAGTAGTAAATGTTACTCCTCCACAAGTAGATCTGGAGGGCTTGGGGCTTTGAATCCTGTACTGTTTTTGTGTTGTTTGATCTCTGGCCAAGGGAGGCCATAAAACCGTTGTTGTTTGGCCCATGGCCAAGGGAGGCCATAAGACCGTTGTTGTTTGGCTCATGGCAAAGGTAGGCCATAAGACCGTTGCTGTTTGGCCCATGGCCAAAGGAGGCCATAAGACCCTTGTTGTTTGGCCCATGGCCAAGGTAGGCCATCAGCCCCTTGTTGAATAGGTTGGGCTAAGCCAAGGTAGGCCATCAGCCCCTTGTTGAATAGGTTGGGTTATGGCCAAGGTAGGCCATCAACCCCTTGTTGAATAATTTGGGCTATGGCCAAGGTAGGCCATAATCCCTTGAAATAGTAGTTTGGGCTATGGCCAAAGTAGCCATAAAACCCTTTAGAGTAGAATGGTTTGGGCTATGGCCAAAGTAGGCCATAAGACCCACTGTCTAACCATATAATTTTTTGGCCCAAAATTATGTGCACAGAATCAAAGCGCAGCAATAAAAGCTTTTACTCTCCGATCCTTGGTTATGTTCAGACAGGGTGTTGTGTTTGACACATGGAAAGAGTACAGTGTGTGTGTGTGTGTGTGTGTGTGTGTGTGTGTGTGTGTGTGTGTGTGTGTGTATTTTTTGCATTCCTCTGAATCTAGTTTGTCTTCAAAACTTGGATTCACCACTCCAGTGAAGTCAATACCCGTAGTTATGATTCAGTAAATGTTGTGTGTCCTACAGGTAGGTCTGGAAGGTTTGGGGTTTTGAAGGAATCCAATCTGTTTGCAAGGAATGTATGTGTCTGTTGATGAGATCTGTTGAGTGATTCTTCCTTAAAAGAAGAATTGGATGCTTGGAGTTGTATGTATATATTTATATACTGTATATATGTGTGTGTGTGTAAATGTATATTTTGTTGTATGGTTTTATTTTTGAGTTTTGTGTTAGGTTAACCAATTTGCTGAGTAAAGAACCTCAAATGTTGCATTTGAGACCCTTATATCAAGCCTTGTCTGTTTTATGCCTATATGTGAAATAGGACTTAGAATAGGTTGCGCCTATATGTCAAATAGGACTTAGAATAGGTTGCGCCTATATGTGAAATAGGACTTAGAATAGGGTTACGCCTATATGTCAAATAGGACTTAGAATAGGGTTACGCCTAATGTCAAATAGGACTTAGAATAGGGTTACGCCTATATGTCAAATAGGACTTAGACTAGGGTTACGCCTATATGTCAAATAGGACTTAGAATGTGTTGCGCCTATATGTCAAATAGGACTTAGAATGTGTTGCGCCTATATATCAAATAGGACTTAGAATGTGCTGTGCCTATATGCCAAATAGGACTTAGAATGTGTTACGCCTCTATGTCAAATAGGACTTAGAATAGGTAGCGCCTATATGACAAATAGGACTTGGAATGTGTGTTAGGTGGGTGTAAGTTTAATTTTAATTGTGTGATGTTACAGTCCTGAGTTTAATTTTTTGATGTTAAAGTTCTGCGTTTAAGTTTGTGATATTACAGTTGTGATGTTACAGTTCTGAGTTGAATTTTTTGATGTTACAGTTCTGAGTTGAATTTTGTGATGTTAATGAGTCTTATGAGTAAGTTAAATTGCTGAAATAAATTTTATAACCTACATCAGGTTCAATTATAAATTTAGTGTTTTTAGTTAGGATAGGCCTTGAGTGTAAAGAGTAGGGCCTACTTTGTTAGGTAGGCTTCCTGTATATTTAATTGCAAATTATAGTGTTTGAAGTAGACCTTTAGTGTATGATTATGTTAGGCCTATTAGGTAAGGTAAAGTGAGGTGGGCCTACTAAATAAGATTATGTTGTGGGCCTACTAAATAGGCTTAGGTTGAAATTGGCCTATTTTTATAGGACCTAAAATGAGTTAAGCCTGTTAAATGAAAAAGGCTTTGCTTTGATTTAAAGAGTAGGACCTATTATATAGGCTTAGGTTGAAATGTGCCAATTTTTATAGGACTTAAAATGAGTTACGCCTGTTAAATGAACCTTTGTTTACGGTTAGTGTAAAGGTAAAGTTTGTGTTAGTGTAAAGGTAAAGGGATCGGTTCCCCAGTTACACGGGCCACCATGTGAAAAAATTATAGGGCTATGGGTTGATTGCCTGTTACCCTCATCCGTTGGAAATTTCCAGCAGATTTCAGTGGAGAGTTAACGATAATAGCCCTACGCTTTTTTGTTAGAGAGTTATGTATGATATATGTAGGTCTTTAAAGGACCTCTAATGACCTTACGACACTAGAAGTATGGTTGAAAACCTTGTGAAGCGAACTACTTTTTTCACCTCTATCACCAGCTGGGCTCTGCCGTCCAGATCTGATGAGCGTCTTAAGGCCCCAATATCCCGTTCAACTGGTGGGACGCTCGGTCTCTGGGTGGCGGGAACAGCAGGAGGAGCGCGAGCCAATGAAAACATGGCAGCCACGCCGCTCTGCTTTCTGATTGGCCACCCGCTCCACGCGCCGAGAGGGACACGACACAAACATCCCGCCAGTACCTTAAGACTCGCGTTACTGTTAGCAGGCGTCCTTTGTTCGTGCTCATATTGCTGAATATTGCGTGGATTATTCTATTCACCCGGCTTCTAACTATTATCAACCTGTGCAGCAATGTCTCACCGTGCTAGTGATAGTGTTGAAAAATCAATGGAATCATTCTGTGCCAGAAATCGCACCCAAAGTTCGGCATAATAAGAAAATAACAAAAAAAAAAATATATATAAAAATAATATGAAAATCTATTCCAAAAACTCATCAACATCTTCATTAGCATACTTAGAACTCTAATTTAGCCAAAAATGAACGTTCTAGATCAATTAATAACAGAGATACTATTGCCAGAATATTGCTGAACTTTGGAGGCGATTTCTGGTGAATTTTAATTTTGGCGTTTAGGTACCTTAAGACGCGGGACCCCTCATTTATTTTGCGCTGCCTAATGGTAAAGAAAGAAATTGCCTTACCTTATTATTTCGTTGGGCCTTGCTTCTGTTTCGATGTAGGGCCGCGGTACGATGGAGTTATACAATGAGTTGATTTGATGTAACTAATATAGGCAGTCACTATTTAAATACTTGAAGGAATAGGCCTATCCTTTTTATAGTAGGTTTTATATTATGAGGAATTCACTCAGAACTTATAGGAAGATAAAGTACACCTTCCTTGCTTAAAGCATCGCTGTAACATAAGCAGCTCAGACTGCTGCCAGTATAATATAATCGTTAGGAATCTGCTGATTCTTCAAAGTTCGTTGACTCTTTTCTCGATGTAATTTTCACAAGTCAGCAATGAAAAATGTTGAACACGAAATAATAAATTTGGTTTTCTTGTTGTTATGCAGGCCCGATGCCTACATATGGGTTCCATATATGTATTGCAATTATTTTCATTCCCAATAGGCTATGTCGCCAATCACGAGGCAATTTTGTATAGCTATTTAATTGAATTAATTAATAATTTATATTTAATTAAGAAGTAAAGGTACCACATACGATACCATGTTGTATAGTTTTTCCATAGCGCCTAATCATTTCTACGTCACACTACCGTCCTCCTCGTCCCTGTCTGTATATCCTACCAACACCCTGGCTAACTTTGTAACAGAACTCTATGGACCCATTGAATTGGGTCGTGATTCATATGAGGTGTGGATATGCGAAATTCAGCTGGACATTTTTTAAATATTGATTATAAAATCCCGTTTTTACGGTTCTTAGAGACCTTGATGAGTGAAAAAGCCGGGGTAACTCGGGATGAAACTAAACGTATCGCCCGGACTGAGGGTGTACGGTATTACAGTGCAGTAGTAACACTAGGTCCGGGCCGTTATGGTGAGGCTGAGGATGTTGTGAGAGACTTAAACGTAAGTTTAAACAACTCAAATCTTACGGCTGACTCATTATACGAAGTCGTAAACAAAGAAAACCCTGCACATACTCTAATCCTAAAATCAAAGGCTAACAGAAATATTAAAGACAAAGGGCTGTTCAAAATTATAACCTAGGGGCGATATCGATCAGCCTTCCAGAGAAATTCCTTTCACGAGGTAAAACATGACTTGTCCATCCTAATGTATCAAATGAAACTGGAGAAATTGGTTGTGGCTCTACACCCCTAGACATGTGCTATATTTACAGCAATATAGTGGAGCACCAGTTTGTTGGGGATACAGAGGCACGGCTGCTACGCATTGCTCACATTCCCAACCATAGAGGGAAGAGTTTGAGTATTACATATGACAGGCCCCATTATGTGAATGTCTTAACTAATCTAATAACCAATATCTCAATATATATATATATAATATAAGAACGATTGAGGGAAAAAATTGCCTTTCACAGTCTATCGAGGTGTGAGATACCAGCGTAGTAGTTGACTTGGATCCATTTTTTTCAACCATACTACGTACGGCTGTCCCTTTGTTGAAGAGGGGTGCCAGATACCTCGGGAAGAAAGCGCTACAATCAGGTCCTAACACGGCAGAAGACATAATGGCTGGGGCTAAACCTAAAAAAGCTCCTAAAAAAACACTTAAAGCGGACATGGGACGAAATCGTCAAAGATGCAAAGAGAAAATGCGTGGTGGTGGGAAGAAGAAAAGGGCTGTCTGGAAAAAGGGATTACCACCACGTCGCATTAAACGTAAAAGGATCTCAAAAAAGAGGTGTTCTAAGCGAATGAAACCTATGGTTATCCACTTTTTTTACTCATATAAGATAAGGACATTGATCTCATGAATCATAGTTTGCTTACTACTTGTCGAGAGAGGAGGTACTATTTCTAACTCGTCATGGCACGCTTCATCCATCCGTGTAGTTCACAATGTTATAAATCGGAGCTGTTCCTCTTTGACATGCCCCAAGTCAAGTTTGTATTGAACACAATGACTTTATTTCAATTAACCCTTTAAACACAATTAGTTCCCCGAGTTCCCTTATAGAATTCGTGATACTCAGCTCAGGCCCTTACTTTTTTACCCATGCTGCATGCACATGTACGCTAAACTACGTATAGCTCATTCTGATGGAACGGACTGCGATGACAAATATGCTGTATACCCTGAAACAAACTTTCTGCACTCCTTATTCAACCAGTATGACGTATATTTAAATCAGGTTAACATATCGGCAGGAACGGGGTACTAATCACCCACGAGCCTATCTGTAAAATGTGCTGAACTTTCCCAAAGAAGCGACGGATACCTTTTTAAGTGCCAAGGGCTATTATGAAGCTAAAGACGAAAGTAGTATAAAGGACAAATTTAAAAATTCTGAAAAGAAGATATATGAGTATTTTGGACGCCTGCATACAGACTTCACATTCCAGAAGTTGCTTGTGAATGGGGTGGATATAAAAATAAAACTTACCCGCGCGAATCCTGAGATTTGTTTAAATCTAGATGCTGATCAAGAAGAGGGAGCAAAACCCATTGTGATTCATATTATGGAGACATACCTCCACGTACGGCGAGTGAAATTAAGTTCATCAAAACAAATAGAAATTGAGGAAAATTTACTACACGCCACAGTAAAATACCCAATTACCAGAGTACAGCTCAAACTATACACGGTGCCAGCAGGGTTGGCATCGAAACAGATAGAAAACATCGCCCTGTGAAATCTACCTAAAAGGATATTAATTGGAATGCAGGAACACAATTCGGTGAATGGAAAATATAAAAAGAGTGCCTTTAAATTCGAGAATTTCGGACTTAAAAATATAACTATACGTTAATGGCGTTGCGTTGGGAGGAACATTGGATAAGGACTACTCATCAGACTCTGTGTTCCCGCTTTGCGTGAGAGCATATAGTAATCTGGTACATATTGCAGTTGACTGTGATGATCTCGGGATTGGGGTAACGCAGAAACAATTCATCGATCAATTTAACCTTTATCCGTTTGACATCACACCTGACTTATCTGCTGTGTAAATACACACTTAAGTCCACAACAGAGTGGAAACATCTCAGTCAGATTGGAATTTGCCAAGCCGATAGACGCACCTATTAGTGTACTAGTATACCTAGAGTCACAAGCCCTAATAGAAGTAGACAGATTTAGGGGCGTTGTCACTGACTTTTAAAATGGGCGCGAATACACTTCAGAGAGTAATGAATAGTGAACGAATCACACGTTCCAAACTTATCGGTGTGTTTGCGAAGAATGAAACATTGAAATTGCCAACTACGAGAGATTGGGGTAGTCTTATTGTGAACACAGATGTTATTGGTAGTGAAGGGATTCATTGGTTTGCAATCTATTTTAAAAATAGGGACCGCATGTACTATTTTGATTCACTCGGAACTCAACCCTGGAGTGACCCTGTTATTATGAAATTTCTCAAGCAGATTCATATCTCTGAAATTGTATGGAATCCCTTCCGTCTACAAGGATATTTTAGTAATACTTGTGGGATGTACTGCCTTTCATTTCTCATGCATATATCGCGTGGTAAGGAATTTATAATTTTTAAAAAATTATTCGACCCGTGTCACACTCGACGAAACGACGAAATGGTATGCAGACAGATAAAAAGCCGCTTTCCGATTTTGCGCACTCGTTGTATAGTATGATGATTTGTTCGTATATATATATATATATATCAACAAACTCAGAATGGTCCCCTGAGAAACTTATATGTTAAACACAGACCGTGCATGGAACAAGAAACTCTTCTGGGAAATTACATCCACTATAGTTCGAATAAGTAATAATAAATTACAAATACTATAGGTTTTTTCTTTTTCATGATGGAAAGCCCAACGTGGACACCGGGTTACTCGCAAAGAGGCCCCAAAATATACTATAATATTTGTCATTTATCATTACTTATTCGAACTATAGTGGATGTAATTTCCCAGAAGAGTTCCTTGTTCCATGCACGGTCTGTGTTTAACATATATATATATATATATATATATAGGGTGAGTCAAAAGTCTCCATACATAGGCAAAATGGTCACTTTATTATGCAATCACTTGTAAGTCACAAAATATGCTCTACGTGAGCACCATTACACTGAATGCACATACGGATGCGTTCCTCCCAGTCATGGCAAACGCGCTTTAACACGTCTGGTGTTATGCGTGCACTCGCATCACGAATGCGTTCCTTTTGGTGGTCCGTGTTTTGTATTTTCACCAGGTACATCATGGCCTTCAAGTGCCCCCACAAGTAAAAATCAAGGGGGGTGAGGACTGGGGATCTCGGAGGCCAGTGACCCGGAAACTGCTTTTAGTTTTATCATGACCATTTTGCCTATGTATGGAGACTTTTGACTCACCCTATATATATATACAGTGCCCGCGAAAAGTATCCGATCACTCAAGAAAATACAATATTTTCCCTTGATATTCAGAGACACGTAATTCACTTTCTATTTGTTCTAGCGACATCTGGTAACTTTGAGGTTGCTCGCTGATATGAGAGCTATCCAACGCATTCTCAATTAGTGTTCTGGTAGCCTTCGTTGCGGGTGGCTGTGTCTCAAATTTGTCAGATTTCACTGTTTGTGTAAATTTCTTGATATTTTTTTTTTTTACAGAAAGTGGTGTAAATAAAATTTATATATAATGTGTGCTAAAAAACAACTTAAGAGTGATTGTCGAGGTGCTATTGTTGCTTTGCATGCATGTGGAAATCACAGAGACAGATAGCTAATGAATTAAACATATCCCAAAGTACCGTTAATTTATGGGTTTCACGGGCTAAGAACAATGGTGGCCTAACCACGCCAGTCCCTAAAAAACGATCTGGCAGACCGAGAAAAACAAATTCGCGAACAGAAAACTTATGAAACGTTTAGTATTGAAAACCCAACAATAACTGCGAAAGAAATAAAATTTAATATGAATAATTTGTTATCTGGTGTTTCTGAACGAACTATCCAGGAGCGGCTCCAAAAAGAACTCGGATTACCATCTCGCCATGCTGCTAAAAACCGTTCATTAATGAAAAAATGCGTAAAAAACGTGTCGCATTTTGTAAAAAATACATTCATTGGACTGTTGATGACTGGAAGAAGGTTTTATTTAGCGATGAGTCGACATTTTGACATTCAGAAGTTGTCCAAAAAAGGTTCGCCGGCCTATTGGCTCAAATAGGATGGACCCTAAATACACCCTAAAGACAATGAAACACCCTCCAAGTGTGATGGTTTGGGGTTGTTTCGGTTATATGGGCGTGGAAACTTATATTTTCTTCCGAAGAAACAACTATGAATGGTGCACGGTATTTAGCAATGCTACAGGATAAACTTCCAATGGCAATGGCAATCCAAAGGACAAAAACATACATGCATGATGGTGCACCATGTCACAGGGCCAAAATAGTGACAAAATGGATTACTGACAAAATTTGATATTTTGGATTGGCCTGGTAATAGTCCAGATCTCAATCCGATAGAAAATCTGTGGCTAATAATAAAAAATAAGGTTGAATGCCACGACACTGGCTCAGTCGAAAAATTACAAGAGGCCATCAAAAAGGTATGGTGCAAGGAAATATCAGTGGAAGTTTGTCAAAACTTGATTAAATCCATGCCAAAACGTCTAGAACAAGTCATCCAAACCAAAGGACAGATGACAAAATACTAATATAAGGTTAGTATACATTTAAACATTGTTTTTATGTAAAAAATACAAATTTCAAGGGTGATCGGATACTTTTCGCGGGCACTGTATATATATATATATATATATATATATATATATATATATGATGAATAAAACCACGAAGGGAAAAGAAAACAAAGCCCTTTGTGTTTCTTTTCCCTTCGTGGTTTTATTCATCATAAATATTTTTCACGTGTCACTTTCGTGAAATAATTTTTCATATATATATATGTATATATATATCTAATAATGTTAATTTGTATATTGTGTAGCTTATTTAAGATGGTTATTGTACTAAAACATGATTTCTCTCATTTAGTAAATTGATGAAAATACATTGTCTTCTTCCCCGACAAAAAGTTCGAAACATAAGAAAAAAACTTACATTGTTTCGTTAATGATGTGACAATCGCTGAGCTGACTGCTTGGTAAAACTTTTACCTCTGTATTCAGGTCCACGACATGCGTTTCTTCAAGACGAAAAGATTGTATAACACGAGTCAAATCCTCACCGGACCTTTAAAGAGAAAGGATAAATAATTAGTTCATAATGATTATATTTTAATAAAAACTCAATTGCTTAAAACATATGCAGAGTATACATATAATAAGAGTATTCCAATGTGAAGATATCTTCGAAACGTTCAGAGAAGTTCCTTTAAGAGAAAATGCTGAATAACATTTATTATGGACATTATAAAGTTATTTAAAACTTGCAAAGGATTGCTATAAAAAAATTCAACGAATCAAAATGGGACTTTTGCATAATATTAATTGGAAACTAATTTATAATTGCAGATACCTACTATTTAAATGAAGCATTTTTAATGTGATGAGATGAATTATTACAACCTTCTATATATATGATGAAATAATCCAGAACAGTGCTCTAATTACAGGCACACTAAATAAATAAACAGTTCGCGAATAATTGGCTACAAAAATAAAATTACAGAAACATAATTACTTACATTTCTACGGCAGTCCCTTGAGTCGGATGGTAAGGAACGTCATTGCAAATATCATCAACGGTTTGCGTTGGGAATAATGCGTCCCGGTCGGCTGCGTTAAAAAGATTAATTGTAGATACCGCTGCAGTGTCTCTATCTTGACATAAATCCGGTAAACTGTAAAGTTCTTGGTTCATGACGGAGGGAACGTTTATTCACTGGTGAAAATAACTGCTGTGACTCCAAGCTGAAAATATTTCCTTTTATATGCATGATCCCAAGCACCACCCCAAAAGACTAATAGGCGGTTCGTAAGTTGATGATTGGTCGTCAATGTAACTGGGCGGTGGTATGTTAAATTTGTGTACCAATCGTAACATCTATATTGCGGGTCCACGCTTTGTTCGCTCTGTCACGACAATATTTTGCATTAATATTTGCGCCCATACTATTCTCGGTTTTACCAATTTGGAACCCACCCCTTCATGCAATATCCCTCACCTCTTTGCAACATTGATCAACATTTGCCACTTGCAATCTCTACCACGACAATATTTTGCATTATTATTATTTGCGGTCATACTATTCGATCCTCAATTTTTTTTCCCATTTTGGATGGGAGATGGACAATTTGAGCGGCGGCAAGTCGTTACAGGAATATCTTCATCAGAGCCCCTCAGCTCAGTACTACAGGAAACAGAATTAGCGCAGTTAATCTTCATAATCCTGACATAGATGAGGACCAGAGACAGCGTAGTAATATCCGATGACACAAAGATCAGTAGAAAAATAAGGAACCTTGAAGATATCTACAGGCAGAATGTTTCTGTAGAGGTACAACAAGATTTACATTTTTGTACAGAATGAAGTATAACACTGCCCAACACCAATTTTGCTGATTTAATTCTAACACCTGTTTTTAGGTAACTTTGGTGTGCTGATTTCAAAAATCACCTTAGTTTTTGCCTATCACGTCAGGTTTTCGAGCAATCAAATACGGATATTTTGGTGATATCGCATTTTGGCAGGGTTATGCCCAATTTTTTTTCTTTTCAAAAAATAAGTTTTTACATACTCAGAATCAGCATGGAAAAGTAAATAATTGTGCAGGGAGTGAACGTTAATATACAATGGTAATATTGACACATAAAGTGATTAAAAGTGTTTAAATAAGCAAAAAATTAATCCATATTAAAGCAAGCACGGGACCAGTTTTCTTAACATTGTCTTTTTCTTGTTTTCTTACTTTTCATTGCTGATAAATTTTCTCTTATAGGACTTCCTAGAATGAGAGATGTCAAGACAATCTCTTTGCAGGCTCCAGCAGTAGTCAGCCATCATATGGGTATCCCATCTTCCTTGGTATCGTTCTTCGATCACTTTGATACCTTGGTGGAACCTCTCACCTTGCTATTCACTAACATCACCAAGATTTTCTGGAAATTTATCCAGATGACTGTTGAGATAGTGAACTTTAATGCTCATGTTGCAACCCAACTGCTGAAAGTTTACAAGTAACGTCACTAGCGGAACCGGCTGCTCTCACTCCGCCAATGGGAAATCTCTCTCAGATCATGACGTCACGCTCACACCTGGGGAAATCACAGATACCCAAGATTTTAATATGTTGTACATGACCTTTAGATTTAATACACAGATTTGCGTATTCCACAGATAAAATTTTAACAGCAAGACAGCTGTTAACAGGTCTCAAAAATCATCAGTTTTGATAAGCGCCCTTCATGGATCACCCAAAATAGGCATATTGCATTGCAAGAAAACCTGATGTTATGAACAAAATCTAAGGTGATTTTTGAAATCAGCACATCAATATTATTCAGAAACAGGTCTTAGAATTAAATCAGCAGCAAAACATTTTTTTTTTGTTGGGGAGTGTAATAAAAAGGATAGTTTCAGAGCTCATCCGGGCTCGAGACCCGGTGACGGCAGCCGGCGCGCGGTAAACGATCATCCTTCCGTACAATTGGTTGGTAGATAAATGGGTTCCCTGGGTGACCTAGTGGTTAAGACGCTGTGTTGCTGGTGTTTCGGATTCCACGTTAAACTGAAGGTCTAAAGCGGAGTAAAAAGCTTGACCTTCGTCAGAATGAACAAATCGGGAGGATGCTAATGGAAGGTTACCAATAAAGTAAGTAGAACTTTTTTAATGCATGAAGGATAGAACAGGGGTAATAATGTAGTAAGTTTTAGGAGTAGCCGTTTGGTTTTTATATGAAGTTTAACACTGAGAAATTTCAACTGTTACGATACGGAAAAAGGTAGGAACTAAAATTCTTAGAGTGCAAAAGAAGATTAGACGCCTGGTACATAGAAGCCCCGATGAGTCGGGTGTACCCGTGAGATGGATAGTAAAAGGAGCCAACTCACTTCTTCATCAGGCCAACTCGAGAGGAGGCGCGATAAGCTTGACCTTCGTGAAATCACAGCACGTAATAATAATGATATGGCAATCGCTGGATTGACTGCTCGGTAAAACAGCGCCATTTCTTGACTGGTTGTCTGATGCAAAACCTTTAAGTTGATTTATGATAATTATAATTTTTAAGTGATTTCAAATCAATAATATGTGTGTGTGTGTGTGTGTGTGTGTGTGTGTGTGTGTCATCCTCACTCTCTATTCCTGAAAACCTCTCTCTCTCTCTCTCTGTATATATATATATATATATATATATATATATATATATATATATATTTCAACTGCAAAGAACACGCAGTATAATTAACGTAAAGAACGACGCTTGTATAGGAGAACATTCCGCGCAAGATGAGGAGGGAGAACGAACAAATGAAAAAATGAGGTAACCACCCGGAATCGAACCCGGGATCTTCCGATTGCCGGTCAGATATGATAACCACTACACCATGGTCCTCACTCGATCAGAAGTCGTAATTCTCCTACATACGCGCAGAAACCAATGCCCCGAGGGGGGCACCTCCCGCATGCCGCAACTCTATATACATTTCAACTGCAAAGAACACGCAGTATAATTAACGTAAAGAACGACGCTTGTATAGGAGAACATTCCGCGCAAGATGAGGAGGGAGAACGAATAAATGAAAAAATGAGGTAACCACCCGGGAATCGAACCCGGGATCTCCGATTGCTGGTCAGATATGATATGCGGGAGATATGCGGCAATCGGAAGATCCCGGGTTCGATTCCCGGGTGGTTACCTCATTTTTTCATTTGTTCGTTCTCCCTCCTCATCTTGCACGGAATGTTCTCCTATACAAGCGTCGTTCTTTACGTTAATTATACTGCGTGTTCTTTGCAGTTGAAATGTATATATAGTTGCGGCATGCGGGAGGTGCCCCCCTCGGGGCATTGGTTTCTGCGCGTATGTAGGAGAATTACGACTTCTGATCGAGTGAGGACCATGGTGTAGTGGTTATCATATCTGACCGGCAATCGGAAGATCCCGGGTTCGATTCCTGGGTGGTTACCTCATTTTTTCATTTGTTCGTTCTCCCTCATCTTGCGCGGAATGTTCTCCTATACAAGCGTCGTTCTTTACGATATATATATACAGGGCTATTGAAAATGATTCATCCAATTTCAACTGAGAATACTTCCGTACCTATCAACCGTGCATCAACTGGGCATACACCACATGAAAGAGAAAATCTCTGAGTTTTACAAGATCACCGCGAGAGGGCTCCAAAGTCATGCCGTGGCCTAGCCTAGCAACAAACAGTCAGTGTGAAAATGGCGTCTGCACAGCAGAAGGCGTTTTGTGTGTTGCAGTTTTCGGGCCCCCTAGGTTGCCGAATCTTACACCGTGCGACTTCTTGGGGGTACGTTAAGGATACTGTGTACGTGCCACCATTGCCCACATCTTTGGATGAGCTCCGAACTCGCATTGTTACTGCCATAGAGTCAGTGACAACGGACATGCTGGAGCGAGTATGGGAGGAATTCGACTATCGTGTCGACATTGCTCGTGTAACTAGGGGAAGTCACATAGAGCATTTATGAGGTGAGAGACAAAATTTTAACAGTTTTTCTTTTGGTTGATGTATCACAAATCACACTGTATTTGTAACATTAAAAAATATTCTCATTTGAAATCAGGTGAATCATTTTGAATAGCCCTGTATATATATTTGGTTTAATTCCAATTGTTGAGTACTCCCGAAGTGTGTGTGTGTGTGTGTGTTAATTTTGAAAACATTGTGCAAATGCTTGTATAATAATAATAATAATATAAACCTTTTCATTCATGTAAAGAAAAATAAGACATATAAACAACGAAGTTAATAAAATATAAAAACATTTATATAGAGTAACAGGAAAACAATCGCATGAGAGAGAGAGGAGACGGAAGCGAGTGTTTGGGTGAAAGTTTGTCTAACGCGTTCCATTCTGGCCGATTTTCGCGTTTTGAAGTAGCCTCTGGCTAATCAGGTGTAAGTTTTTATGCGTATCGAGTTTATACCTTTAGAATCTTCTGCCTTTTTTGGAATAAATAAAGGTTGTTTCCAAAGAAAGGATCGTGGACAAATTTAGAGTTTTAAAATGTTGTATTTAAAATGTACAAGTTCACTACATCATGAATAAGATATATATATATATATAATATATATATATATATACACACACAGCGTTTAAAGTGTGCATTGTTATTTTGTGTGCATTTTTCTTTTATTGTTAATTAAATATACTAGCGTGAAGGTACGAATTAATTTTAATTGGAAATAAATGAATAAAGGATTCCTCTTCTTGATTTCGCGTGTTTTTGTTTATAAAACATATATAAGATATATAGAAAGGATTGTCAAAAGTAAATAGACACTTTCGGTTTGGCTTTAGAGTAATTTTTTTGATTATATATATATTCCTCGTTCGTATTTCTTATACTGTTATTATTTTTTATTTTATTTTTGATCATATATATTCCATCGTTTGTATAGGATTGTATATTTATTTCCTATATATTTCGTGAAATTGATTCCAATAATTCGTCTAAATAAACAGAATGATGTAATTGTGTTTTATTTAATTCGGTTTAATTGTATTTCTTTTATTGTTAATATTGGGATTCATTTAAATAATTAGTTCCCTTGCTGAACAAATTTAAGGAGAAAGTCACTCTTGCCTTTAATAAATAATAAGTGGCAACTCATCTAAATGAATTATAATAAATGGTGGTATCTGCCAACTCTCCTTGTATAAATAAAAACAATAACTGGTAACTAATCTAAATAAAAATTATAATAAATGGGGCAATCTGTCAACTTACCCTAATAAGGTACACCTAAACATAATTAAAATAAAAACAATAATTTGACAACTCATCTAAATAAAAATTAAATTAAATGGTGCAAGTTGGCAACTCACCCTAATAAGGTACACTTGAGCATAATTAAAATATATATGGGTATCTAGCAACTCACAACCCTCTATATAACAGTTGCTGGGCCTCTGGACGCTCATTATGCGACGGACTCCGATGGAATAAAGAACTCTCTCCTCTCTCCTTCTTAGATTAGGGCTTTGTTTAGGTTTCCCTTTGGGGGGTGAGGACATCCCACCTTCTCCCCCCGAAGCTCCCTCCCCCTCCCCAATTTGCTGCATTGATTTGTTACATAACCCCTTCCCCCCTTTGCAGCATTGATTTGTTGCATAACCCCTTCCCCTTGTTGCATAACCCCTTGCAACATTAACCAACATTGCATTGCACCATTGCAACATTCTTGCACTCTCCCATTTTTCAGTCATACTACTGCCTACTATATTCAGAACCTCATCAAAGAAAAAGGGGTAACTTTTGTATTTTCAGCCAAAAACTAAAAATTAAACCTCAA
The DNA here is from genome assembly GCA_023014485.1 of Bathynomus jamesi. Taxonomy (NCBI): domain Eukaryota; kingdom Metazoa; phylum Arthropoda; class Malacostraca; order Isopoda; family Cirolanidae; genus Bathynomus; species Bathynomus jamesi. The sequence continues at coordinate 323,410 of JAJOZX010000794.1, forward strand.
CTGGCAGAATTGAGCGTCCACTTTTTAAAGCACTGGACATGTCCATTTCATGATGGGATTGAACTCAGAATGGTACCCTGAGATCTTTTATGGGATCTTTTCGGTTTGATGGCCTGTAATATTTTTTACCATTACCTGTTTTTTTATTGTCCAGTTTTAATCAAGGATTTATAAAATAACATTCATGTTTTAGAGAAACAAATAGTGAGACAGTTATATACAATTTAACAAATTTAAAATATATATTTTTAAACCGTATTGGGATCTTTTTGGTTTGACGACCGGCGGAAAAAAATGGCTACGGGACCGTCAAATTCTGGACTCTACCAACTGGTTAGGTTAACTGAATGCCCAGTTACGTTAACAGAATGCCCGGTTAGGTCAACTGTACACCCTTGACGATTGGTTAGGTTAAGTCATGATATTTTCCGTTAGTTTACTGTCAAAACAAACGAAAATATCATGACTTAACCTAACCAATCGTCATGAGCGTTCAGTTGACCTAATATTTTCAGGGATTTTGGAATTTTAAAGCATATATGATATTCTCTAAACTAAAGTGTATAACTGCCTCACTATTTGTTTCTCTAAAACATGAATGCTATTTTTGAAATCCTCGATTAAAACAGGACAATAAAAGACAAGTAATGTTAAAAAATATTACAGGCCGTCAAACCGAAAAGATCCCTTTTCTGTTACATGCAGAACGTGCATGGAACAAGGAACTCTTCTGGGAAAATTAAATCCACTATAGTTCGCATAGGCGTCGATTGCGGGGGGGACGCAGGGGACATGTCCCCCCACGTTTTACAAAGGGGGGACAACCTACCAGTTGCCCCCCCAATTTCGTGGATGAATTGCTATAAATGCTAACTATTAATGGCACCTAATAAGACGTTACATATCGTATTATATGCATATGCAAATGTAATAGCAATATTATAAATTATTGTCATGAACACCAGTGTATATTTATCATGGAATTTAGCAGTCAATTTGCATTTTAATAATTGCACGTAGCATTTTTGTGTTCTTGGTAGAAATGATAATAATTTGGGCTGGCGAAATTTGTCTGTAGAAAAATATCCAGTTTAAATAAAGAAAGATATAAAATTATTAAATACATTTGAGTTTTTTCAACATGCTGAGAAAAATACAAAAAACGGGTAAATGGTAAATTACGACATTGATATATTACACGCAACAGCTACTCAGAGTATTGCTTGATTCGCTGTTTGAAGGCGAATTGTCCCCCCCCCCAACTATTTTAGAGTAATCGACGCTCCTGATAGTTCGAATAAATAATGGTAAATGACAAATACTATAGTTTTTCTTTTTCATGATGTTAGCCCAACGTGGGCAATGGGTCACTCGCAAAGAGGCCTCAAAATATAGCTTCCTTCACCAGCCGAGTTTCTTGCATATATTGAGGTTCTGAATATAGTAGGCTAGGAGTAGCTGTAAACCCTAGATCCTGTCCCAAAGCTGGATCCTATCTGCTTTGCAGATTGCTGGTGAGGGAAGCTATATTCTGAAAAAAAAAACTATAGTATTTGTCATTTAGCATTACTTATTCGAACTATAGTGGATTTAATTTTCCCAGAAGAGTTCCTCGTTCTATGCACGGTCTGTATGTAACATAAAAGATCTCAGGGGACCATTCTGAGTTCAATCATATATATATATATATTAATAATAATATTCTCACCACGATTCGAACACAGGACTCTTGAGTAGAAGACCTGGGGCCTACCACTACGCTACAACAAGGTGGAAGCTAACACAACCTGGTATATCTTTTAACAGCCCAGGGAACATAACGCTTCCGCGATCAGAGGTGCTTTTTTGCTATTCCCCCCCCCCCCCCCAGCGCTCGAGACTGAAAGTAGTTAATTCAATTCTATCTGGTATTACACTGGGGTACTATAGATGGAATTTCTTGTATGATCATGCACAACTTTTGCAGTAGTGGGGCAGATATATGGTAAAATTGAGGCTTTTTTGGTAAAAGCACCAAAATTGGCATAGATTGTTTAATGTACAAAATGAGTTCAGATATAGTGCCAAGTTAAATATTTCCCCTGACACCCATAAATGGGAAAAATCCAAGATGGCCGCCGCACGAATTGCGAAAATCTATAAAGTCGCATACCTTCGGCAATATATCACATAAAAACATGAATGAAGTATCCTTTTATATGTTTTTAGACATAAGGAATCCAATGCCACCATCATTTATCCAAAAAAATGCATAGAAATCTTCATGGGGACGATTTGTGCCTTTTTTAATCTAGGATTGATATCAATTTTAGGAATTATATATTTTTTTTTGTTGCTTTGCAGATGGATGAGCAGATGTAGCCCGTATCATGTCAGCAAAGAAGATATGTAAATTTGTTCACAGTGAACGTCCACACCTGATACTATTGATTGGACCCTGTGTGCCTTGTGCCAAGAATATTTTTCCGCACCACTTTAGTGTCCAGCAAATTCTAAACGGACAGATGTTGGAGTTGGCCATGACAATTTGGGTGACAATTTGCCAAATTTCCGTAAACTTGGCGAGCAGCCAGTACCAGTAGACATATACCGGCTTGATGAAGGTGATGGCATTGCGGTCACCCTGTCCAGAAATCGTGCTCGATGGCACATATCTTGTCGCCTGAAGTGTTCTGCCAGTCGACTGGCAAGAGTACAAGGAACTGCTGCATCTACAAGTGAGGCAGAAGATCTCCCATATATGTATCGACAGGCAACACGTAAAGACAGACCTCCCCAATGTCACAGATGTTTCTTTTGCGACAAATCTGTACAGAGTCTAGCCCTCTTCATGAAGCTATGACGGTGAATATTACTCAGCGCGTCAAACAATTTACACTGAATCTACAAGCTCAAAAACTGATAGCACAACTTAGCTTTGGTGACCTAGTGGTGCAGGATGCCCGATATCATTCTCAGTGCCTAATAAAGTTGTAAAATGCCAGCAGCCGGAAGATTGAGGAGGCGAACGAAACGAACACCGATGGATTTTCTCATGGCATAGCTTTGCTGGAACTTATAGGCTACATACAAGAAAAGAAGTTGGTAGATAAGTCAGTTGTTCCAATTTTCAAGCTGGCTGATTTTCTACAATTGTACATTAACCGACTAATAGTGCTGGGAGTAAATGTGGCCAGTCGAGCTCACTCCACAGATTTGAAAGGGCGTATATTTGCCAATGTGCCTGGTCTCCGTGCCTACAAGCAAGGTCGTGATATCTTGATGACTTTCGACGATGATATTGGACCTCTGCTGAGAGAACCAAGCTTGGATGACTTTGATGATGAAGCCATTTGCCTAGCAAAAGCTGCACATATCATATGCCGAGATATGCTGGAAAAGCATGCAACATTTGATGGGTCCTTTCAAAAAGGCTGCCAGGAAGATGTTCCCACGTCGCTGGTAGCAATAGTTGGCATGCTCATGGATGGACCAAATATCAAGAACAAAGATATAGAGAAAGCAAAGAAGGCAGCACCTATTCTTGCTCAATTGTTGCAGTTTAACAGTCATATGAGAAGACGCCAGAGGTCCGCTAGTGCATACCACATTAATGACAGAGAGACTCCACTACCGATATACTTTGGCCTAATGATTCACGGACAAACATGCGAACGTGAACTTCTGGACACCTTATTTCATCTAGGCTTATCAATTTTGTATGATAGAGTTCTTAATATGTCCACACGCATGGCTGTTTCAGCATCTCAGCAATATGAAACCGATTAGGTTGTTTGTCCCTTCATCCTGCGAAAAATCTGCTCACCACAGCTGGCTGCAGTCGATAACATCGACCACAACCCAGGCTCAACGATTGGTTAGGTTAGGTCGTGATATTTTTGTTAGTTAGCCTTATAAAGCTAACTAAAAAAAGGCTGGGGTGACGGATCTTAAGGTGATCCCAATTTTTTCACATGTCTGCCCCACTACACAAGAGGTGTTCAAATCTTGGTGGGGCTATTTTGCATTATGCAAAACTGTGCGTGATTGTGAATGAAATTCCATCTATTGTACACCAAAACTTGTTAGAGAGAGAGAGAGAGAGACGTAGGGGGCGGCTAGGATTCAAGGAACTATGCATATTCAGCTCGTTTTTTTGACGGTGAATATTTAGTATGTCCATTCGATACGCCCTAAATTCGGTTAGTTGATGTGGCGTGATGTGAGGTGACGTAGTTTATTGTGATACTTCAGGTTGTGAGGTGTAACAAGGATAGACGATGTCGCAATGTGAGGTGTGACGAGTCTAAATGAGATTTTAAAACAGAATCCGACGAAAGTAAGTTGTAGCGCAGCTTCATTTAACCTACCGTAGCTTCTTAGTTAGTCATATCCTCTGGTTTTGCGTCACCTAAACTAACTTAGTATTATTTTGTGTTTTTATAGGCTTTTACAAACCTTTTCATTGATACATAAAATACAATAATTATGTTTATAAATTTCAACTATTTTTCTCATTTTTTAGATTCTGAAGAGTCCACTGTTGATTTAGAAGTTGTCGCCCAAGATTGAACTGTAAATGAATTGGTGTCCATTACTGCTAATGAGGTTCAACCATCAACATCAAATGGAAGCTTGCAGGGAACGTCACATCAGAATGTCTCTAACAGCATCATTGATTTAAAAAAAAGACAAATAGTATGGAAGATAAGTTCGTCAATGGAAATTCACTCAATACCACCATGGACTGATGAGTTACGTGTTGCTTCCGAAGTTCATTCTCCAATCGATTATTTCAAACGACTCATTGATGATGACCTTTTAGAATTTATAGTTGTTCAAACAAGTTTATTTGCAACACAAACAAATGTCGCTTCGAATTTCAGTACTAACAAAAAAGAACTGGGACAGTTCCTAGGTGTTTGTTTTTATATGTCGCTTATATCTGTTCCTCGAACAAGAAGGTACTGGAACACAAGGTGTTGCATTCCACATGTAACAGAAGTAATGTCCCTAAGACGATTTGAAGAAATAAAAAAATATTTGCATTTTTGTGATAACTCCACTCTGCCTATACATCCACCAGATAAAAATTTTAAAATTCGTGGATTAGTTGATGGAATTTAAAAAACAAACAAAATCCCGATGGAGCAATGCCTCTCAGTTGATGAACAAATAGTTCCATTCAAGGGAAGAAGTAGCTTGAAACAGTACAACCCGCAGAAGCCTTGTTGTATGTGAATTTGAGATATATACCGGAGCTACAACTCAGCCATCGCATTTACCAGATGGATGTGAATCAGAGTGGAAATGTAGTCTTACGATTAGCAGAGCTTATTCCTAAAGGCAAAGGCTATCAATTATACTGTTACAACTGGTTCAACAGCATTGAACTACAAATAGAGCTATCAAAGATGGGAATACTTTGTGCTGGTACTGTACGACCTAACAGAGTATCCAATAATCGAATGCCTGCCGACAGTGAAATGAAAAGGCCTGGAAGTGGCACTACCATTGAAAAGAAGGGCACTACTGAGACAACTACCCCTACAATGGTTAAATGGCAGGACAACATGTCTGTAAACATGCTAAGCTCATTTGTCGGCACTTATCCAGAGACTCCTATTACTCGCTATGACAAGAAAACAAAAACAAAAGTAGAAGTACCTTTCCAAGAATCGTCAAGGTGTATCACAGATCAGTGGGTGGTGTTGATAAAATTGACTCCATCCTAGCATTTTATAGGACAGTAATACGTTCTCAGAAATATTATTTTAGCTTTTATTTTCAACTAATGGATCTCTCTGTGTTATAGTAGCCTGGCTTGTTTACCGACGCGAGTGAGAGGATTGTGGTATTGAACAAAGAAACCAACTGGCTCTGTATGATTTCAAGCTGGATGTGGCCCAATCAATATGCTGGCTAGGAAAATGTAACAGGAGATGTCCAAGCTCTGATGGATTACAAACCCCTGCAAAGCATCTAAAAACGTCACGACAAATAACACTAAACATTGATTGTAGGAAGGATAGATTTGACGACTGGCTTATGTATGGTAAAAGAATTAGATGTAAAATGGTAAGAGAAAATAAGACTTGCCAAGCTATTGCAATGATAAAATGTTCCAAATGCAACACCAATTTATGTTTTGTCCCAGAGAGAAGCTGTTTTATGGAATTTCATTCATAAAACAAATGAAATTATAGCTATATAGCAGTACTTATTATTGATTTATATTCAAATATACATTGTCCACATACATAAAATTGTATATGTACTGCACACTGTATATTTCAATATACATATTATTATTTTATTCTATAAAAAAGGAAACTTTTTAATTTCATGGAAAATGTACTTTTCTGAGTTCATTCAATAAAATACATATCACAATTGGATTTTATTTACCCAAAAATACCTTGTGTACCATAAAGGGGGTTTCAACCATCCTAACGTCTTGCATTTTTCTTTATAACCACCAATACCAAGCCTATTCTATTATCGTGATTGAAAATACGGAGTAAGAAATTTCAAGTTTATTTTACGGAATAATCAGTATTATTCTGTTTAAACGTTAATATAACAAAATTTGTACTGAAAAAATATAAGGTAATACAGAAATACGATCTACAGGGTGTCTGAAAAGTCACTCCCTACTTTTAAATTCTTATTGCTCCTAAACGAAAAGGGCTATGAAAACATTTATTTAACTGAAACGAAGCTTATTTATTACCGTTTACGTTATTACAAAATTGAAAAGCTTTAATTTAGAGTTAAAGTTCAACGTCGGCTCCAGCATTGTCCACACACTTCTGTAACCTTACCGGTTTTCTCGGAAATCACGTGGTACACTCAGTGGTCCTTGGTTTTGATTTGTACACTTCTTTGGCCCAGCCCCACTCCTACAGTCGTCACAGTTTCTTCTGAACGTGATGTTGATGGTCTCCCAGATCCCTTTAAGTCTTTTACAGAACCCGCTGTCATTAATTTCATGTAGCAGGTTTTGATGGTTCTCGGATCAAGGACTGCATTTCTGCCATGGATGGCTCTCCACCATCTTTGGACTTGAACGACTGATTGGCATACTTCGTATCATGATGCAAATTTTGCTCGTTCTTCATTGCTTAATTTTCTAGCCATCGTTTACCTGTAACATAAATGGTAAGAGTTTGGATTATAAACAGTGAAAGAACGGTTGCAATATCTCCTTTAGTTTAGGAGCAATAAGAATTTAAAAATAGGGAGTGCTTTTCAGACACCCGGTATTTTGCTCTTGAAGACAAACGCAATGACCACAGTAGGATGGGCGTAAAATGGGAGAGTGCAGAGATGTTGCAGAGATAATGATCAATGATGCAAATGGGGTGGAGTATGTTCCAAAGGGGGGTATGCAATAAAGGGGGAGGGGTTATGCAACAACTCAATGCTGCAAAGGGGGGAGGGGAATGTTGCAGGTGCAACAAGGGTCATGAAACTTGGAGGCGGCGTTATCCCCCAAGAGAAAGACAGGAGAAGGAGAGAAAGGAAGAGATGTTCACCTGGCAGGAGCCAAGTGCATATTAACACTTCAGCCGACCCGCCGCCGTTTTATTAGTTGTAAATCAGCCTGTTGGCTTAATCCGCCAGTTGACTTAGAAGGCGTAAATGACTTGTACAGGATGAGTTGCCAGATTGTGCTTTTTTTAATTGAAGCCTATATTATTGACTGTTGGCTTAGAAGGCGTAAATGGCTTGTTCAGGTTGAGTTGCCAGATTGTGCCATTTATTTAATTAATTCTTAACAGTTGGCTTAGAAATCTGTCAGTAGGTTTAGAAGGCGTAACCAGCCATTTGGTATAATTGTTTACAACCAAAAGAATTAAATAAAACAACATTGCATCATTCTGTTTATTAAATATTGTAAATATATAGAAAATAAATATATATTTGAATGATCAAAAATATTAAAAATAATAATAGTATAAGAAATATGAACGAGGAATATGCATATAATCCAAAAATATAACTGACAATATAACAGTACAGGAGAAAAAAAAAAAAAAAAAAAATATATATATATATATATATATATATATGTATATATATACACAATTATATTATGGAAATATATAGAAAATATATACACATTGGAATGATCAAAAAATAAAATAAAAAAAATAAAAAATAAGAAATAATATATCCATCAATATAGCAGAAACACACACACGCACACAATTATGTTAAATAAATAAATACATACACTTTATCTTCTACCGCACAAAATAAAAATAAGAAATACAAATCGTATAGCCATCAATATAGCAGTAGAGGCGAAATATATATACACAATTATGTTAAATATATACATACATTTCACTTTGTTTTACGGCGAAAAACACTAAACTCACACTTAATCGAGTTTACAATTACATCATTATTACTTTGCATTACGCAGTATACGCGGTTTAATAATATTTCACCGCTTAAGGTAGAGGGAAACCTGTACTCGATATGAAGGACCGTAGAAGACGTAAATAATGTCCCCGACGTGGACGATATCGTTCTATTTAGTAGCGAGACTATTTTGGATGAAATAACTGTTTACGAGGGTGAGATTGCGCATTATATCGATAGGCTAAAAGTTAGCAAGGCTCCAGGCCCTGACGCTTCTTATCCCAGACATTTGAAAGATTTGAAAGAAGTTATCGTAGGCCCCTTAACGAAGATTTTTAATCAGTCACTCGAAACGGGGATTATTCCTGAAGACTTCAAATTAGCTAACGTCACGCCTATTTTTAAAAAAGGCGACCGCGCAGTAGCTAGCAATTATAGGCCCATTAGCTTAACGTCAATTGTCGGTAAACTTTTGGAATCCGTAGTTAGGGATCGTATCATCGATCACTTAGAAAGTAGAGATTTCATTAATAGTAGTCAGCATGGGTTTCGACGCCATAGGTCTTATTTAACTAATTTGTTAGAATTTTATAACGAAATAGTGCGCGAATACGATAGGCATAAAGCAGCTGACGTTATTCATTTAGATTTTAAAAGGCGTTCGATACAGTTCCGCATAGGAGACCAATTGCGAAGGTCAAAGCGCACGGTATAAGCGGTCAGGTAGCTAACTGGTTAGAAGAATGAATTCGTGCTAGGAGACAGAGGGTGGTAGTTAATGGTAGTGAATCGGGGTGGTTAGATGTAGGTAGCGGTGTCCCACAGGGTTCAGTGTTAGGCCCATTGCTATTCGTAATTTACATTAACGACATAGATGTAGGATTGACTAGTAACGTGTCAAAATTCGCGGACGATACTAAAATAGGCGGTAAGGTTGTTAACGAGGACGATAGTAGTAGGCTCCAAGACGATGTAAATAGGATTATGGAGTGGACAGATAAGTGGCAGATGCAATTTAACGTAGACAAATGTAAAGTTTTGCATATAGGTTCTGCAACAATAATTACACGTACACGATGGATGATAGGGAGTTGGCCAGCGTTGACGAGGAAGTAGATTTAGGCGTACGCGTATCTAAGGATTTAAAGGTTAGGAACCAGTTCCTGGAGTCTTGCGCAAAAGCTAATAGGATGTTAGGCTTCATAGCGCGTAATTTAGAATTTAAATCGAAGGATATTATATTGCCCCTTTACAAGTCCCTAGTCAGGCCTCATTTGGAATATGCCGTTCAGTTTTGGTGCCCGTACTTGCGTGAGGATATTGACAGGTTAGAAAGGGTTCAGCGTCGTGCCACGAAACTTATTCCGTCATTGCGCAACAAGCCTTATGAAGATAGGATTAAAGAGCTAGATCTGTATTCACTCGAAACTAGGAGATTAAGGGGGGAGCTTATTGAAGTTTTCAAAATCGTTAATAACATCGATAATGTAATTTTGACAAATTGTTTACTTTCGATAATAGTAATACTCGTAATAACGGATTTAAGTTGCGTGGCAGACGTTTCATTACTAATATCGCTAAAAACTTCTTTACGTTTAAAGTAATTGATAAATGAAATAATCTTCCCGCGTCAGTCGTTCACTCTACCAGCGTTAATATGTTTAAGAACCGTCTTGACAGACATTTTAAAAATATTAACGTTCCTTAAAATAAAAAAAATAGTAACAGGAGCTCTGGTGGTGCGGTCGAGGATGAGTCTGTTGACGATTAATGCCAGCTTGTGACATGCCAGCGTGTGATGCCAGCAAACAAAAAAAAATAGACTAACATGAACGTAGATGTAGCTCGTAGCGTAAACTAACCCACGTTTTGTTTAACTTTACCTACTTTTTTTTTTTCTTATCCTCTCTCTACTTGCATGTCTGTAACTCTCTTTTCTTGCATGTTTGTAGTTTGCATGGTATGACAGTGAGTTAAGACTGTGTTTGCATGGTTTATAAGCGTTCTTATTTTACTTCTTTTCATCTTTCACCCCTCTCCTATTTTCTCCGACTATTTTTCTGACTTGTCGGCAGTGGCCGGCGGATGATGATGGTGAGTCTTTTTTCTCTTTTTCTGAAAGAATGTTAACCCACGAGTGATAGGTGTTGCTCCTTACTTAACCCCTTATTCTCTTCTCTTCTCTTAACCCCCCTAGTCTTTCCTTTCTCTCGGGCTAACTTTAGAGTGGATCTTAGGGACTTTGTTAGCCTTAGCTTCTGTAGATCTGTAGATATCGTTCAGTACTATTTTTGTTCCCACTTTACAACCGGTTGGCAAGTTATCTTTAAGTACGTCTAGAATACAATCAAAAGCACGCACAAAGAGTTCATCGTTAGCCACATTTCTACCGACCCGAGCTTTTCAATCGTGAACTCTTTTTCACACTGCATAGCGACAGTTGAAATAATCTTCTAAGTCGTTACGACAGCTGCTCGTTATGTAAAGAAATAGTTCTTCAGGGTGAATGGTGTAGGTGAACTCAGCCCTGTACCGATCAAGTGCTTTGTACCAAAGTTCATGATATTTCAAAGAGTCTAAACTATTTAAATAAACGTCCAGCTCTAGACCATTCTCACCTTGTTCAACCCCACACTCGGTAAACCCATCGAGCAGAGCGGTGCATGCGTATTCAAGAACCGTATCAAAATAAAGCATATCCATAACACGCGTGTCTAATGTAGGCTTCAGCTTGCGGAATCCGACGATTTCAAACATTCTGTCGAGGATGAAACGGTTTCGCGTAGGGACAAGAGCGTTATTATCAGAAGCATTCTTCCACATGAACCGTATATCAATGCATAGCCGATCATTATTTATACACAACGCACATACAACGGTATATGAGGGGGTGTCACTAATCTGCTCTCTTCTTGTACCTACACCTGTAGGAATTTTATAACGATCTTCACTCCACTTCTCAACTATCACGAAGATTCTATTCATCTCCTCGACACTTAAATAAACAACATTCCGTTTGTTTGTTTGTCTACAATCCGTTTCCAGTACATAGTTAACGAAACCGGATTTACGCCTGAACACGCGCAACGACTTCGTCACGGACACATCGTACACGGCGTTGAGAATGCTGCTCAAAGGAAATTCCATTGTATTCGAGGAGCGCACGTCCACTCGGTTCAAGCTCTGAGATAACTATGAGCCACATGCAACGCGTCGGCTCGACGGGAGGAGTGAGTCACACCATAAGCTAATGAAACGTGTACGGCGCTGTTCCAACATGAATCTTTGTATCCCATTATATTGGGTAGGTGTTTTGAGATATTTTTCATCTGCGACACACGAAGTAATATCGGTTTTAATGTTTTATCACTCCCATTTCCCCGAATACGAATTTTCACGAACTAAACACATTTTATAACGGTTTTAATGTTTTACCACTCACCACACGTTCATTTCCACAAACTAAACATCTTCACATTCCGGTGCACTATTTGAGAGGAACATATGCCCATTTTTTTCCTTTATGTTCAACACGCGATACTCGTCTCTAAAGTCTGTTAAAAACTCGCACCGAGCATTAGCCACAACCTCACTACAAACTTCGTCATGATATATATTAATATAGTGATAAAAATACTTAAGATTCTCCGTCATGACGAGATTTACATTCTCAGTCGCAGGGCACGAGTACTCGGTATGATGTAACATGATATAATATCGCTTGTCACACCACTCATCAACAAGACTCACTATCCATAACCGTTGTTTCTCTTCTGCACGTGTTGTTTCTTTTACTTCAGGGTGTATTTAAACTTTTATAAAATTTAGTCCTACAACATAGTTCAATACATCACTTGTCCCACGAAATCCTACAATGCTCTCACCAGAATAGCCATAGATTATTTGTACATCTTGCTCCTTCGCACGATTCAATGTAGCCTTAAAAGCATGAAAGGAGGGTGGAATAGGGAGTTTTTCAGTATCCACCACATCTTTACACTTTGCAGAATACCATTTCATAAACTATTTTCTGTCTACGCGGAAGAATACAGTGGGAGGAGCTTAGAACTTTCCCCTGTGTACACACACACACACACACACACACACACACAAGCACATACACACACACAAAAAGCAGAAATTGAAACACGATTTATTTCAATAAACGAAATATTCAAGGTACATATATATATTTACAAATACGTGTAATAAATAAGTTAACAATAGACACATCAAAGATTATATTCAAGGTGTATATATATATATATATATATATATATATATATATATATATATATTTACAAATACGTGTAATAAATAAGTTAACAATAGACACATCAAAGATTATGGTATCCAAACGGTACGGTATCATAGGTACCAGGTACCTGGTACCTATGGTACCTATGTTTCCTAACTGTAGGCACCCACAATTTTCGGGCGCAGAAGGTGGGGGGCGTGAAGGAACTTAGGGGTACAAAGGTGTGTACCCCTAAGTTCCTTCACGCCCCCCAGCTTCTGCGCCCGAAAATTGTGGGTGCCTACAGTTAGTTGGGGCGGCCGATCGCCCTCATCATCATCCAAGCACACTAGATCCTTCAACGATTCAAAGTTAACGACCCGCCGATTCGCTGGTTGAGCGTGATACCCTTTGCCTTCACGATATATTTCATATCCTCCCCACCCTCACCCGTACCCCATAAGTTTTTGGTCCTGTTGAGACAAAAGAGTCGGCGTATGCGGTGTCCATACTCATCCTTGATCTCATCAGTCAACTCACCGAGGAATTCACCAATAGGAGGCATGTATTCACCCTCCCTCTCTGTGAATATCACACTATCTGTATCAGCGTACAATACCCTCCGCCCAAGAGAATGCAATAAGCCCCAAAGTTTGATGCGTGCGTAGGCCGTTGTGAAGCTGGCTACAGGTATGTTTGTAACCCGTGAGGTATCTGTGGCCAATTCGGTATTGTTGTACTTTATTATGTAAGTATTACCTACATTCACGATCTCCATGACCTCTTTATCGGGAGCATTGGCATAATCCCAGACTTCACTATAACTTTGTGCCAAATGAACGTTCCCTTTGCCAGTATTCTGTGCAAATTTTCCCCAAAGACTGTTTAGACACAACTTTGCACTAAAGCGCTTGCCAGGGTTCTTTACAATTTGGGAACGGTCAAGCTGTATACCTTCACGGTCACGGTAACGTTGAATATAGGCCGACTTTTCATCTTCGGTATCAACTCCTCGCGGATACCCTGATGCTTCGACCTTATCTTTCAAAAAAGCGTTTATATATGGCGTGAAAAGGTTGGGTAGCTTCTGAAACCTCCACACCTCATGTATCTTCAATATGCTGTAGCCATGGCGAACAGCTAGATCCAGCTCTGGACTTGTATATACACCTCTAATCTTACGCTGGTGGGTTGTATGGTCACAATCACCATTGTTCTCTTCTGCGCACTTCACGCACAAGGGAAACATGAGCTTGTGATCGATAACGACGGGTAAGATCGGCATCCATAAATCGCGAGGGGGGAGTACGTCTACGAAAGAAAGGCCGAAATAGTACCCGTTCAAATTTCTTGAGAACTCCTCGATGGTGGGTAGGTCAGGTCCCACCAGTTTCTCAGGCGCACCTACGGGGTACGGATTGTTCTTCATCACGTAGGGGTATAAAGAACAGAAGTCGTAGTAATGGAGTTTCACACCCTCCGTAGGCGGAAAGTATAGCTTGAAGGGATTTGTACGCCCTCCGAACAAGCTATCACCGCATTTGAGAGGATCCAGCACCATTGAACGCTTGATCGTGTTTATTTCTTCACGGTACTGTCCGTCTGTCTCCATCCGTGCATCATACTCATGCTCCAAGACTTTGTGAGTGAACTGGGATCCTATAAGTTGATCGCGGGTGCGGGTCCACGCAAGACAGTCGGCAGGAGATCTACCGTGGATATCTCCTGCGATTCCACACTCAGGACGGGGGCATCCGTGCCACCAGCAACCGTTAAAGGAGTACACAGTCTTCTCACCAGTGGCACGGTTTTCACTTAGACCATCAACCCAAAAAACACGACCATTAACCTTAATGGGTACTTCACCCGTGTTGCGGGCATGCTTTATGTATACACCTGTCTGCTGCTGTAGGTGTATGAGCCAGTAAATAGCCTTGTGCCCATAACTGCGGGGATTGTTTCTGTGAATAATGGCTAAGGTGTCTTTAGGCATGAAGTTATTCTTGAACACCGTAAAACATAATGAGGCGATGGTGGTTGCGACTTGCAACGGATCGCATTTGAAACGGCCTATGTACATCCTTCTAAAGGCCTGGAAACATACTCTAAGCACGCGCACATCATTCACGCAATAACGCTCACATTCATCAGCTATATTATAAGGATTACATTCATTAAAACTGTTGTAGTATCGGTCAAAATCTTCACGTTCATCTGTACTCATACATTCATAGTTAAAGTAATGTTTGGGTGGAGGTAGTCCTACGTAATTTAAAGTTTCGCTAGTGAGGAATGTGTAAGGGAAATATCCTTTTGAAACTTCAGCAGCTACGCCCATCACCTTGGGTAGCTTTGCTAATTTACAAGGTGTGAATAATAAAGTGTCTTTAAACTGTACATTACCTCTTATTTGCATCTGTATTAGCTTGTTGCCTCTTTTCAAGGGTCACCTGTAAATATCTCAGATGACTCGTGCTCAAGCAACTCCTTATAAAGGAACTGTGTGTCAAATTTTGCCCGTTATGGGCGAGAATATACAGTCTTTTTTTAACTTGTCCGCTAGCTTGACAATATAGGACACAAAGAGTTTCACAGGGCTATCGTAGGCACTCGTTTTAAAAACGTTTGTACGTTTACCGCATTTGTGACACTCATCACACTCGATCTCCATACACTCATCACAGATAGTCTGGCTTACAAGTAAATGTGGAATAACCTCTTTGGTTTCTGCGTTCGTGTATGTTTCTATATCGTAGTACACAGTTATACAAGGGTTATTTTTAGGCTTAGCATCTTTCATATAACATACATGCTTTACTCCATCCGCCTTATATTTCTCATGGCATGTAGGACAGTGAATTTCATCACATTTATGCTTGAAATTCCCCAATTATCCATCATATGAAACATACCACATTCACAGATTTTCATTTTCCTGCACGTGCCAATTGATTTATGGAGCTCAAAACAGTTATTATTGAAAAATGTGCGTCTACACACATCAGTCCCTCTTCTCAGCTTCAACTACACGGCTTTCACATTTGGAGCTTTTACACTGCTCACATACCATGTGGCAATCTTTACAATGTTTCACTATATCATCCGCAAACTCGATACATCCCTTACACAAATCATGATGTCGCCCATATTTTCGACTTTTATCATAACTCGCGTAAAGGTCCCTTATATTACGGATGGGGAGATACGTTGTCCCTGACAGTCCTAAAATAAGTAGGGGCCTTGTACGATCTCTCACACTGCTTTTAAAAACATACACAGTCCTACGACGATCATCCATTCCAAATACCTATACGAACATTCATTTCCTGTTCTACCCTTCTCAGTTCTTCAGGACCCATAGCACAGTCAAACTCAAGTTTACAGTCTACAGCTAGTTTACGGGCACGCTCCACTACCGTAGGCAACCAAATTTTTGTCCGTGTATTTAGTACAGTAAACATACGTGCTAAGACACTGCTATAAAGCCGCAACCACGATCGACGTTTATATGCCGTCTAAAATAGCCTGAGAATTGAAGTTAAGAGTATAAGGTGTGGCGCTATGACCCGCAACACGGAATACACGGTCAATATTTACCGTGAAGTTGTCCATATTGAAGGCTATACTACTTTGAGAGGCCTGCATTATACGGCCTAATATATACTCTATATCTTCAGCTGCCAAACGTCTGAAGGTATTATTACCCAAAAATCATCTACATCTCCGTCATCTGACCCGAATCCAAAAGACAGCATCGTCCTGACTTCACGTTCGTCGCGGTTCTGAAGGGCAAACTCTACAATACGCTCAACTATGCGCCGTAGTCCGTGTTCAACACCATTGCTATACACGGATCTAGGATCAACCCTGACTATATACCGATTTCTAGTCAAGACTGGGGTGGGGCATCGGTACGCACCAACTCGAATGTTATGCCATCCTCAACAGAGCGAGAAGCTGCTGCGGAGGATGTACGGATTTACAGGAATAAGGGGATATATTTTTATTTGAGGAAGGTACTATTGTGGGGTTGTGTCGTAAGACGTAGAGGGTTGGGGCTCTACTACTGGTGGTCTAACAACCGGCGCAATCCTGGCGCGCTTTATACCTGACGTGGAGGGCTTCATCATGTCTCCGCTTTGAATTGTCGCGTGCTACAGGTATCGCTGGTGAGGATTCGTCGGCGGGGAAGGATTCTGTGATCACAACTACACTGTCGTGGGTCATCTGTAATATCGATGATGGGGTGCTGTACCTCATCGTCATTCACGGTTCTGTGGGAGAAGAGAAAAACAAGACTGTAGAATATAAGGAGTAGCACTTAAATATTTATTATTTGTAAATGACCCACTTAGGAGTGTGACGTGTTAGAAATGGACTCTGTAGAAAAATTCAGGTTCACGAGCCCATCCACATGTATTATATCTGGACCTACAGGATGTGGTAAAACTGTGTTTATGCTTAAAATCATTAAAGAAAAGGGAGAGATGTTCTCAAAATTTGTGCATAAAGTTATATGGTGCTATTCGACGTATCAATCAGTGTTCAACGAGTACCAAGATGATATTTTGTTCCACAAAGGTGTATATGATGTTAATTCGTTAAAGGGAAATGAACATACAGTCATTGTAATTGACGATCTCATGTTGGAGATGGATAAAACGTTTGCCGAGACATTTACAGTATTCTCACCATCTTAACATAAGCGTGTTCTTCATCAATCAGAATCTATTTTTCAAAAATAGATACATGCGCGATGTCGTTAAATACACAATATCTAGTCTTATTCGCGCAACGTAGAGATGTATCACAAATTGGGGTATTAGCCAATCAAATGTTCCCGAATCAGCGTAAGGAGTTTTTGGAAGTTTATAAAGAAGCTACAAGCCGCGTTACGGATATTTGCTTTGCGACCTTCATCCGCGAAACACGTTTAGGGTGCTTCTAAGAACGAATATATTTCCAAACGAGCCTGAAACGGTGTATATTCCAGAATGACAAAGAGGCTAAAGAAATACCATGAATTAATAAAAAAAAAAAAAAATCTATCTCGACTGCCCCGGCAATGCAGCAGATGTTTTTAAAAATATCGACTCCGACTTTTTAAAATGCATCTGTGAAATCTGTCTTAACGTTATAAATTGCAATGTATCAATGAAACCCCTTCAGAAGGCTTGCCTACGCCGTTACAAGAACATAATACGTGCACTCGCTCGTAAAAGTCAAACTGTAGGGAAGAAAAAACGAATTATTGTACAAAGAGGAGGGTCATTCCTACCCATCTTATTTTCAGTTTTGGGCCCTTTACTGACTAGATTAATATAACGAAGAAAGTGGTAGTGATTCAACACGAGGTGTATGGTTCACTGCAAAGGAATCCAGACATGGTTCTAGATCCCAGTAAAAGCAGGCTTTAAAGAATGGAAAGCGAATTGCTAGCACTATTAAACAGTCAAAAAACACCTGATGAGAAAAGAATCTTATACCAAGAAGCTCTGCAGAAATTTCTTCACGAGAACGAAAATTATAAGAACCCGACAGAGATTCCCGTGGTTATTAGGCACAGCACGAGGAACGATGGACATGGTGACATAGGACCTGTGCCCGAAGATACAGCTGACCAACCAAAGATCAAGGGGTCGGTCGCACAGAACATCGAGCATGTATTAAAAAGCACCCTCCCACATACAGTGAGGAATAAAGGTTTAAGTCTTCATAATCTATTGAATGAGGATCCCATCATACAGAGGACCGATACAGGCGAGATCATTGTGGAAGGAGTAAAGGTACACGGAACGAATATCGTAGACATCGTCCATGATCTGGTGAGGAAGTGGGATAGGCCCTCACCATCAGGATGAAAGCATATTAAAGCAAGACTACAACAAATAAATGTCCCCAAAACAATGATAGGAAATCTGAACAGGTTAAAAGACTTGGAACATGCGACGCACGTGACACAATTGAAGACGCCATCACCCCCGGCGGTAACACCTTTGAAGAGGAGAAAGAAGAGGTTAAACAACGGCCAACCCTACCGATGTGCCTCTAAATTACGCAAATGGCTAACATATTAAGAAGACGTTATTATGACATTTCTAACCCAGCCTCCTACGGAGGCGTAGATAGACTGTACAGAAGTGTTTACGGAGTAGGAAAAAAAGATGTTGAGAAATTTTTGCGGGAGCAGGACGCTTATACACTTCATAAGCCTGTGAGAAAAAGGTTTAAAACAGCCAAGACAACAGCTGGCTCGATTGACTCTATTTGGCAAGCAGATTTAACATTTATGCAAAGATATTCTGTGTATAACGATGGTTACACAACCAATTCTATACATAAGGCTTCTTTAGCTGAAAGAGTTCAACGTACCATAAAGGAGCGCATGCACCGCTATTTTACACAAAAACACATACAGATTTCTAGACATTCTGGAATCATTGGCATCATCCTACAACCGCTCACACCATCGCACGATTGGGACAACACCTAACGAGGTTTTAGAAAGAGGTACGCTTCCAGTGGTGAGAAGAGATGGAACACCAACACCACCACACTCTGCGTGTTCCAAAGTCAATGATTATGTAAGGCTGTCGCGTTCGGGAAATAAATTCGCGAAGGGATTTGAGCAAGGTTGGACACGTGAGATTTTTAAAGTTAGGGCTATGAGACCTAAAGGTAAGATAATGATGTATTACATTGAAGATTTGAATGGGGAAGAAATTTCAGGAGGCTTTTACCGTGAGGAGTTGCAGAAAGTGGCATTTAATTTAGGAAAAAATGTGTTTAAAATTGAGAAAATTATAGGAAGCAAAGGTTCAGGAAAGAGAAAAATGTACCTGGTGAAATGGCTAGGGTACCCAGAAAGCTTCAATACCTATATTAAAGCTGATGCAACAATGAAGCTTAAATAGTATGCAACATGGCTCGTAACCATTTCTACGTCACACTCCCGTCATCCTCGTCCCTGTCTGTACACCCTAACAACACACTAGCCAACTTTGTAACAGAGCTCCACGGACCCATTGAATTGGGTCGTGATTCGTATGAGGTGGGGATATGTGAAATTCAGCTGGACACCCTCTTTTTAAATATTGATTGTAAAGATACGGTTTTTACGATTCTTAGAGACTGTAATGAGTGTGTAAAAGCCGGAGTAACTCGGAATGAAACTGTACGTATCCCCCGAACTAAGGTTGCATGGTATTACAGTACAGAAGTAACACTAGGGCCGGGTCACTATGGTTTGGCTGAGGATGTTGAGAGAGACTTAAACGTAAGTTTAAAATACTCAAATCTTACGAAGGATTTATTATACAAAATCTTAAACAAAGGAAACCTTGCACATACTCTAATCCTAAAATCAAAGGCTAACAGAAATATAAGAGACCGAAGAGTGTTCAAAATTATAACCGAGGGGCGATATCGATCAGCATTCCAAAGAGACACATTTCACGAGGCACAGCATGACTTGTCCAGCTTAATGTATCAATTGAAGATGGAAAAATTGGATGAAAGCTCTGAGCCCCCACACATGTGCTATATTTACAGCAATATAGTGGAGTACAGTTTGTTGGGGATACCCAGGCACGCCTGCTGCGCATTGCCCACATTTCCAACCATAGAGGAAGGAGTTTGAGTGTTACATATGACAGACCCCATTATGTGAATGTCGCAACTAATCTAATAACTAATATCTCAATATATATAAGAACGATTGAGGGTAAAAATTTATCATTCGGTAACGGGAGCTTAACACTGAAGCTGCACTTTCGACGCACTGAGTTATAATGGACAGAAGCCTTTCACCGTCTATCGAGGGGTGAGATACCAGCGTGGTAGTGGACTTGGGTCCATTTTTTTCAACTATACTACGTACGGCTGTTCCTTTGCTGAAGAGGGGTGCCAGATACCTCGGAAGGAAAGGGCTACAATCAGGTCTTAACACTGCAGAAAACATATTGGCTGGGGTTAAACCTAAAGAAGCTCTAAAAAAACACTTAAAGCGTATACGGGACGAAATCATCAAAGATGCAAAGGGAAAAATGCGTGTTTGCGGGAAGAAGAAGAGGACTGTCCGGAAGAAGGGATTTCCACCACGTTGCATTAAACGTAAAAGGATATAAAAAAGAAGTGTTCTAAGCGAATGAAACCTATGGTTAACCATTTTTTGTTTACTACTTGTTTACTACTACTTTGTTTACTACTTGTCGAGAGAGGAGGCACTATTTCTAACTCGTCATGGCACGCTTCATCCATCCGTGTAGTTCACAATGCTGTAAATCGGAGCCCTCCCTCTTTGAGATGCCCCAACTCAAGTTTCTATTGAACACAGTGACTTCATTACAATAACCCTTTAAACACAATTAGTTCCCCGAGCGCCCCTATAGAATTCGTGATACCTAGCTCAGGCCATTACTTTTTTGATCCAAGCTGTGTGCAGATGTACGCTAAACTGCGTATAGTCCATTTTGATGGAACGGACTGCGATGACAAATATGCTGTATACCCTGAAACAAACTCTCTGCACTCCATATTCAACCAGCGTGACGTTTATTTAAATCAGGCCAACATATCGTCAGGCACGGGGTACTTTCACCTTCGAGCCTATCTGGAAAATGTCCTCAACTTTTACAAAGAAGTGAAGGCTACCTTTTTAAGTGCCGAGGGATATTATCAAACTAAAGACGAAAGTAGTATAAAGGACAAACTTAAAAATTCTATAAAGAAGATATTCGAGTGTTTTGGACGCCTGCATACAGATTTCACATTCCAGGCTAAGTTGCTTGTGAATGGGGTGGATATGAAAATAAAGCTCACCCGCACGAGTCCTGAGATCTGCTTAAATCTGGATGCTGATCAAGAAGAGGGAGCAAAACCCGTTGTGGTTCACATTATGGAGACATACCTCCGCGTACGGCGAGTGGAATTAAATTCACCAAAAGAACTAGAAATTGAGAAAAATTTACTAAACGCTACAGTAAAATACCCTATTAACAGAGTACAAATCAAACTATACACGGTGCCTGCAGGGTTGGCTTCGAAGCAGAGAGAAAATATCGCCCTGGGAAATCTTCCTAAAGGGATATTAATCGGAATGCAGAACCATGCTTCGGTGAATGGAAAATATAAAAAGAGTGCCTTTAAATTCGAGAATTTCGAACTTAAAAATATAAATCTATACGTTAATGGCATTGCGTTGGGAGGAACATTGGATACGGACGCTGTGTTACCACTTTGCGCGAGAGCCTATAGTAATGTGGCCCATAGTGCAGGTGATTGTGATGAATTCGGTAAGGTTAACACAGAAAGAATTCATTGATCAATTTAACCTTTATCCGTTTGACATCACACCTGACTTATCTGCTAGCGTAAATACACATTTAAGTCTACAGCAGAGTGGAAACATCTCAGTCAGGTTGGAATTCACCAAGCCTATAGACACGACTATTAGTGTACTAGTATATCTACGAGTCACAAGCTCTAATAGAAGTAGACAGATTTAGGGGCGTTATCACTGACTTTTAAAATGGATGCGAATACACTTCAAAGAGTAATGAATAGTGAACGAATCACATGTTCCAAATTTATCGGTTTTTGCGAAGAATGAAGCATTGAATTTGTCAACAACGCAAGATTCCAGTAGTCTTATTGTGAACACAGATGTCATCGGTAATGAAGGGATTCATTGGCTTGCAATCTATTTTAAAAATAGGCACCGCCTGTACTATTTTGATTCACTCGGGACACAACCCTGGAGTGACTCTGTTATTGTAAAATTTCTAGACCAGTTACATATCCCCGAATTTGTATGGAACCCATTCCGATTACAAGGTTATTTTAGTAATACACGGTGTCCATAAATGATTACCCTGATTAAAGCATGCTATAACTTTTAAATAAACACTCGTATTCAAACACAGTTTTGATCATAAGTAGATAAACATACAAAGTTTTGATACATAGTTAATGAACTTAATAAGTTTCCACATGTGCACCCCTAGTGGCACGTAAAATGTCTAAACGGTATTCACACTCACGCCACACATTTTCCAACGTTTATGGGTTAACTGTTGCAATTGCATCCGTAATGCGTAATGTCCTGATATCTGGAACAACTGTTGCTTAAACAAAATCTTTAACATGACCCAAGAGAAAGCAATCCAGCGGGGTAATGTCTGGTGATCTTGGGGGCCATGGGATTGGCCCGTCCCTGCCAATCCATCGATTTGGAAATGTTGCGTCGAGAGTTTCACGAACAACATGCGCCCAATGAGGGGGTGCCCCATCTTGTTGGAAGATGACAGTTGGCTGCCTGTCCTGCAGCAGGGGGATGGCGTAATTGGTGACATATCCAGGTACACAGTTGCGGAAACAGTGTTCTCAGCGAAGAAGAAAGGACCAATTATCTGGTCATGCATTAGTCCACACCAGACATTGATCTTCGGACTGCCCAGAATATGCTCCAATACGGCACGTGGGTTTTCCGATCCCCAAATACGCACATTGTGTCTGCTGACTATACCACTAAGATGAAACGTAGCCTCGTCTGAAAAGCAGACACGTAACAAGAAGTCATTATCCTCGTGAATGCTGTTCAAAATGTCAATAGCGAATTCTTCACGTTTTGGACGGTCATCAGGCTTCAGTTCTTGAACAATTTGTACCTTGTAAGCGTGTAACTTCAAAAGCTATCTATTTTAAAAATAGACTTCGGTATCTTTAGTTGGCATGAAGCTTGTCTCACCGATTTCCTTGGTGACCGTGTGAAAGCAGTTTGAATGTTTTCCACCGTCCCATCGGAAACTGATGGTCTACCACTGTTCTTTCCCTTTTCCACGCTTCCAGTTTACAAGAATTTTTTCATCCACGACTTAATTAACTTCACATCAGGTGGATTCTTTCCATACTTTGTTCTGAACCTTCGCTGAACACTGACAGGAGATTTTGTTTCTGCAAGCCACACAACACATTGTGCCTTCTCTGTCACAGACGTCATCTTAACTGAACAGCTACTACAGCGCTCCTAGCGGCGAATGCGGTAGACGAAACACACCAGCACAGAAACTCTATGCGTGTACGAGATCACCTGTAAAAAGAGAACGGATGTAAGATTCGTCATTAAAACATGAGAGCATACTGTTTTCATGGTAAACATTTATGGAACCCTGTACTTGTGGAATGTACTGCATTTCATTTCTCATGCATATGTCAAGCGGTAAAGAATTTATAAATTTTTTAAAATTATTCGACCCGTGTCCCACTCAACGAAACGATGAAATGGTATGCCGAGAGATAAAAAAACCGTTTTCCAATTGTGCGTACTCGTTTTATAGTATGATGTTTTGTTCGTGTACATATTTGTAACCAATAATGTTAATTTGTATATCTGTAGTTTAAAATGGTTATTGTACTAAACACATGATTTCTTTCGTTTAATAAATTGATGAAAATACATTGTGTCTTCCCCCAAAAAAGATCAAACAAAAAAAAACCACATTATTTCATTAATATGTTACATTCGTTGGATGACTTCTCGATATATGCTCCGTATTCATATCCATGACACGAGGTTCTTCAAAAGATTGTATAACACGTGACAAAACCTCATCGGACCTTAAAGGAGAAAGAATAATGTTCATACTGAATCTTTTTTAATAAAAACATACATAGAGTATACATATAGTAAGAGTATTACAATGTGAAGCTATCTTTGAACCGCTCAGAGAAGTTCGTTTAAGAGGTATTTCCGAATAACATTTGAATTTATAAAAAACATGCTAAAGATTGCTATAAAAAATTAAATGAATCAAAACAGGATATAACTGTAGAATAAATAATCTATAATTGCGATTACCTAGATGAAGTATTTTTAATGTGACGAGATACTACAACCCTAGAGTTTTATGGACTGGACGATGGTGTGAGCCAACTGATCAGAAGATTGAATGAGTCGACACAAGCAGTGGTGAAGAAGGGAACAATAGTGACAGAAAGCTTTAGAACGGAAAGCGGGGTGATTCAGGGGTGACCCCTCTCGCCTCACTTATTCAACTTGTACCTTGAGATGGTAATGAGAGAAGCCTTGGAGGGATTTGAGGGCGGTGTGGAGATTGGAGGACAGAGAATCAATAACCTGAGATACGCAGACGACATCGTGCTGATGGGGGAATCGGTGGAGCAACTACAGGAAATGGTGGACAGATTGGAAACATCGTGTACAAAGTATAAGATGACTATTAACAAAAATAAAACAAAGTCAATGAAGATAGGAAGAAGAAGAGAAGCTATTCAGGTAAGGTTGTCATCAGGAGCGATAGAACAAGTGGACTCGTTCAAATACTTGGGAGTACGGTTCACGGAAGACAGAGATACATTGAAGATGGTGAGTGATAGAGTTGGACTTGGGTACGTTACCTTCAGAAGGTTGACAAAGGTATGGAAAGACAGAAACATCACGCGAAAACTTAAACTGCAACTGCTGAAAACAGTAGTGATACCTGCAACCTTATATTGATCAGAATGCTGGGTAATGAAAAAGAGCGAAGACAAGAAACTATTGGCATTCGAGATGCACTGTCTGAGGAGAATACTGAATATAAGATGGGAGGATAGGTTGACAAACCAGAGAGTGAGGGAAATGGCTGGAGTGGAACGGAATATAGTGGAGAGAGTGCACGATGCACAGAAGAGATGGTACGGGCATGTTGAGAAGATGGAGGCGGAGAGATGGCCAAGATTGACGCTGCATGGACGAGTACACGGAAACCGCCCGAGAGGACGACCCAGACGGACATGGCTGCTGGGGTTCGGCGAGGCTATTGAAGGTTTAACGACCAGAGAGCTGGTGGATCTGGCGAGGGATCGAGACGAGTGGAGGCAATACCGACATATCAGATGGGACCCTACCTGAAACCTCAGAAGGGCCATAAGTCAAGTAAGTCATATATATGTTGAAATAATATATATGTTGAAATAATCTTTCTGACAGTTTGTGAATAATTGACTCCAAAAAATAAAATTACAGACTTACATTTCTACGGCCGTTCCTTGCTTCGGATCGTAAGAAGTGTCATTGCAAATATCATCAACGGTTTGGGTTGGAAATAATCCATCCCGGTCAGCCGCGTTAAAAGGATTAATTGTGGACAGTGCTACAATGTCACCATCTTGACATAAATCCGGAAAACTATAAATTTCTTGACTCATGGCGGAGGGAATGTTTATTCACTGTTGAAAATAGTTATTGTGATTCCCAGCTGAAAATATTTCCTTTTATATGGACGATCCCCAAGCACCGCCCCAAAAAACTAAAAACGGTTCGTAATGATTGGTTGTCAGTGTAACTGGGCGTGGTCTAAGTTGTGTACCAATCGTAACACCTATATTATGGACCCATGGACGACTAACGGTGTCTTTAATACTCTCCGTAGATTTAATGCTCGTATTACCCCTTGCAGTCTCTATCACGGCAATATTTGCGCCCATACTTGGTGTTCCCCAACCCACACCTTTATGCAATATCCCTCGCAACATTGAACAACCATCTCTATAGAAGATTTCCAGATTGTGCATTGTTACGTTTTGCTGTCATACTATTCTCAGTTTTCCCGCAACACTTTTCTCGGTTTTCCCCAACCCACCCCTTTACGTAATATCCCCCGCAACAACCATCTCTATAGAAGATTTCCAGAATGTGCATTATTACGTTTTGCGGCCATACTAAATTGAGCCTCAATTTTTCGGATGCAGTTCGTTACAGGAATATCTTCATCAGAGTCGCTCAGCTCAGTACCGCTGGAAACAAAATTAGCGCCAATACTCTTCATAATCCTGGCATTAACAGCACAGTAATATCCTATGACACAAATATCAAATCTAGAAGATTTTTGTGCATTATTACATTTTGCTGTCATACTATTCTTTTTACTTCTCGCGTAGGAGGGTGATTAATTTGTATTTAGTTATTGAATGTCTACATGGGATGGTAGATAAATGGGTACCCTAGGTATCCTAGTGGTTAATACGCTGGGGTGATGGTTGAAAGATCAGGCTTTGATAATGTAATTTCACCGCGCCAATGCTGGAGCTTAGTTCAGATTCCACGTTAAACTGTAGGTCTAAGGCGGAGGGAAAGGTTTGACCATCGTCAAAATGAACAATTCGGGGAAAAGGAAAGCCGAATTAGCTATTATTATTACTAATGTAATTTACACAACGGTTAGGTTCCAGTTACAAAGAGAATCTATGACCTGAATTTATTGCATATAATCCTCGTATGTATTTTTTTCTTCTCTAAAAGGTCTTCTGAAAATATCTGTATGAAATATAATCTCCACAAGAAATTATAAATATTTTTCTTTTTCTTTTCATCCCTTTATTTATAATTTAATAAAGATTATTATATCCGAAGTGAATAAACAAAACTTTTTTCTCTGTGTGTGTGTGTGTATGTGTGTGTGTGTGTGTGCGTGGTCCTCACTTTCTCTGACAAAAATCTATCGGTGTATATATATATATATATATTATATATATATATATATATAAGAATTTTAAATTCAGTTTTACCTTCACTAGCAAAAGTAATTTTATTCATTTCTTTCCATTTTTTGATTCATTCATTTCAATAACTATGAACATGATACCATGCAAATTAAACGTAAAGAAAAACAACGAAGTTGATAAAATATAAAAATATTTATATACAGGAAAAGCTTTCCCATGGTGCGAGAAGAGACGGAAGCGAGTGTTTTGGTGAAAGTTTGTCCCACGACATTCCGATGTGTCTAGTTCGCGGTCAGCCTTTGCCTCGAGGGCCCACTTGACTCCAATTTATAAATTTTTTCTTCCAGAGACGATTTGAAAGAAGGAAATGAAATAAGCAGAATAACGTTTAAATAAATATTTCTTTTGGTGTTTATTGTTTATCTTATATATATAAGGTGTGTATTTTAATTTTTCTGATACAGAGAGGATTGTCAAAAGTAAATAGAATAATGTTTAAATAATTATTTCTTTTACTGTTTATTGTTTATCTTATATATATATATAAGGTGTGTATTTTAATTTTTCTGATGCAGAAAGGATTGTCAAAAGTAAATAAACAGAATAATGTTTAAATAATTATTTCTTTTACTGTTTATTGTTTATCTTAGTTATATATATATATATATATACATATATATATAAGGTAAGGAGAAAGTTGGTCAAATTCAGTTGTGTGTTTGTGTGTGTATTTCGCCTGAACTATTATTTTGGTGATTATACGTTTCGTATTATATTATTTTTATTTTGTGCAGTAGAAGATAAAGTGTATGTATTTTATTTTCAATATATTTACAATAATTAATAAACAGACTGATGTAATGGTGTTTTATTTATTTCACTTTAAATATATTTCTTTTAATGTTAATATTGTTTTAATAATTAAATCTCTTTAAGGAGAAAGTTCAGTTGCTTTGTCAACTCGTGTGAATTAAAATAAATGGTGGTATCTAGCATCTCACCCTAATAATGTATACCTGAACAATTAAATAAAAAGTGATATCTGGCAACTCATGTAAATAAAATAAATGGTGGTATCTAGCAACTCACCCTAATAATGTATACCTGAACAATTAAATAAAAAGTGATATCTTGCAACTCAACCTTCCTCTATATAAGACCCGGTTGGCTTCGGAGCGGTCATAATGATGCGAACTTCTGCGGAATAAAGATCTCACTATCCATCCTTCTAAGGTTAAGACAGGTTAGTTTCCCTTTGGGGGGTAAGGACATCCCAACTTCTCCCCCAAAGACCTCCTCCGTCTCTCCTTTCTCTTCCTCTCTTAGGTTATGGCAACCCCTTTAGGGGAAGGTCATCCTCCCTTCTCCCCCCGAAGCTACCTCCCCTTCATTGCATGCCCCCTCCCCCATTTGCAACATCCCCCCCTTTGCAATATACCTCCCTTTCCAACATTGATCATTATCTCTGCAACATCTCTGCACTCTCCCACTTTTCGCCCATACTACTGACCGCAAACAAAAGTATCGGTTGATTTTTTAAACGATAATTACACGGTACTTTTGAAGGAAGAGTCCTGCCCAGCAGATTTCCGGCGGCCAGTGATAAAGAAATATCATGGCCACCAACACTACCAAATCTAAATTCCTGTGACTTTTATTTGTGGGCTTATTTAAAAGATAGAGTATTCAAACAGAATCCACGCACAATGGAAGAAATGAAAGCATCAACTGAACAAGAAATTTTTCAGATTTCAACAGATACTCTGTCCAAAGTACTGCAAAATGCGTAGGGAAGGTACAGTAATAATTTCACGCTTTTACTTCAGTTAATAAAATGAAATACAAATACAAAGTGTCAGATGTTTAAAAAGAATCACCCGATACGTTATAACATGCTAAAAATTGAAAAATTAACTTTATTCTTTGACCTTACATCACCTTGATCTCAGATTTCAAGAGAGTTTCAAAAGTAATTTGCATTCTCAGATCCCAGTTTAATTGCTTGAATGAAATCACGCCATTCAGAGATCACTTTATACTGTAATTAAGTATTTATTGTAAACAACCGCACGAGAATAGATTAAATACACTTCTGACACAACTTTTATTATTGCACAGTCACAGATAAAAGTTTGCCGAAAAGAATTTAAAAAAATCCTAAATATTGCAACGAGTCGATCAAGAGTTTTATGCCGCGCCTTCACTTTATATAATCACACACACACACACACACACACACACACACACACACACACACACACAAATAATAAATAAATAAATGAAATAAAGCTAGAAATGGAAGTAGAAAAAGCAGTTATACTCATCCTCCACTCGCAAGAAATACTCTTATGTGCAAGTTAGAATTTATGTTCAAAATCTCTCCTGTATTGCATAACAAAAATACAAAAATGCAGCAAATACATTTTAACCTTTAGACAACTGAAATCTTACGTGCATGTTTGCTTTTACTGATAAACAAAAACAACTTTTAAGGTTTAGCTTTAACGTTTAGTTTATCAGTGATTGCGAGCACAGACCCTACTTCCCCTCTAGAACTGAATGTTACTTACATAAATCACTGCATCTGAAAAAAAAAGTTCCTAAAAACACGTCAGGGATCCCACAGGATAATTATCTAATAATAGAGAGCTATACAAATATCCGGTGCTCTTCCAATATGTGCTCTACCGCGAAATTTACATTCCAATACGTGATCTACCTTAGATTATTCGGATTAGCAGCAGGTACGTTAGTTAGCCTTATAAGGCTAACTAACGAAAATATCACGACTTAACCTAACCAATCGTCAAGGGCGTATAGTTGACCTAACGATTGGTTAGGTTAAGTCATGATATTTTCGTTAGTTAGCCTTATAAGGCTAGTTTCACGGTAGAGCACGTATTGGAATATGGTAGATCACAGTTTCGCGGTAGAGCACATTTTGGAGGAGCACCAAATATCCTTTACAGCATAGCATTGTTCATATTCTCAATAAACATTATTATACATTTCAGTAAAAGACGTCAATTTTTACGAAATGCAGGTTTTACGAAATAGGTTGTATTTTTTTCATTATCGCTGTTGAGATAATTAAATACAAAAAGAAGTTATTTGGATCACCAGAAGATCATGGCCCCCAGCCTTCTTTAGTTAACTTTATAAGGCTAACTAACGAAAATATCACGACCTAACCAAACCAATCGTCAAGGGCGTACAGTTGACCTAACGACTGGGATTGGTTAGGTTAGGTCGTGATATTTTCCTTAGTTAGCCTTATAAGGCTAACTAAAGAAGTCTGGGGGCCCTGATCATCAGGTAATCCAATTATTTAAACTATTGAATGCTGAAACAGTTGCATATAAGAAAAACTTGTAATGTATACCACCCTTCACCACCCTAAATTTAATGCATTCACCGAATTCCTACACGTATGTAAGCTTGACGCGCAGTTCATTTGGCCAATAGCAAAAGAAGTACTTAATTTATAAAAATAGGTTGTAATGAATACTTATACATACTTGCAAAAATACCCGTCTTACAGGCGGTATATTCTTTAAGCGAGTTAGAATTTAACATTTACAATTCGTTCACAATCACAAATTTTAAATGCAGCTTCACAGATTTTACTTGAAGATAAACAGTTAAATTTCAAATACAACTTGTCACATTTTTTTACCTATCATCGGTCCAGCCGTTTGGACCTGAAAAGGAGACAGACGGACAGACAGAGGGACATGCAGTGAATTATGGTATGACTAGCAAAAATACCCGTCCTACGGCCAGATATTCTCTAAGCAAGTTAGAGTTTAACATTTACAATTAGCTCACGAATCACTTAAATTTTAAATGCAATTTGTCACACTTTTTTTACTTATCATGGCTTCCGATGCGTAGCTAAAATTTTTAATGGCTACAATCTTTTCTAAATTTATTCACCAACTTGATTTTCATTATTATTATTACGGGCGGCAATGTGAAACTCAAGATTTTCATGACTGCGTTTTTCTATACTTTTATTAACCAAATAATTGAAACCGACAGTTATATATATATTATATATATATATATATATATATATATATATATTACAGTATATGACGCACACTCACAGGGAAAGTGAAAAGCGTTAAAAGGTGTTTCCCATATTAACAACAGACCTTATTCCCTATTCCATTTAGGTATGTTATTAAATATACAAAAGGCCTGGAATCGCTTTCATTTTTAACATGTGGGTGTGCATCACTTATTAATTTCGGATGTCTGATTTTAAAATCTATCACCTCCCTACTCTCACATAATATATATATATATATATATATATATATATATAATATATACACACACATATATTATTACTCTGTTTAATTCCAAATGTCTGTAACAGTTTTACGGAATGGGAATGGAGGGGCAAATGTTTTATTATTTGGTGGGGATTTTGAAGCCGGGCATCATTGTAACAGAGGGCATTATCCAGGATCACCACGGAAGTTAAGTTTTGTCCCCTATAATTGACGAAAGAGACTGGAGGACTTCAGCAAATACACATTTGTTCACGCCACCAAAAGCTAGCTTGTAATAAAGCACTCCTACTTTGTGAAGTATCGTTGTGTGATAGATGTTATTATAGCTGTCTTTAATAAATACTGCAGCAATTTTGAACTACAAAGTAATATGATTATTGTCAAATATGCAATCGTAATTGTCAAATAAATAACGATCTCTCACTCTCATTTAGTTTCTTTCATAATGTCTTAAAAAAATAATAATATATTTATTTATACCGCATACTGTTATATCTACTGCACTGTCAAAGCAGTTCGCATCTTTGTCCATTTAGTCGATAGTCTATTCATACATTTTTTCTGTGAAAAACGTTAATTTGTTGACAAAACGAAATAAAAGTATGTATTTGGAGTTCGTTCAGTCATAATTGCAAAACACTGTATTTTTTATATCAGCATTTAAATCATTCTGTAGTTTTAGTACAATGAAAATGGGTAATTTTTGAGGCGAAGGCAATCTAAACAGGAATAATATGCTTTGATATATTTCTAGACTATGAGTACATTTCTTGATAAGTTATAAAATACTTATTTATCCATTGTAAATTAATGATTTTATTCTTACATTTGTAAATGAAAATAAAATATGCCAGTTTGATTACATCTTTGAGCTTTATAGTTTTGAGCTGTAGCTCTTTGAGTAGTGTGGCCGCAAAATGGTAGCGTGCATATGCAATTGCAATGTTGATCAAATGAGTGCCAGTGCCACCAACCTCACCACCTTTTTGCAAGGTGCCAACCCTTTCCCCCAGTGCCAACCCACAGGGTGCCAAAAAAAGGGGGAAGTCCACCTAACCTCTTTAGGGAGAAGGTGGGACAGCCTCACCCCCCCAAAGGGGTATACTTAACCTAACAGAGAGAGGAAGAGAAAGAGAAAGAGACCATCCAGCTTCTGCCAGATGCAGAAGCTTAATGAGAGCTCAGGTAGCTTCACTTGGCTTAGAACTCGAAATCCACCAGTTAGCGTAGAAGCCAGTGCCTCCAGGCATTATCATCCAGTTGGTACAGTGTGTATATATATTGTTTGAACAGCCAAAAAGAGCACACAAACGCACATAGATCCCCTATTATTACACACACAACTATATATACGTTCATAGGTCTCCAACTCACTCCGTCACCACCCGTTTACACAATCTACACGTCATAGATCTTCTACAACACACACACACACACACACACACACACCACACACACACATACATGATTTCCTCATACGAAAACGTCCCACTCTATGAAATGTTGTTTATTATAGTGACCACCTAAATAAGGTAAGTACTTAATGCTTCAATTAAGATTTGTTATTATTAATAGGACACAAAAATTTCCTACAAAATCTGAAACAATGAACTGAATAACGTTTATCAGCCTTTGTATATACATTATTTATCATTATTAAGAATTATCATATTTAAAAATAAAATGGAATAATTTATTGAATACAGCATATATATATATATATATATATATATATATATATATATATATATATATATATATATATATATATATGTATATATATATATATATATATATATTTTTTTTTTTTTTTTCACAGGTAAGGTAATAAAAAAATTTACGCTAACCAGTGTTGGATTATTTCGCACCTGCATCAGATTCTACTGCTAAACGGAGATACAGATAAGGTAATGTTATAATGTTATAATGTTTCAGACCAACAAAGACCCTAGGATCCACTCATGGCTGGTCTACCTAACTGTGTTCGTAATTGTGTATTGTGCATGTCCTCCGTGGTGGCGGAGGGGACATACAATTTTACGTGGGTTCCGAACCACAAAGAGCATAAGAACATATGAAATTTTTATAGTGGGCACACTAGGGGCCACTTCGGCACATCGAGGCGGCTCCACGACGCAAAAACCGCCTGTACATTGGCAACAACCAATTTTTACAAACCTAAATAAATTTCAATTTAAAACTAATTAATTATCAATTTAAAACTAAAGATAGAATCTCTGGATCCAGAGGATCAAGTCATAATAGACTACTATCCTCAAATATGTTACACTCTATATCTATTTATAACCGACATGCAAACATATCAAATCCAAAGAATCCAGTCAATTTCATTACGGTATCCATCAACACCAGTACCTTGCCAACCAAAAATAAGTCACGGTCCATATCAATTGCGGACCAAGTCACAATTTACAACCATATACATTACAATATATATACTTAGGAGGAAAAGTGTAGGTGTGGCTGTAAAGACTGTACAGTAATGTAGAAATGTGTGTGCACCCAATATGGGTCTCCCATTTAAAGGTGTTTGTGGGGCAAGTGAAGATCATGAGGTTTTCAATACCTCACAGTACTACGGGGACACCGCTTGGCAGAGGAATCTCTTTAAATGGGGTGTGTAAGGACAGAGAGTATCCCCTAACCCAAGATGCTGCCTCCCTATATTGTGATCTTTAATGAAAAGAGAATCAAAATCTATCTTATCCAACACTTAATTTTACAACCTTAAACTATACCCAATCTATCAACATATGCGTCTAATCGATTTTTAAACATGTTTATAGACGTGCTACTAATTACTTCTACCGGCAAACTATTCCAGCTATTTACTATTCTATGCGTAAAAAAGTTTTTGGCAACTACTGTCTCGAACCTTATACTTGTTAGCTTACACCCGTTATTTCTAGTCCTATTATATTGAGATATTTCGAAAAAGCTATCTCTGTCTACGTTATCGAACCCATTCATAATTTTGAAAACCTGGATTAGATCACCCCTTAGCCTCTTAGTCTCGAGTGTAGTCAATTTTAACTCTTTAAGCCTATCCTCGTACGACTTTGACCTAAGCGACGGAACCATCTTAGTTGCTCGTCTTTGAACTCTTTCGATTTTGTCTATATCTTTGCGCATATGCGGATTCCAAAATTGGATCGCGTACTCAAAATGGGGTCTAACTAATGATTTATAAAGAGGAACTATAATATCGCGCGATTTCTACTCAAAATTCCGAGGTATAAAACCTAA
The DNA here is from genome assembly GCA_023014485.1 of Bathynomus jamesi. Lineage (NCBI taxonomy): Eukaryota > Metazoa > Arthropoda > Malacostraca > Isopoda > Cirolanidae > Bathynomus > Bathynomus jamesi. Next base: position 358,072 of record JAJOZX010000794.1, read on the forward strand.
CACTTTGTTCGCTTTATTGACCGCTGCTATACTTTGTTTCGCTACTTTTAAATCACCAGTGACTATAACTCCTAAATCTTTTTCCTGCTTTACGCTTATCAACTCTCCCTGACATACTATACGCAAAATTACCGTTACGCGAAACTATATGTAAAAGTTTGCACTTATCGACGTTAAATCTCATTTCCCATGTGACTGACCAATCAACGATTTTATTCAGGATCATTCTGGATTTTACCTCTATCTTCGTCATTAATCGCCCTACCACCCAGCTTCGTGTCGTGTCATCCGCAAACTTTGAAACTGTACTGACTAGGCTGACATCTAAATCGTTAATATATATTAGAAAAATCAAGGGGCCCAAGACAGAACCCTGAGGAACGCCACTCTCTACATTAGCCCAACACGACTCCGCTCCATCAACGACCACCCTCTGTTTCTTACCTCGCAACCACTCTTCTATCCAATTTATTACTACACCCCTGATTACATGAGCCTTAGTTTTCTCAATGAGTCTTTTGTGCGGTACGATGTCAAACGCTTTTTGAAAATCTAAATACACTACATCAACCGCCCGATGACTATCGTAAACGTCAACCACGCTTTGGAAAAATTCTAAAAGATTAGTTAAGCAAGATTTGTTTCGCCTAAAACCGTGCTGCGTATTTCTAAGTTATGCAATTCTAAGTGTTCGACTATACGATCCCTAATTATTGATTCCAGTAGCTTACCTACAACATACGTTAAACTGATTGGCCTATAATTTCCCCCCGCACCTTTATCGCCTTTCTTAAAGATAGGCGTTACGTTTGCTAACTTGAAATTATCTAGTACGCATCCCTCAGAAATAGACGCATTAAAAATCTTTGTTAGCGGCACAACAATGCTATCTTTTAATTCTTTTAGTTGTATGGGATATATGGAATCCGGCCCCGGTGATTTACGCGTTTTCATTTTATCAATATAGCGCATTACCTCCCCTTCACTAACCACAATATTATCCAAAATATTACCATTATCAAAGGGTATTATGTCTATGACCGTAGGGATATTCGGTACATCTTCTACAGTAAAAGCTGACTAAAGAATACGTTTAGCAAGGTAGCCATTTCCTTGTTTTCAGAAACTAGATCTCCGTTAACATTTTTAAACGGCCCCAAGACAGTTTTTACTGGATTTCTATTGTTAACGTATTGAAAGAATCGCTTGGGGTTTTCTTTATCGTCACGAGCTATGGAGATTTCAAATTCACGCTTGGACTTTATCACACTTTTCGCTTCACGCCTTAGAGATATGTAGTTGTTTCGTAACCACAAATTGTCTTTATCGCACTTATGTAGCCTATAAGCCCTATCTCTACTCTTTATAATGTCTCCTACTCTAGAAGTAAACCAGATTGGCTTGTTATTTACTTTCGCACGCTTAATTTTGTACGGTACACATTCCTCATTTATAGTCCTAAATACTGTTTCAAACGATTCCCACCTAAGTTTTGCGTTGGAGTTCCCCATTACGTTTTCCCAATTGACGTGTGACAATTTATTTCGAAATTTACAAAAGTCTGCGTGCTGGAAGTTGGGAATTTTAGTCGAGTTAGCTGGTTTCGGGTGACTTACTGAAAGGACAAACTCTACCATATTGTGATCGCTATTGCTTAACGGTTCTATTACTTGAAGATCAGTAATTAGCCTATCATCCGTAGTTATTACTAAATCTAAAATACTGTCCAACCTCGTAGGTTCCCCAACCTTTTGAATAAGAAAGCTATCCTCGAGAAAATTAACTAAACGATTACCTTCCGCGTCTCCCTGCACTGTATTTTAATTCACGTTGGCGCAATTAAAGTCACCCATAACTAAAGCCTATTATTCTCTTTAGTTCACGATATAACGCTTCGTCCGTATCAGCTGTTTGATTAGGGGGCCTATATATAACCGCAACAACAAGTTTGAAATCGTTCAAATTAAGTTCTGCTCTAGTCGAATCTATTGGTTCTGGAATTGTGTGCTTTACTTCTATAACGTTCGCAATATTATCTTTGATATACAACATAACACCGCATCCTCGCCTACCTATTCTGTTTTTAACAAAAAGTCTATAACCTCTAATTTGATACTCCCATACAAATTCACTTGTTTGAGTGCTAAGCCACGATTCCTTCATCGCAATTAAATCATAGTCTTTACAAGCAATTAAAGAAAAAAATTCGTTTATTTTATTTCGTAAGCTACGAGCATTTAAGGATAGAACCTTCAAATTGTTTGTAATTGCGACACCTTCGCGAGCGCAGGGGAAATTTGTGGAATTTACGCTGGGACCGTTCGAGTTACGGCAGCCTGAAAAGAAGAGACAGTATTATGAAATAGTCTTCCTAAACGCGCAGCTCCAACGTCATTAAGATGAAGTCCATCTCCGAGGAACAAGTCCCTCCTGCGGTAGAAACTGTTCCAAAAATTTGCAAAATGCACTCCTTCCTGTTGGCAAAGAGACTTTAGATTATTGTTAATATAGGTCGCCTTGCTGTAGAAATCGTTACGTTGGATAATTCAAGGAAGTATACCCGTTAAAACAATCATATTAGTTTTTTCCTTTAATCGTTCTAGTAAGTCTCTGTACCTAGCCAGCAGTTCTTCCGATCTAGAATTTAAAACGTTATTAGTACCGACATGAATAACCTACGTTGTGTCCTCGGCAGTACCGTCTGTAAAATGGTCAACACTATTAGTTATATCCTCCACCCTTGCACCAGGGTAGCAGTAACGGCGCCTACGAGCGTCTAGTACGACTCATCGCCGCCGACTCATCGCCGCTGATTCATCGCCGCCAACTCATCGCCGCCAACTCAACTCCGAATGCACCGTTGCCAAATAATGTTTTGTATAATTTATTAATCTTTCTTTAGTGCGATGATAGGTACTGAAGGAAATTAAAAACACTTGGAAGAACCATTGAAAACATAACTAATTATATTTATATAATATTTTATTTATATAACCCAACCCAACCCAACCCAACCCAACCCAACCTAATCTAACCTAACCTAACCTTCACCAATTAACATTATAGATGGCTTATACAAAATACAGAAGAGTCGAGATATGTATCTCGAACAACTTGTAGGAGGTCAGGCTCCACCTTCAAAGTTAAAAAAATATCGTGATGCTGATGACCGTATATTAAAACTAGTTTTAAGCTTTGAGCAACGATCACCATTAGAATATTTACGTGGGATTGCCTACAATTACCACTAATTAAAATCTGAACCTTTTAATCTTTTTTTAACGTAGTAGAATAAAGAGTTTCTAACGATTTTTAATTTTTTAAAGCTCTAACATTCAAAAATAAATTTAATTTATTTTTTGAAAAAATGGAGTTGAGTTGGGGGCGATGAGTTGGCTGGAGTTGAGTCGGCGGAGTTGAGTTGGCGGCGATGAGTTGGCGGCGATGAGTTGGCGGCGATGAGTTGGCGGTGATGGATCGTCCCATCCCGGCATAACGACGAGGGTTTCTCCCACAGAATTCCTCGAGCTGCCCTCGAACAATGGAATCGCCAACGAGTCTTATTTCCGGTTCAATTGCATCTTCGAAACCTAAAACAGAAAACTTATTGTTTGTTATTACTGGTAGACTAGTCTTAGGTTTTTTCAATGGGGCTCCATTACGCACTCGAACGAAGGGTTGGGAACAAGGAGAAGAGAGAGGGCTATTAATACTATTTATATTATTAGTAGAAACTGAGGCAGGAGGGGTCGTAACTGGAGTCTCAAGGGATTCTAATTTTGCCGTCAGGAGTATCACGCTTTCTTCAAGCCTAACTCTGGTCTCCTTCTCACGTTCTAACTCGTTCCTCAGCACTTCCATGCTTGAGCACCACCTGCAAAGTAACTGTTCATTATTATTAGCCATTGTAAACGCGTAAGCGGCAAATTTCCCTTCACAGCGACTGCAAGTACTTGACGGGGGTGCCATGCTCTTAATTAGTTAAAAATCAAGAAAAAAAAAAACGAGCGCTTGGAAATTAATAAATTACAACGTAGGTTTACCGCGTGCTTATTGCGCCGTCACCTGAGCAAACCCGCAAAAATGTTCCTGAAACGCAGAAACAGATTCTTGTAACACAAATTTATACTAAATTTTACGCCAATTTATTCTTTTAAAACACGAGTTGTCCCATTTGATTCGATATTTCTCATATACCCGATCTCTCGAGTCTCGACACAATATACATTTTAAAAACTTTGATTGCTAATCCGACATTCTCATCCACCATTTCTGCTAATTATCGTTTTAGATTTTTAAAAATTATTTTCCAGTTTTAGATGATTGTAAATCGAATGTCACTAAACAATTTCATATATATATAAATATATATATATATATATATATATATATATATATATACTCACAGTAGGGTTGCACCGATTAATCGGTTTTCATACTCGGTCATCTTTGTTTATTACATTACAGAAATTGCATCCCTGGTTTAAGAATTTCAGTTATCTTCGACATGGAATGAACTTAAATAATATTTTGCTTGTTTTTTATTAAATATTTTCTACCAATTTCCATTGTTTGGAGAATAATAGGCAGAGTATTATTGAATTAATTTACTCCATTATCACTCCATTTATTAAAACAAAAAAATTATTGTACCTTACTGAACAAAAGAATCCATTTAAGCTTTCCTGTTGCAAAACAAAAGTGGCCTTAACCTACTCTCTAACGATAAACAAAATTTGAGATGGAAACATTGCATAGGGTGCATTTGCAAATAATTTTGTTATTTTTATCTACTTTTAACTATTTCCATGCAATGCTTGGAGCCATAAGGGCTTTATGTTATTTAAATTTGTAACAAAAATATAAAATTTCTTGGCAACTTTCATTATAATGCTTAATTTAATCTGTAAAAGAAATTAAAGAATTAGAATATGTAAATAGTTCTAAAAATATTAGATTAATATTAGATAAAAAAATATTAGATATTAGGCCTACGTTTTATATTGTGTGCTCCTATTTACCAGTATAATAGGTATAAGCGGCGTAATTCAGTAACCATATAATGCTATACACTTATACAGTATATAAAAAGAATTATCGGCCGATTAATCGGTAATCGGCCGATTATTTTAGGCCGATTAATCGGTAATCGGTAATCGGCTAATTTGCTTATCGGTGCAACCCTAACTCACAGGTAAGGTAATAAAGCATTTTACCCCAGTTTATTCTTTTAAAACACGGTTTGACCATTTGAACCGATAATACCTGTCACGAAAGGTAAATCCCGATTGGTTGTCAATAAAGAACTTCTTATATATATATATATAGATATATATATATATAATATATATATATACAGGGTGGGCCGTAAGTTTCCATATATAGGAAAAATAAACATTTTGTTATGGACAACCATTTTTATTTATATAATATGCTCTACATGGTTGCCATTGTTTTGAAAACACATTTCAATACGTGTTCCCCACTGTTGATGAACACGCATTAGCACAGTTGACGTTATGCTTGTAATGGCGTTGGTGATACGTTCCTTTAGATGATTTATGTCTCGTATCTTTTCCTGATACACCATGGCCTTCAAGTGCCCCCAAAGATAGAAATCAAGGGGGGTGAGATCTGGGGATCTGGGAGGCCACTCCACAGGACCACGCTGACCAATCCAAGCATCCGGAAACTGCTGATCCAAATACCGACGCACGTGAAGACCATAATGAGGTGGAGCTCCATCTTGCTGGAAGTAAACTGGGAAGTTACCTTCCTCGTTTAGCAGGGATGGGAAAATCTCTTCTTGCAACATGTTAAGATACCTTTCGGCATTAAGATTTCCACTGACAAAAATTGGTCCAATAATTCTGTCACCCCATATCCCGGCCCACACCATCACTTTACCGGCACCTTGCATCTTCGTCGGACTCAGCCAGTTAGGGTTAGCATTACTCCAATAACGTATGTTTTGCCGATTAACCTCTCCATTGACGTAAAAATTTGCTTCATCAGTAAACAAGATCTTACGTCAAACGCATATTATTAGGGTATCTGAAACATAAAAACAAACGTTTAATTTTTCCTATGTATGGAAACTTACGGCCCTCCCTGTATATATATATGTATATATATACAGGGTGTTTCAGAAGGAAATGTCAATACTTCGGGAGGTGATAGTATCGGTCATTGTGACGAAAAAAGTTCATATGAACATGTGTCTAATTCTGAATGTTTACGGAGATATAGCTGCTTGAATCTACAAACACAAAAGCATTGTTAATGGTACTCAAGAAAGAGAAACCAATTACTGTTTCTAACATTTAATGTTTAAACATTGGCATTTTGAATGGTATCAGATACAGAAATGACAAATTTGTTACAGTTTACAATACGTTTTCGAAAATCCCACTGTCAACCTCAATGCACTTTGCAACTCGTGTGCGAAGATCGCGTGTTGTTCGTCTGAGTTGATCTTGACGTTCCTTTATGCGTGCAGCAGCATCCAAAATGCGCGCGAGCAATTCGTCTCGTGTATCCACCTTTCTTTTGTAAACTTGACTTTTCATCCACCCCCACAAACAATAATCTAACGGAGAGAGGTCTGGAGACCTTGGTGGCCATTGAATGGAACCAACGCGGGGGGAGGAAGAGCTGCGCGCGCATCAGATTCAAACAGCTCTATCTCCGTAACCATTCAGAATTAGACACATGTTCATATGAACTTTTTTTCTCACAATGACCGATACTATCACCTATATATATATATGATAAAAACGAAGACGCAGAACAAAAAAGTCCTTATATTTGGCTGCAGCCGACGTTTCGGGCAACTCTACCCATTTTCAAGGCCTAATAAATAAGAGCTAAAATTAATACATGACAAAAATATATATATATATATATATGTTAACCCCTCCGTCTATGGCCCTGGGGTGGTTCGGAGTCGACGGGGGTTCTGGTTAGGAGGCAGCAACGGATCTGTTACTTGCAGTAGTTTCTTCTATACTACTCTCCGAGTTCTTCTTTAGTGGCTCGGAGGATTCTGAGAGGCTTATTAAATTTTTTGAGGTTTCTCCCCGATTCTTCTTGTAACTTATCGGGGGATTCTAATGACTAAGTTTTCTGAAGAGAGCACGGCTCGAAGGAGAAGATAAAGACTTTTTCATACTGTGTTTTACTCCTAAAACTGTTACAGGTAATGCTCAGCCTCGATATACCCCGATTCTACTAACATCATCATTATTAAATGTTGAAGAGGCTGCATTATTTTGCGCAATATTTGAAAAAAAGTAAATCTTTTAGCTGTGTTAAGGTTAAACGAATAAACAAGATATTTGAAGATGAAGCCATATTTTTATCTTAAATTGCATATTTTCAGATCTGATGTTATCATGATCTGCCAAGTTAACTAAAAGTGGAAATTGAACTATGCATCTTTACACTGAAATATGCATATGAATAAAAATTAAAGGTTTAAGATTTACAATTAAATGCTTAGGCAAGACATGACTTCATCTTTTATAACGAAGAAAGAATGTATACAAAACATGACATGGCAAAAGTTACTCAGGATTCATTATTAAGCTAAATCTAAAAAAATGATTATGAGATTTTAAAAAACAACAGGTCATCAATTATTTGGCTAAGTAGAAAGCACATCAAAATTTATTCCAACGAAAATAATAATAAAAAAAATAACAACAGTATCGCCGATTCTACATTCCTTATGCCGACATAATGTCGGGTCGGACATTGAGTACATTGTAATTTTGGTCTACTGTAACTATGATTATAATTACCAATTCATTTATTATCGTTAACTACAATTCCATTAAAGTACATTGACTACGTCATTTAGTACATTACATCATTAAGTACAGTTTCATTAAAGTACATTACATTATATTAAATTAAAGTATTACAGTTAATTATAATTAAACAGTTACTATAACTTTGTTTTGTTACAGTGTTTCATATTAATAGACAATTAAGATGTTAGAAATATAATACAAAGTACATGGGCACATACGGTATGGATGAATATGGTTGAATATAATATTTATACTACATAACATATAAATAATGACTTCTATAGAATGTACAGTTTTTATTATGATGATAAAGAATTTTCATACATTGAATACTAGAGATATGATGAAGGGAAATTAATGACGGGAAAATGTGACGTCATAGTTATTGAATTTGTACGTATAGTACAAATCATTATTAGGAAGATTTACAAGAACGAATTAGAGACAAAGAGTGGGTATTAATGACTAAGAAGTACAACTACGGGTTCCAATCCTGTTATATGCAATGTGTATGCATAATCTAGGGTCGAGGGTGAGATGCAAGACAACCATAATTAATTATAATAACTTCTATAACAAATGGAAAATGGATACGACTAAACCATAGATATGGTAGATCGTAGGGTTGTGACATGAACAAAAATAGGAAGCTACAAGTAAAATTATTATCCAAACTCGCGTTAAGCGATTTTGGTTCTTATGTAAAAATGAATATTGATTATTCATTATTCAATTTTTACATTGCTCTCCCCTTTAAAATATGTATACAATAATATAATAGGGTACAATTAATACAATACAAATGAGAAAATAACTTCCTAACTAATTCAAGTTAGATGACGAATTTTTCTTTACATTACAAGTTTTATACAGAACGAGTTCGGGTAGTTGAGTACAATGCAGAGTATCAACTCTTTAAAATGACACTTGCTAACAAAATATAAAAAATTCAAAGATTAATACTTTAATTTAGACAAACAGAATAAAAAGATTAATACATTAATTTGGACAAACAATTAAGTTAGACAAAGAATGATATTGTTAAATTTTTAGCAAAAATTTTATTTTTCTGTGGGGAAAATTACATTCATAATGAATAGGTGAAAGGGAAAAATATAAATTTTAAAGTTCATGGATTTTTCAAGGTTACCATGATAATACAATTCATAAACTAATTTTTTATTGACTATTGTAGGTAAAAATAGAATTACGTAGTGGATGATGTATAGACCTGTGGTCTAGTGTGTATTTGGGTGTACTAGGTACAAAGTGTGTATCTTACAATTTCGAGGGACAGATTAGCCGATAGGATTGTTCAATTAACTGAATAAATGCATGAGCAAGATATATTAGAAAGCAAAAATGATTAAGATTAAATTATATAGTTAGCACTTACGCGCAATGAAATAGTTTATTGTGATATCCAATGATTTTAGCATAAGGTTTGTATATATAGTATATATAGTGTGCATACATGCATTTTTATTGACTGTTGTAGGTACAAATCGAATTACGTAGTGGATGATGTATAGACCTGTGGTCAAATGTGTATTTGTGTGTATTAGGTACAAAGTGTGTATCTTATAATTTCGAGAGACAGATTAGCTGAGAGGATTGTTAAATTAACTGAATAAATGCATGAGCGAGAATTTATATATAGTAAGCAATAATTATGATGTATTATAATGATGATGTTTGCATACGAGTTTTTAATGCAAAAGTGACTGGACGGAATATGTGTCAAAAGTAATAAAATTCAATTAGGATTATAGATTTTACATAATCAGTTACACGTATAAGGTAATTAAAAAAAAACGTACTTAGAAGAACTTACAATTAATGAAAGTAAATCTCACGGTTTTAAAAATTGAATTTTGAAGATGGAATTAAATTCGACTAGTAACATTCCTACCTATATATGAACTATATAACCATTAACATTAACCAGAAGTATCGGTACGATAATTGAATTAAGAAAATTAAGAATACAGATTAAAAATAGAAATCAATTATGCATTTCAACGAGCTAAACATAATTTTATAATATTTTTAAAAAATAAAAGTAAATCGAGCCATAGATGAATTTCGACCAAGAATAAAAAAGTTATTGAAATGGAAGGAAAGCATTTCGAACAATCTTTTCTTTTAATAATTTCAGGTAAATTTTACATTAAAAATTATTTTTATATAATTAAAAAAAAATATTAAAAAGGTTTTAATAATTTTTGCATGTTAAGTAGAAAAATCATACTTTTTCGTTAAATGTTGATAGAATTTGAATTATTTGATATTTTAGTCTGAAATTGACAATTACGTTTTTTTTTTTTTTTTTTTTTTAAGGGAAAGAGATTGCTTGTCACACTACTTACAACAAAAATTAAAAGAGTTCAACAAACGGAGGGACGGCATGTTCCTCATATACATTACAATAATTACCAAAATCGTTACAACCTTTGTAAAAACGGTTTTGTTACAAACATTAAAATACATAAGTATATATTTATACACGCAACAATGGCATGAAAAGAAAAGACAAATGGGTCAATTTCCTTCTTACAAACAAAAAAAAAGGTTACACTAAAGACGCAAACCGGTCAATTCTGGTAGAATTTAATTCTCTTTTACAACAAAAAAAAAGGTTGAATTAAATTCCCTTAAATTACATTTTCTAAAATTAAATTCTCTTAAATTACAAAGGAAGAGTTGAATTCAATTGACTGCATTGAAAACTGACTTGGGACTTGGAATACTTGGGACTCGGAATACTTGGGACTCGGAATACTTGGGACTCGGAATACTTGGGACTCGGAATAAAACTGACTTGGAATAAAACTGTCTGACTTGAACTCTATCAAGTATTCTGAAACTAACTTGAACTCTATCAAGTATTCTTGAAACTAACTTGAACTCTATCAAGTATTCTTGAAACTAACTTGAACTCTATCAAGTATTCTTGAAACTAACTTGAACTCTATCAAGTATTCTTGAAACTAACTTGAACTCTATCAAGTATTCTTGAAACTAACTTGAACTCTATCAAGTATTCTTGAAACTAACTTGAACTCTATCAAGTATTCTTGAAACTAACTTGAACTCTATCAAGTATTCTTGAAACTAACTTGAACTCTATCAAGTATTCTTGAAACTAACTTGAACTCTATCAAGTATTCTTGAAACTAACTTGAACTCTATCAAGTATTCTTGAAACTAACTTGAACTCTATCAAGTATTCTTGAAACTAACTTGAACTCTATCAAGTATTCTTGAAACTAACTTGAACTCTATCAAGTATTCTTGAAACTAACTTGAACTCTATCAAGTATTCTTGAAACTAACTTGAAACTGTTTTCATGTATCTCTATAACTCTATAAACTCTATAAACTCTCTGTAAACGCTCTCTTTCTTAATTTGCAAGTCAATTTAATTCAATAATTTGAAAAATTTGCAAACAAAAATATAAAATGTAAACAACATTTCATTCTAATGTACGCGAAGGTACATAAAATAAAATTATTCTATACTGAATATAATAGTGACAATTAACTCTGTGACAATTAACTCTGTGACAATTAACTTCTGTGAAAATTAGTTTCACTAAAAAAAATGTATCACTGGTGTCTGAAGTGTTCACTGTGTTTTGTGTTAATTCTGGCTCCATACTAAATATTAACTGTTAATAATACTGACTTTTCAAATGTTTTAGAGATTATTTAAAAAAGAGTTTTGTACTCAACAAGATTCCTACGGCGAAATCCTTAGAGACGTGTCCTGAAGACGTGTCTTGCTGGCTACTTCTTCTTGGATGAAAACTAGGCGTGGAGAACTTGGAGTCGTGACACACCGGTTCAAGGGTGGATGTGACGAACTAGAAGTCGTGACACGCCGGTCAAACGGGTGTTGGTTCTGGTTCCAGGGTCTGGAAGACTGGAAGAATCCTGGAGTCGTGAAGATCCTGGCAGGGTCGCCACACTGTTAACCCCTCCGTCTATAGCCCTGGGTGGTTCGGAGTCGACGGGGGTTCTGGTTAGGAGGCAGCAACGGATCTGTTACTTGCAGTAGTTTCTTCTATACTACTCTCCGAGTTCTTCTTTAGTGGCTCGGAGGATTCTGAGAGGCTTATTAAATTTTTTGAGGTTTCTCCCCGATTCTTCTTGTAACTTATCGGGAGATTCTAATGACTAAGTTTTCTGAAGAGAGCACGGCTCGAAGGAGAAGATAAAGACTTTTTCATACTGTGTTTTACTCCTAAAACTGTCACAGGTAATGCTCAGCCTCGTAGTTGGAATCAGAATAAACATGGAAGAAATTGGTGGGGTTTATATACCCCGATTCTACTAACATCATCATTATTAAATGTTGAAGAGGCTGCATTATTTTTGCGCAATATTTGAAAATAAAGTAAATCTTTTAGCTGTGTTAAGGTTTAAACGAATAAACAAGATATTTGAAGATGAAGCCATATTTTTATCTTAAATTGCATATTTTCAGATCTGATGTTATCATGATCTGCCAAGTTAACTAAAAGTGGAAATTGAACTATGCATCTTTACACTGAAATATGCATATGAGTAAAAATTAAAGGTTTAAGATTTACAATTAAATGCTTAGGCAAGACATGACTTCATCTTTTATAACGAAGAAAGAATGTATACAAAACATGACATGGCAAAAGTTACTCAGGGTTCATTATTAAGCTAAATCTAAAAAAATGATTATGAGATTTTAAAAAACAACAGGTCATCAATTATTTGGCTAAGTAGAAAGCACATCAAATTTATTCCAACGAAAATAATAATAAAAAAAATAACAACAGTATCGCCGATTCTACATTCCTTATGGCGACATAATGTCGGGTCGGACATTGAGTACATTGTAATTTTGGTCTACTGTAACTATGATTATAATTACCAATTCATTTATTATCGTTAACTACAATTCCATTAAAGTACATTGACTACGTCATTTAGTACATTACATCATTAAGTAGAGTTTCATTAAAGTACATTACATTATATTAAATTAAAGTATTACAGTTAATTATAATTAAACAGTTACTATAACTTTGTTTTGTTAGTGTTTCATATTAATAGACAATTAAGATGTTAGAAATATAATACAAAGTACATGGGCACATACGGTATGGATGAATATGGTTGAATAATAATATTTATACTACATAACATATAAATAATGACTTCTATAGAGTGTACAGTTTTTATTATGATGATAAAGAATTTTCATACATTGAATACTAGAGATATGATGAAGGGAAATTAATGACGGGAAAATGTGACGTCATAGTTATTGAATTTGTACGTATAGTACAAATCATTATTAGGAAGATTTACAAGAACGAATTAGAGACAAAGAGTGGGTATTAATGACTAAGAAGTACAACCTCGGGTTCCAATCCTGTTATATGCAATGTGTATGCATAATCTATGGTCGAGGGTGAGATGCAAGACAACCATAATTAATTATAATAACTTCTATAACAAATGGAAAATGGATACGACTAAACCATAGATATGGTAGATCGTAGGGTTGTGACATGAACAAAAATAGGAAGCTACAAGTAAAATATTATCCAAACTCGCGTTAAGCGATTTTGGTTCTTATGTAAAAATGAATATTAATTATTCATTGTTCAATTTTTACATATATATAAATGTCGAAAGTTAAAAACTAATCTAGAGTTCAAAATTAAAACTGTTCAAGAATAAAAATTAAAATTACAAAGCAGAAACAGGCATAAGCCAAAATCATATCGAAAGTAAAAATATATAAATAAAAAAAATATACGAGTGAAAAATAAAACTTAAAACTAAAGACATTCAAATGTAAAATTGTTAAAAACTTTACTAATAAAAGGTTAAACGGAATAAAAGTTAAGCGAAAAATCACAAGAGTAAACCGACATACCATGCTCACTTGACAGCCTCAAAAAACTGAAGCGAAAAGGAGAGAGGGTCACAAGGGAAAATTTAGTAGGTAGTTACTGTAATTAATGTAAAGGAGGTAACAGCTAGAATCAATATTTAAACTAGAGTTCAAAAACTTAATACACAAAGATTCGTAAAACCGAAGGGAGGTCAGGCATTTTAATGATTTAAGAATTTTAAAATTGTCAACATAAACGTCAACCTTACACTCGATAGAATGACTTCTAATAGAATCTGTTCCTTTTTCGACAAAACTTTCCCTGTCCCATGAATAATACCCATATGAGAGCAAAATCTCGTCTGCAAAGAACGAACTGTACTGCCAACGTAGTTCCCCTGGGAACATCCAGGGCAGGTAAACAAATAGACGACAGAACAGCTCATCGCAAGGGAGATTTTGTCTCTACATCGGAAAAAACATTGAAGGGTATTATTATTTACAAAGTCAATCTTAAAATCAGTGTGAAAATAAAATTTCCTCACAACACTCAACAATTGCTTCTTCACAAAAGAGTTAAAATGGTAGATATCAGGTAAAACAAGATATTTACAATTCTTAAGAACATCATACGTTGGGACAAGGTTGGGGAAATATACATTATTAAGAAATTTACCAATAACACATCCTACAAGATTCCATGGAAAACCATTTTTTAAGAAAAAAGCATTAAGGAATTCAAACTTATTATGAAGCAGAGCAAAGTTCGAGCAAATATTATAAGCTCTATGCAGAAGTGTGCGAATGGAACTTAATTTGTAATAAAAGTCGCAAAAACTATAAAAATTAAAACCCAAACCCGTAAACGTAGGCTTCCGGTGTGTAGAAGTTAAAACGGTCGAGCCAGATTTGAAGACCAAAACATCAAGGAAAGGAATAGAACCTTAAACTTCCTTTTCCTGTGTAAATACAATGTTCTTATGCAGTGTGTTCAGAAAACTCAGACACTGAACTGATTGGTTATCCGTTTGGAATAGTGCAAACGTATCGTCAACATAACGTCTATACAATTTGGGCTTAATGTGACGGGGGCACTCACAGAAGACCCTTTCCTCAAGATGCGACATGAAAATATTTGCAAAAAAGGACCTAAGGGGCTCCCCATCCCCACTCCATCCAGCTGACGGTAAACTACTCTTAGTTTTCAAGGAGCAGTTTTAATTTTTATTCTTGAACAGTTTTAATTTTGTACTCTAGATTAGTTTTTAACGTTCGACATTTATATATATGATATATTTTTTTGTCATGTATTAATTTTAGCTTTTATTTATTAGGCATTGAAAATGGATAGAGTTGCCCGAAACGTCGGCTGCAGCCAAATATAATTACTTTTTTGCTCTACGTCTTCGTTTTTATCCTAAATGTAAAACTACGTCTCATAAGGAGATCATATTTCATATGTGTGTGTGTGTATATAATAAACAATTGGTAAATAATATTCAAATTTTATGTTGAAATGTTTATATTTTCTCTCTCTCTCTCTCTCTATGAAATAGTGTCTACGTATGACATGATCGAGATATATATATATATATATATATATATATATATATATATATATATATATATATATATATATTACCTACACACGATCATGTGTATAGAACAGGTGTAATTTAAAGAATCACTGAACCAGACATATGCGCATACTCACGCTTAAACACAATTATATTTAAATACAGTGAGCTTCATTATCTTACGCCCTAATTTACACGGGGTTGTACTTAAAAAAAAAGATTTTTGTTAGTACGCCATTATTAATCAGGAATTCATTTTTGTTTGGTATAATCCTGGCAAATATTTATATTAAATAAATAATTAAATCTTTTTCTTATGTAGTTTTTGCATCATTTATCATCAGAGGATGTGAAAAAAAATTAGTTTCTGCTATATATGGGTTACAACTTGCACATATTCGCAAAACCCATAAAAAATATGTCAACACCGCTTAGTTTAGCTCCCACGCGCTCTTCATTAAATATTTCAATTCGAATTAAAGCATTGTATCTTTTATTTAGATACGAATTTTAGATGTAACCTTGGTCTGACTTTGGCACTCAAGGACTTCTGGTTGACAAAATTATTTATGAAAGATCTTGGTATACGTTTATCGACTGCGAGCAACCTGTACAAGTTTTATTAATAACACCGGTCTGCATGAAAATCGATTTCTTTATTTTGAGTTGTGATTCTGAAGCAGTTCGCTGCGCTGAATTCAAAAATGCTACCAGTTTTTTTTCTATCACCCACAGTTTTAAAGTTATTAGCAAAACAATGTTGGGGCGTTTTGTAATTTTTTACCTTTTTTATCTTTAATTAATTTCGTTTTTTCATATTTTTCAGATAGATAATTCTAACATTACGTCTTTAAAATTTTAATAATGGCTTCTGGAGGATGTACCCATAGTCCAGACATATTTTGTTATATTTGTGGTCGGTATGTTGTAAAACAAAGGACAAATGTAACGACCTTCATTAAGAGAGCTTATCATGCTTATTTTGGAATTAAATTAGGAGATCAAGACAAAAGTTGGGTTCCACACAAGGTTTGTCTTACGTGTGTTGCGGCACTAAGGAATTGGAGCAAAGGTAAAAAGAAAAGTTTGCCATTTGGGATCCCTATGGTATGGCGCGAGCCTAGAAACCATACCGACGACTGCTACTTCTGTTCTTGCAATGTTAAAGGTTATAATGCAAAGAATAAAGAGAGCCTTCAATACCCAAGTCTTCCATCTGCAATAAGGCCGGTACCCCATGGTCCAGAAGTTCCTATTCCCGCCCACCCGAGAGTCTGGATCAATACAATTCAGATTCTGATTCAACTCCAAATCCAGACAATGATGATGTTTATGAACAGCCAACAGCTGACCGAGATCCTCCTAAACCATTAACCCAAGCCGAACTAAATGACTTAGTCAGGGATTTAAATCTGCCTAAGGACTCTGCAGAACTTTTGTGGTCTAGATTGCAGGAGAACAATTTATTGGCATCCGACACATACTTCGCTTGGTACAGAAATCGTGAGAAAGACTTCGTGCCTTTTTTCGAAGAAGATGGTCCCTTGGTATTTTGCAAGGACATCACAGGATTAGTGTGCAAGCTAGGCATCGAATACCAAACCAGTGACTGGAGGTTGTTTATAGATTCCTCTAAAACCAGTCTAAAAGGAGTGTTACTGCACAACGGTAACAAATATGCATCAATCCCAGTGGCCCATTCTACTCATTTAAAAGAGATCTATGATAACATGAAACTGCTTCTGGAAAAAATTCAGTATCAAAATCACAGATGGATATTGTGTGGGGATCTCAAAATCCTTTGCATGTTACTTGGGCAGCAATCAGGATACACTAAGATTCCATGTTTCATCTGCGAATGGGATAGTCGAGCACGTGACCAGCACTGGAAGAGGAAAACTTGGCCTCCTAGAGAGAATCTTACCCCAGGATCAAAGAACATTTTACATGAACATCTAGTTGAACCAAATAAAATCCTCCTACCACCCTTCCACATTAAGTTAGGCTTGATGAAGCAGTATGTCAAAGCATTGAATAGAGAAGGTGAGTGTTTCAAGTACATTTGTTCAAAATATCCAAAGATTGGCTACGAGAAAATAAATGAAAGATGTTTTTATAGGTCCTCAGATTAGAAAGTTATTGACAGACGATCATTTCCTGAACACAATGACCAATAAGGAAAAAGAAGCATGGCTTGGTTTCAAAGATGTTGATGAAAACTTCTTGGGAAACTACAAAAGCCAAAATTATGAAAGACTGGTGGAAAATATGCTTAAAAAGTTTTCCGCCTTAGGCTGCAATATGAGCCTGAAAGTTCACTTCTTATTTTCGCATCTTGACCGTTTTTCCGAAAATCTCGGAGATGTCAGTGAGGAGCAAGGGGAACGATTTCACTAGGACATCAAAACCATGGAAAGAAGATATCAAGGAAGATGGCATACAAATATGATGGCGGATTACTGCTGGTGTCTGCAACGAGATCAACCTAACGCACAGCATAAGAAAACATCAAAGAAGCACCGGTTTAGTCGTCATTAGTCAGATCTACCTTCGTAGTCTTAAGTCTTTGGAATAAGTCCTGAAATATTTGCAAGTAAAGAAGGTAAATATATTTTGTTTCTTTCAGTTATTTTTTTATTCTTTCATAAACAAGCAATATGCTTGTCCAAGAGCTAGGAGCTATTTAATTCTGCTTTAATTAGGTTTTACTCTATCACCTAAAGATTTCGTGCTACAAGGGATGTTGCAATACCTCATCTGTCCCCAAATGTTAACCACCCATTGATGGGAGGGGAGAGAGTATTTTGCTGGGAACGGGACTGGTTGTTATATATATTTACCCTACATTATTATGTAAGCGTTACTGTAGTCTATAACAACAAAATTTATGGTTTAGCACGTGCAATCCAATGTTGGTCTCGATAAGATGGTTCACATTTGGGGATAAATGGGGGATTTATGACACACCCTGTAGTAAGAAAACCATACGTGATACGGAAAAACTAACTATATTTTTGAGATCAGCGCACTCAAATTATATAGAATCACCAACTAGTTTGTAAAACTCGATCGACAAGTTTTGAAATGTGTACTGGTGTAATTTATATAAATCACTGGTGTTAAATCGCAGAACCACATTAGCAGTAAATGTCAACATACTCCTTAAGCATTTAGATGCGTGATCGTTTTAAACAAGTCTTGTAAACAAAGGTACTGTTCGTTACCAAGAAAACAACATATACTATATATATATATACATTTTGTCAAACTTTTGTAATATACCATTTTAATCACATACAGCATCGGAAAAGCTCCCCCAGAAACTAATTTTTTAAAAAGCATAAAGATCTATTTTCCGTTGGCTATATACTGGCTATTAATTGGGGTTGCTTAACCTCATTCTCAACATCTAAGATCATATGACGGAGGGGACCTACAGCTTTACGTGGGATCCGAACCACGGGTCGCTACATAATCTGAGCGCAGAGGACGGTCTCCCATCCAACTACTACCAAGACCCAATGTCGCTTAACTTCGCTGATCTCCGAGAAGCGGTGTTACGACATCGGCCACTACGTAGCCCTATATATATAGGGCCAAGACACGTTTCTTTATACTAATAAGAAGCAAAATAAACTGGTTTATTCTTCACGAATAAGAATACGAATCTGTTTGTATTTTCCTTTTTAAATTAAGGTTTTGACGTATTCATCAGCAGTTATTAATTAAAAGGAGGATAATCGACAGATAGATTAATTAAATACATAAATTCTCTCTCTCTCTCTCTCTCTCTCTCTCTCTCTCTCTCTCTCTCTCTCTCTCTCTCTCTACGAATCTGTACATATACATCTCCATTAAATATGTTTCTTGCACTTCTCCACATCGTAAAAGGAGAGAGTTTTGGAATTAAGATAGCCACTAGTGATAGTTTATTAGAACGAGGGGGGTGATGATTTATTAGCACAGGTAGTCCCTATAGTTGCTCATATTAGGCCTATAGCATATAATAAAATGACTGTCTTTCTTCATGACTAGACCGAATGACCAAGTCGGTCTGGGAACCAACCAAAAGTGATAAATATAAATTTGAAAACATACCAAGCTTTCATATATTGAACTATCGTAGAAATTTATAAGTTTGTACGGTGGAAGACGCG